>CM061547.1:43665953-44013453 GCA_030864215.1 Capsicum pubescens
TTCTCATTATCAGAAGTAGTGGTAAGATCAGTGACATTATAGATGGACTATAAAGCTTCATAAATTCAAAGACATCCCTTATAGAATGTCGATGACTATTTTTTACTTATTCATATTAAATAAAAAAATATAAGAACCAATATAAAATTATGAGATGGAAAAGAACCTGACATGTTCGACTTCTTGGAATCCAAACTGGGTTATCACATCTCTTATGAGAGGCCTAAGTTTTGCAATTTGAGCACCAATAGGTGGAGGCCCACTATCAGCAAGTTCAAGTGCGAATTTATCCAAACCATATCCCAAAGATCCCCACAAGAAAAATTCAGCTTCCAAATACTCCAAATTCAATGGAAATTCTACTAGGTCCACATCTGATTTGGGCATGTCGCAATCAACATAATTTTCAAAATTCTCATTAGCGGTAGAATTTGAACTAAGCTGTAGAAAAACTAATAGGATGAAATAAACAAGTATCATTTTTTAGCTGAATGAAATAAAGAGGAAATAAGGAATTAAATTTGACCTTTGGCCTTTGGGTTTAATATCTTATGTTTGAATTAATACTAAATATCAAGGTAACAAGAGATATAATCAAAGAAATCGAGAGAAGGAGAGATTTTAGTTTGAAGTGAAAGCTTTTCCGATTGCAATCGTATCTCATTGAAATCTTATCTGATTGCAATCTTATTAGATTTCAAGCTCATTTAATTGCAAGTCTATATAAGAATTGTATATTAAAAGGATATTCTTAATACAATGTATCTATAACACCCTCTTATATTTTTATTATATTAATAGCTAATATGGCTCCTTACAATCTTAATATGAAAATGTCAGCAAATAAAGCTCCTAGTATAGAAAAGAAAAAGGTGCATGTATCTAGTAATATGCATTGTTAGATGCCTCATTAAAAATTTTATTGAAAAATTTGATGTGGCAAATATCAATTAAGGAAAAAAAAGTTAATACATTCTTTACTTCTCCACCAATTAAAGCATCACATAATTATGTAAATGATAATTATCATATGTTGGATTTTGCGATGCCTTTGTGATCAGATTTGTCTAGTCTTCATTTAATAAAATAGTTAAATCATTTGCACCTACAAATACACTGCATTGGCATCCTACTTATAGAAGAATATAAGTAGTTATATAAGTTACTTGGTGCCTTCGTGATTGGAAGTTTACTGATTACAATCTTATCTCATTGTAATATTATCTGATTGAAACTTTATTTGATTGCATGTTTATTTAATTGCAAGCTCATTAAATAGCAAGTCTATATAATAATTGTATATTAAATGGATATTCATAATACAGTGCATCTATAACACCCTCTCATATTTTTATTAGTAGATAATATGACTCATTACAATCTTAATAGAAAAAAATTTAGTGGAAAAATTTCCTAGTATAGAGAAGAAAAGATGCATGTAACTAGTAATATGCAATTTTAGATGTCTCATTAAAAATTTTACAGAAAGATTTGATGTTACAAAATAATGATTAAGGAAAAAGAGTATAACATTTTACTTCTCCCAATTAAAGCATCACATAATTTTAAAAATGATAATATCATATGTTGGATTTTGCAATACCTTTGTGATCCAATTTGTCAAGTCATCATTTGATAAAATAGTTAAATCATTTGCAACTCCAATCCTTAGATATAGTTGCATCATCATCATATAATTTTGAAGGAAGAAAATTGGGTACATTTTTGGTTTGCTTCATAAATTGTTATCTTTTGTATTATTTGATTGTCATGTAAAGCAACATTGTATGACAAAAATTATTCATGAAAGTCTATACAACGTGTCTGAATTGAATCCTTATTTCAGTAAAATCAATGTACTTATTTGAATAAATAAATAAATAAATAAATAAATATATATATATATATATATCATGCTTCCATATGCAATACACGATTGATCTTATTGCAACTTTAGATAATCTTCTACTTTAGAATCTCTTTAACAGTCCCAATTCAAGTAATCAATATTTATAACAGTATGAAAGATTCTAATTTTCATTAAAAAAGAAAGGGATATAACAATGTCATTTTTATATTCTACATCAATGATGATTATTAAGGAAATAGTTTTGCATTAATCGTAATTAATTCAATCCATATTGGAATTATAAATAAGTTTGTAGTTCATAAAACTTGATTTTAAGTACGATTAAAAAATTCACAAGCTATCTCGATTTTCAAATTTTGGTGAAACCGAAAAGATGGGAATAAGAGAATTAGGGGGAGGTTGAATGCGGTTAAGTTTTCAACATAGAGTTCAGCCTACATATCCTCGAGACTCAGGGAATCAGACTGCTTGTGGTTTGACTCGATCGGTGGAAAAGATAGTTTCTTATTTAATACAACCTTTGGTTCAGAATGAGTGATAATTTATTTGAGCTTATGAAAAAAGGGCGTGTAACCTCTTAACCAAGAATGTGGGATCTTTCACATCCATAGGCAAGAATTTATCTGGACATAATTTTCAAAACTCTGAGTGCATTATCACTCGGATTTGACAGAAAGGGAAGGTTACTTCCAGTATGAGGTTAGAAGTATCCTGAAAGTGAAACAGAAACCAGCATATCCCAAAATATCCCATATTCCTTCTAATAGGGGTGTGATTTGATGGTGGTGGAAGTCTCCCTTAATTTCGCATCCAAAGAGTTTGATATTCCTCTTCGAACTATGTTCTAGTTCGCTGCTAAGAAAAAGTTCCATGTTGTGCTGTGTCTTTTTTGGAGTCATCCACAACAGTGATTTTTAATTGAGAATTTCATCCTTTCGGATTCTCTCGACAACATCTCAAACAGAATAGTTAGTTGCAAATATAGCATTACACTAACGTAAATTGGAGCAAATCTGTTTGAACATGTTTTGTTGAGATAGTTGATGAACCAATTTGCACAACCTTGAATGGAGTGACAGTCCAATATGTCTCATTGAAAGGCGGATGACTCATTTTAAATATAATATACCACTTTGAATAGAGTGATGGTTCAACATGTCTCATTGAAAGGTGGATGACCTATTTGAATGTAACATTCCACTTTGAAGGGAGTGACGTTCCAACATGTCTCATTGAAAGGTGGACAACCTATTTTGAATTTAATATGCCACTTTGAATGGAGTGACGGTCCAACATGTCTCAGTGAAAGGCGAACGACTAATTTAAATGTAACATGCCACTTTGAATGGAGTGATGATCCAACATATCTTATTGAAAGGTGAAAGACTCGTTTTGAATGTAATATGCCACTTTGAATGGAGTGACTATCCAACGTGTCTCATTAAAAGACGGACGGCCTATTTTGTATGTAACATATCACTTTTAATGGGGTAACGACCCAATGTGTCTCATTGAAAAGAAAACGACCTATCTTGAATGTAACATGACAGTCTAAATGGAGTGATGATCCAATGTGTCTCATTAAAAGGTGGATGACCTATCTTGAATACAACAGATTATTTTGAACAGAGTAAAGATCCAATGTGTCTCATTGAAAGAAGGACGACCTATCTTGAATGTAATATTTCACTTTGAATGGGGTGATGGCTCAATATGTCTCGTTGTAAGGCGGACGACCTATCTTGAATGTAGCGTGCCACTTTAAATGGAGTGATGGTCCAACTTGTCTCACTGAAAGGCAGACAACCTATCTTAAATATAACATGCCACTTTAAATGGGGATGACAGTCTAATGTGTCTCATAGAAAGGCGGAGGACCTATCTTGAATGCAACGTGCCACTTTAAACGAAGTGATGGTCCAACATGTCTCATTGAAAGCCGGACAACCTATCTTAAATATAAAATATAACTTTAAATGGGGATGACGACCCAATATGTCTCATTGAAAGGCAGACAACCTATCTTGAATGCAACGTATCCCTTTGAATGCAGTGACGGACCAATGTATCCTCTTAAAAGGTGAAAACCCAAAATAATAAGATGTGTCCTTTTGAAAGGGTGGATGGCCCAAATATACCAACATGTGTCATCTCGGATGAACTAACGATTTGGTATGTCCTCTTGAAAGGTGGATGACCCAAAAAAGATATGTCCTTAGAAAAGGTGGATGACCCTAATAAGATAAGAAAATATAGAAGTTGATTTATTAAACTTCATCCTTGGAATCAGGAGTCCTCTAAAGGACAAGTTCATGTCCTAAGCTTCTGGATTTAATCCTCAAACTTCGAGAGGATACTTTTGTATTATTTCTTAGAGGCAATCTTGCATAAAGTCACCTGTATAACTTAAACAACTCTCATTAATAATACAATAATTTGTCATAACTAAGTCAGGAGTGTAATAGAAGATTGAGTTTAAAGATAAAGATGAAGTTGTTTGACTCATGATGATTTAAAGATGGTAGTTCAGATATTATCTCCATATCTTCATCGTTATTCCCTATAGAGAAAGTGTCAGAAATCATAACAAAGTAATAGAAACATAAATCAAGAGGAAAATAAGGAAGAGAAGTTGTCTGGATTATTATGGCAAGGCCACAACGGGTCTGATAATTCCCTTTTTCATTCTTAATGTTGTAAACTTTGTGACTTCACTGTTCCCACATCCAAAGAAAAATTATTAGTTTTGAGAGACTGACTATGTTGGTATTACCTTGCTCTCCTTATGTACCTTGTTGATTATTGATTTGCAAACTTTCTGATCTTGAAGTACAACATTTGTGAAATTTTTTAGGATCTTCCTCAAAAATTCTACCCCAATCTATAACACGTAACTCCTGATATTTCTTATAACTCTGGACATTGCTTAGTATGGAATTTTTTAGATTTTCTCAAAAATTCTACCCCCGTCTAAAATGTGAAGTACTTGAGATGTTTCTAACATGGAGTACTTAAGTATAGAGAACTTCAAATATTATTCCCTTATATCAGCTTCAACAACATCTGATTTTCAACTTTGTAGCAGATGTCAAGTTTTGTAAAAATTTTGAGACCTTCTCAAAAAAAAATTCCCCAGTTACATGCTTCAATGCCATCTTCATTTAACTTGGGAAAGGATCCTTTGATGAATTTTTGAGATCTTCTCAAAAAAAATTTCATAGTATCTATGAAAATGTTACAGGAGATATGACCGAGATAGTGTGATATCTATGCATTCAGTTGAGGTAGGAAAGGTAATTTCAATATACAATGGAAAGATAAATCTTCTAAGGGATTGACAGAAGCAGACATAGGCCGCCTATGTATCCCATTATTGGGAATTTTGGTCAAACATAGTTCATACATACAAAAGGGATATTTGATACTTTTGATAATGTGACCGAAGCCAATACACGACGCCTACGTATTTCACAAAGGAAATCAAGTTGAACGTAGTTACAACTAAAAGGGTGCAATTACAAGGAAATCAAACCATAAAGTGCGATTAAAAGAAAATCAAACCATAAAGTACGATTACAAAGAAATAAACCGACAAAATGCAGATACAAGAAAGTAAAATAAGAAAGTATAATTACAAGGAATGAAAACACTAACTTCCCTATGCAGGATAGAAGGATGCCAAAAGTGCTCCTTTTGAGGAAAATTCATGATTTTTCTAATTCATGATTCCAATGACTACTTCTTGTGATTGGGAAATGGATTTTTATTAACATTAGGCGGAGCTTCTTCAAGCGTTATCACCTTGGCATCAATTAGATCCTGAATTTTATGCTTGAGGGTTATACATGTATCTATATCATGTACAACAACTCCAGAGTGGAATTTTTCACAGGCTTTGCTTCCACTGGATAAAGTAGTTTTCCTTCTTTCAACCTTTCAAAAGGCTGAGTAAGATATTCTTCCAATGACGTAAAAATTCAGGGAGGATTCCTTCATGATTGGCACAAGGAGCATTATTTTTGTAGTTTTGTGGTGGAGGTTGAGCATGGTATGTTGCTTTTGCATTGAAGACCGGAAGTGATCATGTTGAGCATTGGGTTGGTATCGAGGAGGTTGCTTGTAGTTGGAATAACTTTCTTGAGTCATCACTCCCATTACTTCCTTCTCTTTTTTCTTTTTATTTCCGAAAGAGCTAGTCTGGAAGTTCTTATGAAAGGATTGCAGTTCAGTCAAATTTATTATCCTTCTTATCTTGAGGCCATCCTTAATCATTTCCCCAGTCTAGATAATTTCAGTAAAAGTTTTTTCAGCCATTGTTACCATGCGATCGAAATATTCTTAATTTAGTGCATGGATGAAGTAATTGATCATTTTAGCTTCTTCTATAGGGGGATGTACCCTGGTCTCTTCTTCTCTCCGACATATGGGATATTCATGATAACTCTCATTTGATTTTAAACTTAGCTTTGTGATAGAGATCTTGCCGGGGAAGATATCGAACAAAAACTTATAGTGATCTATAAAAGAATTTGTCAGGTCATCCCAAGTGCGCCATTTATTTACATCTTGTTTAGCATGCCATTTTAAAGACTTTCCATTCAAACTTTGACGGAACAGCTTGAACCATATTCCTTCATTTTTATCCATGCCAATCAACTTTTTGCAATAATTCTTCAAATGAAAGAAGGGATTTTTGGACCCATCACACATTTCAAATTTTGAGATCTTGTAACCAAGAGGCAACTCGATCTCGGGAAATCCACACAACTCTTCATACTTCACACTTTGGTACTCCCAAGTCACCAAAGGCTTCTTATTATATCTTCTAATACCTTGAGCTATCTATTCACTATCTCATTAGTGTATACTCTTGGATCATTCTTTGTTTCAACATAATGAGTAGCATCTAAGCAGTATAACCCTTCATTTTGTTTCATTTGTGGAGTGGTAGAATACGTTTAAGCTGGCAGAGCTTGGTGTGACAATGATATGTTCTGAACCTTTAGATGATCAAATATGTACATAGAAATGGAATTTTGAGAAGTATGAGCAAAATGACCTTCCTGATCGACTACTTCTAATATTGGAAACATAGGTCCCTTTTGTCGAGCATTAGTATACAGAGTCATATTTGAAGGAGTCTGAGAAGGTGCTCTACTTTGAATCACCATGAGCTTTAGTTTGGCAATTTGTTGATACAAACCGCAATGAGCACTGAGGTTATTTCTCTTCCTATCGAGCCACACAGGTCCATATCCACAGACAAGGTAAGAATTGACTCAGATGAAGTATTTGTGTTAATCAAATTAGGATCCATAGTTGAACGAGTCCTTGTATTAGACAAAGCAAGAACTAACGAATTGTAGTTGCTTTCTTGACCTTAGATCGTGTGAAATACTGATGTTCTACCATCGATTATTTTTTGTCTTTGTGAAACGAGAAAATTTGACTACCAACACAAATCAGCCACTCTTTAAACAAAAATAAAAACATTCTAAAGGTAAAAATATTAGTTTGTGACCAAAATAACTAATCAAAATAATATATAAAACAAATGACATATATTTGGTTTGAAACAGACTAGTCCATAACTTGAAGAATAGGATGCTTTGAGAAGAGTGATTGAATGATGGGAACTTTGACCACTTTATGGATTTTGAATTAGAATGAACAAATTGATTTGGAGAAGTTGGTGTTTACGAATAAACATTCTAAAAGTTTTATTTGAAAAGCTCTTTTGAAGACGACATAGTCTTTCTAATAGAACATCTGGGCATCTCTAACTATAATTAAGCGCAAGAGAAACAAATTGTAAGAGTAGTGTGGTCAATGTGAATTGGACAATGACCTAATGAAATTTTGAATAAAGTGTGGGTTAAATTGGAAGGAATAAAATTGATGGACTTTTAAGTGTATTTTGGAAGGGTTCAAATTTTGAGTCTTATATGCTTATTAATGCTCTAAGTTTTTGAAATAAAATAATGGACTAGTCTTGTTTAAAGCCAAAGATATGTTATTTAAACACACAGATTAAGCAAATATAGACAAAGAAAAACAATAAAACACTTTGGTACATAAACAGTTATTACGCGTCCTAGCATACATGGTACCTTTCAAACAAAAGGTAAGCCTAACGTTTGAAGGATATACGTGCCTCTTAAAAGACGTTCCATTGATCCTAAATGTGTCCCAAGGGACAATGGTCCATACAAATCAACATTACATCCTTCAATTAAAACACATGAAGGATGATTGTCTGTTATTGGCTCCTGGTCAATAGACGTAAGGTGAGTTTTTCTAATTGGCCCAATACCCCCTCAGGTATTGGGTCGTCCTAGGTTCATTCCTAAAAATAGTTTGGTTTTGCTCTGTCCTAGGTATCTAGAGTGGGCTTTGATCTATGCAACACCCCAACTTAGGAAGAAGTCTCACATCGACAAAACACAGGAAGGATGTTGGGTTTATAAGTAAGAAAGTCTTACTCCCTAGTGACGCATTTTAAAGTCGTGCGGGCCTGGGACCAAAAAAGACAATATCACTAGTGGGTTGGGTAGTTATAGTGATGTATTGGGCCTTGATGGTTTAGGATTCCCGTCGTGGACAAGTCCTTTGCTCAGGTCATGATAGAATGGTATCAAAGTTGCTCATGTGTCCGTCCTGTCGATGTAGGCCAGAGTTCAAACTGAGTGTAGGCGAATCCCAGTAAGGCGAGGCAAACCTTAGTCCTGAGTATAGTTAAATCCCATTCGGTGGGGTAAACCTCAGCAAGGATGTTGAGTCCATAAAGGGGGTATATGTAATACCCCAACTTAGGAAGAAGTCCCATATCAGCAAAACACATGAGGGATGTTGGGTTTATAAGTAAGAAAGCCTTACTCCTTAGTGATCCATTTTAAAACCGTGCAGGCCTGGGCCTAAAGCGGACAATATAACTAGTGGGTTAGGGAGTTACAGGGGTGTCTCAAGCCTTGATAGTTCGGGATGGCCATTGCAGCCAGTGCCCCAGGTTGGGTCATGACAAAATCAAGTTTGTAACGCCCCGAGAGTAACCCTGGGCTTTACATGGTGCTTATAATCCCAAGGGACCACAAGCTAACCATGAGTTGGTACCTACTGTGAGTACTGAGTAAAACTGATATCAAAAGATCATATGCATAAATTAACTAAGGAATGTCATAAGGTTTTAAGTAATAAATCTGATAAATCTATAAAACAAAACTGATAATGACCACTGAAATCTAAAAAATCTGACTAACTATCTGTACTAGTCTGAAAGTCTCTAACTGAATAACTGAGGAGTTGATAGGACAAGCCCCCAACTAACTCCATCTGTCTTATAAAATGAGAAATTAAAATAAACATAATCGGTCCTCAAAACATGAGGACTCACCACTATTGTTGCTACTGGTGTGCTAGGATAACTAGGTACGGTCAGGAACCTGAGCATTCGAACCTATGATATGAAACATCATAGCACAATAAAAGAGTATACGATCAATAATTTGAATGTGCTAATATGCTAAATAAGGTTGGATGATATGCATGGTTTCATGAATATGAATAATAACTATCTGAATGTATGTATGTAAGTATATGTAACGTGTAATACTAAATAGAGTACATAAAATCTGTAAGTACTAAGGATGTATGACCAAGGATATATAACATGTTCTGAATAAAATCTATAAATACTAAAATAATAAAATCTGATAACCGAATGTCTGATATTTGTATGCTATGGTCAAGCAAACTAAAACTGAATTACTGAACTAATTACTGGACTGAGACTGTAACTAAAACTGTGGGAGGTATCATCTAACCGACATGTCCCGCTCTGAACTGATTGGGGTCCAACCTGTAACACCAGTTGAAAAAGTGCTAGTACCATGCCATGGGTACTAACAATGGATGTGGAGTCAGTCCTAACTAACGGGTGACCCCTGAGATCAGTCCTAACTAGCGAGTGATCCCTGAGAGTGTCATACCTAACTAACTGGTGACATATCATAACTTACGCTGGCTAGGTAGTTCTAGAAATTAGGGCTTTCTTCTAAGGACCCAGTCCTAACTAACGGGTGAGCCCTCATCCCTAGGCTTGCTTGGTGCTGAATCCTACTCCCAATTGAATTGACACTGATTACAAGACTGAGCTAAGATTAATTGGACAAGTAACTAATCATGATGGCTAACTGACTGAATATACTCATACGCGTCTGAAACTATTCTGAAACAACTGAGACTAAGTAAACAGCTAAATTTTGGGTATTCATAACCCCCAGGACTCGATAGCAATAACAACAGCGTCACATGAAAGCTTTGAAACCATAGAAGGAAATTATTGTTCACAATTATTCACTTAAGTATTTCATCATATACATGGGGGCCAAGACTTTAACAAGAGGATATCTCTAGACATGATGAGGTAGAAAGATCACATGATCAAATCATAAACTGAGGATTTATTCCAAATTTCTCATGAACATGATATAGAAACCATAATATTTAAAACATAAAAATAAATTCAAAACTTTTAACTTGTAAGCATATAATAAGTAGTAATTGTTCAAAACCCACTCATTTAGGTATTTCATCAAACACTTGTAGTTCATGGTTTAAACTAAGCATGGGAATAGTTTTTAAAAACTTGTAGTAATAGCATGATTTCACTTCTAAGATCACCAATTAGGGTTTAAATTCAACAAACAACACCATTTAAACATGTAAGGTTTAATATCACCTACAATTTCATTAAAACATGATAAAGATTCGAAATTCATGTAAGTTCATGGACATAATTCATGAAATTTGTAATAAGGGTTGCTTTCAATGAAAATAGATTGTAAAGATCATGTATAAGCAAAATCATAAAAGCTTTATAGAGACAAATCATTATAAACGTGAAATTTCATGATTTTAAACATAAAAGATAGATTCTTGGACTCCATGAGTGAAAAGGACCCATGGATGACCATCTAACAAGCCTCAAAAGCTTGAATCTTGAAAGAGGGTAACTTTTCTCGAAGGTTCTTGAATGGTGACATTTTGATTCTTGAGTTTTCTTGAAGAAGAGCTTGAATCTTGTTCTTGGGAGAGGAACCCTAATTTTGATGCTATGGATAAATATGAAGTTATGTGCTTTGATTTGATGTAATTAGGTGTTAAAAATGGTGGAAAAATACCCAAAACTTCCTTTTAAAATGGCTTTAAATCGCTAAACAGAGGTGCGAGACAGTTTGGGCGACGAACCATCACCCTGGGGATTGACCGTCCCTCAAACCATCACTTTATGGATAGAAGATGGGCTTACTAACTCAGTTGCGATAGTTTGGGCGACTATTCATCGTTGGCGTGACGGTCCATTGGCTTTCCCGTCGCACATTGGTAGTTCGGACAGCTCACTGTAAAACGGCTATAACTCTTTTCCCCCGATATTGGATTTTTGGCGAAATTGGTATCTTTGGAAACCTAATTTAATTATCGATCTGTTAGTGGGTCATGAGCTCAAAAATTCAAGGTATAACGAAAGATATGCTTGTTTTAAGTTGACTATAGCAATATCCTTCTCAAGAATTCAATCGGTAAGGGATGTTTTGATTCGCCTAATAGCTAGGACTATTTGAGGCCTTAATACACATAAAACTTGATCATAAAACTATCAAATCACTAAAATTTATTTCTCATGAGCTTGAAGCATGGTTCTACTATTGATTGGGATTCTCGGGATATTACAATCTGGTTCCCAAGTGGACAACTCTAGATTGAAAATACGAACAGCCATCAAACGCCTAACGTGCCAATAAACCTTCATACTTCCAACACTTCATTTAGAATTGATAAATAGGGGACGATACATCCTCGAAACCCCAAACACTTTACATATTCAAATAAAACTATGCCATGAAATACAACTGTTTAAATTTTGTAAAAATTTAAATACATAAGAAAACAAACAGTTAAATAGTACAGAACCAAATAGTTAGTCAAATAAGTTAGTTCAAAAATTTTGTTGGAACCTAGTTAAATTGTCGATAGAATCGCCATTTTTGTTTTATCCTTTTTGGATTTCAATTTAAAAAAGAAAATGGTTTTAGCTTTCTTTAAAACTATTTCAAAAGATTCAAGAAAATTTTGTAATAATTTTTAAGAAATTTATAGAGTCGCCACTTGATTTTTATAGAAAAAAATAAGAAAAACTTGAAAGATTTTCAAAAACAAAAATAAATCTTTAAAACTAGAGAAACTGGGTAAGGGTTTAATTAACACCATAAGAAGGTTTTTAAGGCATTTAGGAGCGTCCGTTTAAAATGGTTTACCAAAAAGAACTAACTTGACTAACTAAAAATGGTTAATTTTTGCAAAGACTTGATTTTATAGAAAATATTAAAATTATTTTTCTAAAAATTTAGAATGACATTTATTTATTCAAAGGAGAAACATTCTATTTGGATCAAACTAAGTAGCAATTTTTCTTTGAATTTCAAGAGGAAAATAATTTTCGTTTTTATGGAAAAGAAGAAGATTGTATAGTTAATTTTGTAATAGAAAATGCATTTGTAAGAAATGCTAAGAGAGTGTTAAAAGTTCTTTGCTAATTTTTGAAAAGTTGATTTTCAAAATAAATTAGTTTCTTAGATTTAAAAAATAATAATTTGATCTAAAACAAACTATTAGTTATCTGAACCAGACAAATAAAATACTTAATCATTAAAAGACTTGTTTTAAGGAGAAAATCGAAGGAACCAATTTAATCTGCCTTAAACAATATAGATTAGGTGGAAAATCATGAATTAAGTAAAAGAAAACTAAGATAAAATAAAATGACAACATCTTAGGAAATTTACCTAGATTAATTGATTTACTGTAATACCCCGCGTTTCAAGATCACTGTGCAACATATGACTCTTTTCCTTAAATTGTACACACAACATACGAGTCGTATATTGTATCGTATCTATGACAGAGTGAAATGGTGTAATACACCATATTATTCGTAGCTCTGTTCAGCTCCTAGTTCCAAGCATAAGAGGCTTAAAACCTAAAAATTTCACTATTGAAAATTTCACCCAATTGTTGGGGACTTAGTCATTTCTAAGGCCTCTTAACTTCGAGGATTTTTAAATTGGTCTTCCCGACCTTGAGATGTTGGTTTTTGAGTTAATTCATATTTAGTGGTGTAATAAGCATGTCTCAGGAAAGTTTTGGATTTTTCAGACGGGGTGATGTTTGGATCAAGATTCTAGCAGTTGACCGTGATAGTGTCACTTCGTGGTTCTAACGAGGATAACACTCTCATCGCATCATGGTGACCCTATAAACCACATTCCAGTTAAGAATTTAATTGCTTGAGGGGAAATTATGTCTTTTTCCCTCAACCCAATTCATCAAATCACGAATTATATCATCAGTTAAGGCATTATTTATCCACATTCTTTAATTATCCTATCAAATAAACCCTAGTCATCCCCAAAGATCTTTAAATTCCATTACTTTCTCTCCAAGGAAACTAAGAATTCAAGTTCCCAAATCCAAGAACCTTCAAGAAAGTTTCAAGATTGTCATTTTCCTTTCAAGCTTAAGAGCTTAAGGTATGTGTGATGTTCATCCATGGACCCTTTTCACTCATGGGGTCCAAGAATTCCTTTATATTTTAAAAATATGTGTTTTTACATGTTCAAGTTGAATTATCTCCAGGAAGCTATTCATGACCTTCATGCGTTTGATGAAATGTCTAAATATTAGGTTTTGAGCAATGATCCCCTACTATGGTTTTAAAGCTTTATATGTCATCATTGTTATTTCCAATCATTGTTGGTAGGTTATGAACACCCGATACCTAATTTTATACATAATTTCAGTATCTTCAGAATAAATTTAGATAAACTATGAGCATTGTTATTCAGTCAGTTATTTATGATCAGTTATTTGTTTAGTTAAGCTTAGCTCAGTCCAGTAATTAGTGTCAGTTCAGTTGGGAGTAGGATTTAGAATTGAGCAATCCTACGGATGGAGTCTCATGCATCAATTAGGATTAGTTCCTTAGCAGCAGTCCCTAAGTTCCATAACTACGTAGCCAGCGTAGGATTATGAGATTTCACCCTCCAGTTTATGTAAAACCCCGCATTTTTGGGCTAGTCTTTGACCTATCGTTCCTACCTGTATTCCTACCTATATAAGTTATAATCCAAATGATTCTTATGTGAATATAAGTTTTATGATCTTTATCCTCGTGTTTTATGTGCTTTCGAGGTGAAAAATGTTCATAAGAATCACTTAGAACAAAGTTGATCTTAGAGCCTAAAATTCATCCAAAGTTTGGTATTCGATTCTACAAGGGTCAACTTTGAACGTATAGAAATTTTGATATACGTGGAATTTTTTAGCTCAAGACCCACCAAATACTAAGGCCATTAGGGAGGGCGGGGGATTAAGGTGGTCAAACTCGCGAAACGGTGCGAATGTACCATTTTCAGGCTAAATTGGTCTGCTATACCCCACGGTTTTTTGGGTGGGCCTAGGGGACGGGCGTGATTTTTGTCAAAAATCGATCGAGCTGCCCCAGGTAGGCTGGGGAGTGGCCTATTGTTGTACATTGGGGTAGGTAAGGCAATTTGGGTGGTCGAACGGGCAAAACGGCGTGAATGGGCCATTTTTAGGACAAATCGGTGTGCTATAGTCCACAGTTTTTGGGGCAGACCAGGGATCGGGTATGATTTTAGTAAAAAATTGACTGCCCCAGGAAGGCTGGGAAGCAACCTAAAATGGGCAATTGGAGTGGGCAGGATGATTTGGGTGGTCAACGGGCGAAACATCGCAAACGGGCTATTTTTTGGCCAAATCAATGTGGTATAACCCACGATTTTTTAGGTATGTTTGGGGGCTGAGAATGATTTTTGCCAAAAATCAACCACGCTGCCTCGAGAAGAATGAAGAGTTTCCTATTGTAGGTCATTGGGGAGTTTGGGTCGTCAAACGAGCGAAATGACACAAATAAGCCATTTTTAGGTCAAATCAGTGTGCTATAGCCCATGGTTTTTGGGGTGGGCCGGGGTCCAGGCATGATTTTGGTCAAAAATTGATCGGGCTACCCCAGGCAGGCTAGAGAGAGACCTAGTGTAGGTCATTAGGTTAGGCGGGGCCATTTGGCGTGTTAAACTGGCTAAACAGCATGAACAAACTATTTTTGAGCTAAATCGGTGTGTTATAGCCCACGGTTTTTGTGGTGGGCTTGGGTCCGGGTGTAATTTTTGCTGAAAATTAATTGGGCTTCCCCAGGCAGGCTGGAGAATGTCCTAGTGTGGTCCATTTGGATGGGCGGGGCGGTTTAGGTGGTCAAACGGGAAAAATGGCATGAACGAACCATTTTTGGGCTAAATCGATGTGCTATAGCCCACGATTTTTAGGGTGGGCCCGAGAGAACAGTGTTATTTTGGCCAAAAATTGATCGGGCTTTATCGAGAAGGCTGGAGAGCGTCCAAGTGTGGGCCATTGGGGTGGGCAGGGCGGTTTGGGTGGTCAAACTGGCAAAACGACGCGAACGGGCAATTTTTAAGACAAATCGGTGTGCTATAGCCTACTATTTTTGAGGTGAGCTTGGGTACCGGGCGTGACTTTGGCAGAAAATAGATTGGGCTACCCCAGGCAGGCTAAGGAGCAGCCTAGTATGGGTCATTGGGGCGAGGTAGTTTGGGTGGTCAAACGGGCAAAATGGAGCGAATAGGCAGTTTTCGGGCTAAATCGGTATGTTATAGCTCGGGGTTTTCAAGGTGGACTCAGGGGTCGGGTGTGATTTTGGCAAAAAACGACTGAGATCCCCTAGGTAGGTTAGGGAGCGGCCAAATATGTGTCATTGGGGTGGGCGGGGGGCCGAGTATGATTTTGGCTGAAAATCGATCGGGCTACCTCGGGCAGGATAACGAGCAGCCTATTATGGGTTATTAGGGTGGGAGAGGGGCTTGGGTGGTTAAACGGGCGAAACAGCACGAACGGGCTATTTTTAGGCCAAATTAATCTGCTATAGCCCATGGTTTTTAGGGTGAGCCGAGACGTGATTTTGGCCAAAACTCAATCGGGCTACCCCAGGAAGGATGGGGAGTGCCCTAGTGTGGGCCATTGTGCTGGGTAGGGCTATTTAGGTGGTCAAATGGGCAAAATAACGAGAACAGACCATTTTTGGGCCAAATCAGTGTGTTATAGCCCATGGTTTTCATGGTGGGCCCGAGGTCAAGCGTGATTTTAGTCAAAAATCGACCGGGATACCCTAGAGAGGTTGAGGAGTGGCCTAGTATGGGTCATTAGGGTGGGCGGGGCAGTTTGGGTGGTCAAAAGGGCAAAACAGCATGAACGGGTCATTTTCGAGCTAAATCGATGTGCTATAGCCTGCGGTTTTGGGGAAGACCTGGGGGCTGGGCTTCATTTTGGCTGAAAATTGATCGGACTGCTTGAGGCAGGCTGGAAAGAGGCCTAGTATGGGACATTGGAGTAGGCAAGGTGGTTTGGGTGGTCAAATAAGCGAAACACTGTGAGCATCCTATTTCGGGCCAATCGGTATGTTATAGCCCATAATTTTTTAGGTGGGCCCGGGGCCGAGCGTGATTTTGTCTGAAAATTGACTAGTCTGTCCCAAACAGTTTAAGGAATGACCTAGTATTGGCCATTGGGATGGGCGGGGTGGTTTTTGTGGTCAAACGGATGAAACAGCATGAATGGGACATTTTGGGCCAAATAGGTGTGCAACAACCCACGGTTTTTGTGGTGGGCCTTGGGTTCGAGCGTTATTTTTGCTGAAAATTGATCGGGCTGCACTAAAAAGGCTAAGGAATGGCTTAGTGTGGGCCAATGGGGTGGGCGGGGAAGTTTGGGTGGTCAAGCGGGTGAAATGGTACGAACGAGCCATTTACGAGCAAAATTAGTGTGCTATTGCCTACGATTTTTTAGGTGGGCTTGGTGAAAGAGCGTGATTTTTGACAAAAATCAATAGAATTATCCCAGGTGAGCTGGGGAGGGACTTAGTGTGGATCATTAGGGTGCGCGGGGAGATTTGTGTGGTAAAGCAGGCAAAACGGTGTGAACGAGTTATTTATGGGCCAAATCAATATGCTATAGCCCACAATTTTTGGGGTGGGACTGGGTGACGGGTGTGATTTTGGCCAAAAATAGATTGGGCTACTCCAGGCAGGCTGGGGAGCGACCTAGTATAGGCCATTGGGGTGAGCAGGGCTGTTTGGGTGGTCAAACAGGCGAAATGACGTGAACGCGCCATTTTCAGGCCAAATCGGTGTCATATATAGCCCATGGTTTTCATGTTTGGCCCGGGAGTCGGGTGTGATGTTGGCCAAAAATTGATTGAGCTTCCCCAAGCAGGCTAGGAAGCAGCCTAGTATGGGCCATTGGGGTGGGCGGGGTGATTTGGGTGGTCAAACGGGCGAAATAGTGCTAACGAGCCATTTTTGAGCTAAATTGGTGTGCCATAACCTATGATTTTCAAGGTGGGCCCAGGGGATGGACGTAATTTTGGCTTAAAATTGACCAGTCTACCCCAGGCAGGATGGGGAGAGACCTAGTATGGACCATTGGGGTGGGCAGGCTGATTTGAAGGTCAAACGGGCAAAACGGCAAAAATGGGGCATTTTCATGCCAAATTAGTGTGCTATAGCCCATGGTTTTCAAAGTGCGCCCAGGGGTCAGGCGTGATTTGGTTCAAAAATCGATCGGGCTTACCCATGAAGGATGGGGAACAGCCTAGTATGGGGAATTGGGGTGGGCATGGCAATTTGGGTGGAAACAGCGAGAACGAGGCATTTTGGAGTTAAATCGGTGTATTATAGCCCACGTTTTTTGGGGTGGGCTTAGGGGACGGGCGTTATTTTGTCCAAAAATCAACCGAGCTACCACAGGTAGGGCTGGAGAGCAGCCTAGTGTAGTCCATTGGGGTGGGGTAAGCCAGTTTGGGTGGTCAAACGGGCAAAATGGCGCGAACAGTCTAGGCCGTTGGGTTTGGCGGGGTAGTTTAGGTGGTCAAATAGGAAAAACGGCCCAAATAGGCCATTTTCAGGCCAAATAGGTGTGGTATAGCCCACGGTTTTTAGGGCGGGCCTGGGGCCCGAATGTGATTTTGGCTAAAAATCAATCGGGCTGCCACTAACAGACTGGAAAGTGGCCTAGTGTAGTTCATTAGGGTGGGTGGGGCGGTTTGGATGGTCAAATGGGCAAAACAATGTGAACAGACCATTTTCAAGTGAAATCGATGTGCTTAGCCCAGGTTTTTTATGTGGCCTCGGAGACCAGGAGTGATTTTTGCCAAAAAACATCATAGCTTCCCAGGCAGGTTGAAGAGCAGCCTAGTGTAGGCCATTGGGGTGGGCGGGGTGATTTGGGTGGTGTAACGGGCAAAACGGTGCAAACGGATTATTTTCAGGCCAAATCGATGTGTTATGGCCAACGATTTTTGGGGTAGGCCCGGGGTCGAGCATGATTTTTGCCAAAAATTGATAGGGCTACTCCAAGAAGGCTGGGGAGTGGCCTAGTGTGGGCCATTGGAGTGGGCGGGGAAGTTTGGGTGGTCAAACGGGTAAAACGGCACAAACGAACCATTTTCGGGCAAATTTAGGGCGGACTCGGGGTCGGGCATGATTTTGGTCAAAAATCCATAAGGCTACCCCAGGCGGGCTGGGTAGTGGTCTAGTGTAGGCCATTGGGGTGGGCGGGGAGTTTGGGTGGTCAAACAGGCAAAACGGCATAAACGAACTATTTTTAGGCTAAATCTGTATGTTATAGCCCAAGATTTTTGGGGTGGCTGGAGGCTGGGCATTATTATTGCCGAAAGTCAACACGACTGCCCCAAGCAGGATGAAGAGCAGTCTAGTGTAGGATATTATCGTGAGAGAGGCAGTTTGGGTGGTTAAACGGGAGAAACAGCGTGAATGAGCCATTTTTGGGCCAAAAAGTATGCAATAGCCCATTTTTTTGGGGTGGGCCCAAGGACGAGCATGGTTTTGGCCAAAAATCAACTGGGCTACCCAAGTAGGCTTAGGAGCAGCCTAGTGTGGGTCATTAGGGTGGACGGGGTGGTGTGGGTTGTCAAACGATGCTAACGGGTAATTTTTAGGCCAAATCGGTGTTTTATAGCCCATATTTTTGGGGGTAACCCCGAGGCCGAGCGTTATTTTGGTTGAAAATTAATCAGGTTGCCCCAGGTAGGCTGGGGAACTGCCTAGTATGGGTTATTGGGGCGAGCCAGATGCTTTAGGTTGTCAAACGGATGAAACAGCGTGAATGGGCTATTTTCGAGCCAAATCGGTGTGCTATAGCCCACGGATTTTGGGGTGGAACTGGTGGACGGGCATGATTTTAGCTGAAAATCAATTGGGTTGCCCTAGGGTGGGCAGGGAGGTTTGGATGGTTAAACGGCGAAACGACGCAAATGGGCCATTTTTGAGCCAAATTGGTGTACTGTAGCCCATAATTATTGGGGTAGGCTCGGGGGCCAGGCGTGATATTGGCCAAAAATCTACCAGGCTTCCCTAGGCAGGCTAGGGAGTGGCCTAGTATGGGCCTTTGGGATGGGCGGGACGGTTTGGGTGGTCAAACGAGCAAAACAGTGCTAATGGGCTAGTTTAGTACCAAATCAGTGTGTTTTATCCCACAATTTTTGGGGTAGGCCTGGGGGCCAGACTTGATTTTGGCTTAAAATCAATCAGGCTGCCCCTAGCAGGTTGTGTAAAGGCCTAGTGTAGGCCATTTGGGTGGGCAGGGCAGATTGGGTGGTTAAACGGGAGAAACGACGCAAACGGACCATTTTCAGGCTAAATTGGTGTGCTATAGCCCATGGGTTTTTGGGTGGGCCCCGAAGCCGTGCGTGATTTTAGTCAAAGATTGATCGGGCTTCCCAAACAGGCTATGGAGTGGCCTGGTGTGGTCCACTTGGTGGACGGGGCAGTTTGGGTGGTCAAACAGGCAAAACGGCGCAAACGGGTCATTCACGGGACAAATCATTGTGCTATAGCCCACAGTTTTTGGGGTGGGCCCAAGCGTCGGGCATGATTTTGGCCGAAAAGTGATATAGATGCCTCAGGCAGGCTGGGAACAGTATAGTGTAGGCTATTTGAGTGGGCGAGGAAGTTTGGGTAGTCAACCAGGCGAAATGGCGCGAACGGGCCAAATCGGTGTGCTATAGCCCACGTTTTTTAGGGTGGGCCCGAGGGCCGGGCTTGATTTTGGCCAAAAATCGACTGGCTGCCCCAGGCAGGCTAGGGAGCGGCCTATTGTAGGCCATTGGGTGGCTGGGGAAGTTGGGGTTGTCAAGCGGGCGAAACGGCTCAAAGGGGCCGTTTACGGGCCAAATCTGTGTGCTCAAAGGGGCCGTTTACGGGCCAAATCTGTGTGCTATAGCCTATGGGTTTCGGGGTGGGCCCAAGTGTAGGACGTAACTTTGGCCAAAAATTGATCGAGATATCCAGGTATGCTGGGGAGTGACCTAGTGTAGGCCATTGGGGTGGGCGGTGTGGTTTGGGTGGTCAAGCTGGCAAAACGCCCCGAGCAGGCCGTTTATGGACCAAATCGGTGTGCTATTGCCTATGATTTTCGGGGTGGGACAGGTGCCCGAGCATGATTTTAGTCAAAGATTAACTGGGCTGCCCCAGGCAAGTTGGGAAGCAGCCTAATGTGGGCCATTGGGGTGGGTGGGGCGGTTTAGGTGGTAAAACAGGCAAAACGGCGCGAACGGATCATTTGCGAGCCAAATTAGTGTGCTACAGCCCATAGTTTTTAGGGTACGCCCAGGGGCCAGGCATGTTTTTTGTCGTAAATCAACTAGGTTGCCCCAGGCAGGTTGGGAGGTGACCTAGTATAGGACATTGGGGTGGACAGGGCAGTTTGGGTTGTCAAGCGGGCGAGACGGCGCGAACGGGCCATTTTCGAGCCAAATCAGTGTGCTATAGCCCATGGTTTTCAGGGTGGACCTGGGGTCGGGAATAATTTTGGCCAAAAATCGACTGGGCTACCCCAGGCAGATGGGGGAGAGACCTAGTGTGAGCCATTGGGGTGGGCGGGGCGGTTTGGGTGGTCAAGAGGCGAAACGGCGCGAACGGGCTATTTTCGGGCAAAATCAGTAGGCTATAGCCCACGATTTTTGGATTTGGCCCATGGGCCGGGCATGATTTTGGCCGAAAAGTATCCTGGGAAGAAAATGGGAATATTAATTATTAAGAATTTTAACTCACAACTTACTTTATCTAGTTGGGATTATGACATAAAGATAGAAAGAATATGAGTTAAAAGCTACTAGAGTGGAGTCAGAATTTTAACTTCATGAGTTTAGAAGCAAAATTATCGGATGTAACATATTTTCCTTAAGTAGTTTAGGTGTACGCGCCTCGCGCGTGTACCTCACTTTATTGAGTTTAAATATTACACTAAATAGGATATTTGTTTAAATAATAATAATAAATATAATAATTAAATTCAACATCTTTTGGAGAATTTATTTAATTAAATCTAACCTTTACCAAAAAATTTGTTAAGCCGAACGACATTCATATTTTGATTAAACCTAATCTTTACCAAAAATTTCTTGTTAACTAATCAACACATAATGATGTTTAATTAATTAAAATGAATTACCTTTAAATTTACGAATAGATTGTCTAGCTTAAGCACAAAGTGGTGATGGTCTTCATTTGAAATTTGAGAATTCTTCGAGGATAAATTATGGGAAGGAATTAATTGAAAATTTTGTGTAGAAAAAATAATATGATAAAGAGGTCAATATATAGAAATTTCTATGGAGTATTTTTCTATCGTATTTTAGGAGTATTTTTTTAATTGAATAGTACAAAGAAAAATATTAATTGATTCTCTTTCGATATATTTTAGGAGTACCATATATTTTAGGAGTCTAGTTAATAAATAATAAATTAAAGAAAATAGTGAAAAGACAATTTTGTCTAAAGAAGGGTCTTTTAATGAAGAGCAAAAAGTTCAAATCACTTTTCGAAGGGTCTTCACACTTTAAATATATTATAGATTATTATTCGTTATAGTAGTATTTTTAAATAATTACTAGCTAAATTATATATTTTTACAGTATGTACCATGAAACAACATACACTTTACAGTTGCGTGGCCCATGTAGATAATGAACTTAACAAATATATTTCTTGAATAGGTATTATCAACTTATGACTTTTAACTGAATTTAAATCAGTCGAGCAAGTGAAATTAGTCAAAGTTGTTGGAAGAGCATGGATACAACAATGACCATAGTGAAGTTTTTGAATTGCTGTGAGGGAAAAAAAGAAGGATTTATTAGAAAATTGAACCCAGAGATGAAAAATGGTTGGCATGAAAAAGTGATTGTTGATGCATTAGGAATGCCATCTTGGCATCTATGTGAAACTTATAATAAAGAGTTGTTGTGAATTCGTATTTGATCGAATAAATAACTCTATGAACTAAGGAATCGATCAGATCGACTTGAAAAAAAATATATATGTAATTAAATTATTTACAAAGATCCAAAATGCATAATTATTTAAATAAATTATTAAATTCTATACCTAAAGTTGTCACAATAATGTACATTATCTCTTACATCAAGCTATTGTTTGATGGCAATTACATGTACCAAATGCTCCTAAATGAATGCACCAATAGAAGAACATGGCTACATAAATAAGAGAAATTGGAGTGGTGTTGAGAAATTAATTTTCATATATTTTTTCTTTCATATAATTGAAAAAATCAATTTATGATTTGTTTATGTGTTGCTTCATTTTTTTCATGATCAGCTTTGTATGGTGATTCTTTCTTTGCTATCTGATCGATGTAACATATAAAGGAAAAGTGTGTTTATTGTAATAAAATTAATTAACTCGTATCAGCTAATTAAATTTGTTGAATAATTCGATAAGTTGATTTTCCGAAGAATGTTTGTCTTTATTGTAACAAATATAGTTAACTCGTATTAATTAATTAAATTTGTTGACTAATTAGCTAAGTCAATTTTCCTAATCATGTTTTTTACATAAGATATGATTAGGGTCGTCTCTTCGGCTCGATGAAAATTAAAAACAAAATTTTGTTCTATACTTTATCACAATGAAAATCATATCTTTCCTCTATGTATTATTCGTCTTTTCTTCAGCCGACAACAAAAAAAATCCAATTGCAAATACCATTTAACTAGTACATGCTAAAAAGTACAAATAAATACTCATCTCATGCTTAGCTCTATTTGTGACAATTAATATAATATTAATAGTGCAAAAAAAATTTCTATACTTTTAAATCATTCAAAAATAAATGTACGTAAAATTAGTACAACGTGGCTACATATGAACTCATAAAACAAAAAGGTTTCGTACTTATATATATATATATATATATATATATATATATATATATATATATATATATAAGTACGTGCTAGCACGAGCTCAATATGTGTTATTTTTTTCATTTATCAATAGTTGTTTACGATTAACTTGACACACAGGTTAAGAAATTATAAATGATAGGATAATGTTACTATATTATTGTTCAGAATATAATAAATTTAATGCTTTAAAAAATATTGAATAATTAATTGTATTTAATATTAATGGTTAAATATGTAGAAATTGATAAATTATCTATTGATTTTTTTAAATTAGCGAAGTATTATTGGACATGTATATTTTTTTTTAGTATAGTAATAAGTAAAATAAACGGATGGAGTAATTGTCCCCATTTATGGTGACATTTGGAATTAACTAAATTTTCTGAATGTTTTTTAAAAATATTTAAATTATTAATTATTGTAATTTATAATACTTTTTAAAAAAGAAAATTATATTAGTATATGTTTTTCTGTCTATCCCCATTTTTATGACAAAAGTAAAAGTTTAGCATATTTAATGTGGAGGATATTCAACATTAAGAAAAATGTCGCTCAAATAATAGTCTCAAATTAAGAGAGATAATGTTAAATCAGTAAAAATTGATAAGTTTTTTTTCGATTAACTTTGGACAGGACCCATTTTATTAATCACAAAAAAAAAAAAAGTTGTACAAAACAGACTCAATTAAGCCCAAAAAGCAAAATCCTAAACAAAAAATTCAAGATTTTGTGGGTCAAGACTCAGTCCATTCTTAACCCTCTATAAATATGACCTAAAGTAGGGTTTTCAAAATGAAAACAATCCATCAACATTCGCAAATGGCGCCGCTGGAAGCTCATTTCAATGTCAGTTTGTAGACACGTAATTTGTCCCTCCCAAAAATCCAATTCATACATTTTTACCTCGCGTTGTCATACACTCTCACCCACATAATTATTCCTCCATAAAATGACAAAAAATAACAATCCTTAATAAATTTTATCTTATTCTAACCTCATTTTCATCTCATCCTAACAACCTACCCCACCCCACACTCTACCTTACCTCACCCCTACCCCAAATACTCCCACCCTTTCACGTGATCCTGGGAGAAAACACAGACGGTCCATCTTTGGTATTCACTGGAAATGGGAATAAAAATAGAATTGCATTTTTGGTTTTTCAATTGAAAAAAAGGAGAATAGCGGGGGGAGGGGGGGGGGGGGGGGCACAGTGAAAAGGAGCATATACAATCCATTTTTGTTTCCATGGGAACATATAGATATACCAAAACAAATACAACAAAAAAGAAAGGGAAGCCATTTTTGGGGACAGGGACCACACGACAATTCACACAAAATCACTCATACCTCACCATTTTTTTCACGCACACACACAGACGAAAAAGGGACGGATACACCTTCTTTTTCTCCTTCTGGGTTCACTAAATTTCGGATCTTCTTCTCCACAATACACAGTACCGAAAAACACACTCTCCATTGTTTTTCTCACTCGACCTCACAGATTCGAACACACACACGCACTGACCGGAGCTATACCCACCTGAGAGTGGAAAAATAAGAGAGATCGAGTGAGAGTGTTAGAGAAAACGAGAGAGAGGACGGAGAGAGGATAACACGTGAGAGAGAAGGCCGATCGGAGAAGCGACGGGAAACAAAACAAAAAAGAAACAGTGAAACACCGGCGAGAAATTGAACGGTGCAGATCGCGATTATTTGCTACCGAGTTGGACGGGCTCGTCGTTGAGTTCCGAATCGAGGTTCTTCGGCGTAGATTCTATCCTTTTATTGAAGTATTATTGAATTTCGAACCCTTCGAATAGAGGTTATAGATTGATTACGGGTTTCTGTGATGAAATAATATTTGGGGAGTGAGAATGAAAAATTGATAAAAGTGACTATTATGATTTTTTGATTCATCGTTGATGTTTAACGTGGTAGTATCATACTTTGAGTTGAAATGGATAGACAAATTTTAAGAATAAGTGTTTTCTTGTTGAATGTTTTTAATGTGAAATTTGTGTTAGAATGGTTTGGTTTTAGTTTTTGCATTTGGAGATGTATTCATTTGGTCGGGGAATGCCTTACGAGCACTTATATTTATTCATCGGGGAATGCCCCAAAGTATTTTGTATTTAGAGGATGTTCGTGATCAAGGCCCGGGGCATCGGGTAAAGAATCCGAGCATAGTTTAGGATTAATTTAGAATAAGATTTATATTTTCGCATTTTTCTATTTTGGACTGTATAATTGGATTAGACACTAAATTTTGAATTATTTTGTTTTGTTTGTTTGCTTGATTGTTTTTGCGTGCTTTGTGTGGTTTATGCACTTGTAATGTCAAAGTTAGCCGATACGCTCTACCAAGCGACCGTGGTCGAACCATGGGATCGAGGGGTGCCTAACACCTTCCCCCGGTCAACAAAATTCCTTATTCGAAATCTCTGTTCGCGGATCAGTTTGAAAAAATTAAATCTGTTTTGAAAAGGATATCCAAGGGTAACTTGGCACACCCAATTTATGTCAAGTGGCGACTCTAAGTTAATTTTAAAATGAATTCTTTTTGGAACAAATCTCATTTTTGTCACTTTAATAATAAGAACTCTTTCGAACCTTAAAAACCATAACCTTTTTGGGAGTTAAAAAAGGAGTGTGACAGCTCTTGCGACTCTGCTAGAGATTTTTCAGAATTCGAGCTTATTTTGGAGTTGTATCGGCTTAGTTTGGCATTATAGGTGTATAGACATTTTGTTTGTGTTGTTTTGTGTTATTGTTTATCATTGTTGAGTGCCTACGTGCTCTTTGTTTACAGTTTTTACTTTATATGTTATCGTTTTATATCTGGCATCATGTGCATAACCCAAGTCTTTCTTTATGCAACAAGTTCGTAGTACAAGTGTGTACACAAGCTATAGTTGAGTCACCCTTATTTTAGGAGGGGGAGCCGTTGGGTTGTCTGGAGTAGGTGGACAGCTAAAGCAATCCACTATCGATCATACGCTCTCTCGAACAACCTTGTTAGTGGACCCCAGCGTATGTCATCCTTTAGATCATGCTTATCTGCATCATATTGAGACTTAGCGGGACCCATGTGGCACTTTGTAGGAGACTTACCTCTAAAGCATCCCTACGTGCAAAATGTTGCATCTTTGAGGGTAACGTGGTCATTTGACAGACTGATTTGGGGAAAGCATGTGTTAGAAGTAAAGTGCTAGGCAAAAAGTGTTGAAAAAAATATAAAAAAAAAAGTTGAGTCGAAAAGAAAAAAAAAGAGTGTTTCGTAAGTGCTTAGAGTTCTTTATGGCTTTTATTTTTTTTCACAATCCAAAAATTCAAAAAGATTTTTTTACCTTTCACACTCATTTTCTCAAAAACATCAAAAAGATTTTCCTTTTATTCCTTTATCATGCATTCATAATTCAAAATTTTCAAAAAAGATTTTTCTTTCATAGTTGTTGGTGTTATTTTTGTATGAAGTGTCAAATTAAAAATCCAAATAGATTTTATTTTCATCGTGCAGTCGTGTCTCTCAAGTCAAGGTTTTGTTTATTCTATAATCCTTAATTGTCCAATCAGGATGAACTACGCACCCCTGATTCTCCTCTCTCCGGAGTGAGATAGTAGGCAACCTATTGTTGGTTCGGGAATCTTATTTAAAAAAAAAAAAGATTTTCTTCTCCACATTTAGAGTAGGTGTTTCAGATATGCCTTGAAAAGAAAAATACAAAAAGATTTTCCTTAATAATCGTAGGTTTCATTTTTGGTGGATCTTATTTCAAAAAAAATCCAAAAAGATTTTTTTCACTTAAAGTAGGTGTTTCATACACATCTTTAAAAGAAAACCACAAAAAAGATTTTCCTTTAATAGGTTCAAGTTTCATTTTCATATGAAATTCAAAATCGAAAACCCAAAAAGATTTTTTCTTTGGTAATCATAAGTTTCATTTTGTATTAGAATCTGAAAAATTCAAAAAAAAAATAAAAATTTCGTCGATTCTTTTGATAATTTTATTTTTTCTTTTCTTATTAAAGTTTCAAGAAAAAGAAAGAAGAATGGAAAACGAATTTAATTGGCCATTTTGGTAAGACTTCACGAACTACGCACACCTGATTCTCCCCTTTCGGGGGTGAGATACGTAGGCTCCTTTTTAGGGTTCGGTGATCTTTTCAAGAAAAAAAAAGAGGTTTTGAAAAATTATTGAACTCTAACGCATTTGCTATCTCTTGTCCAGTTAGTTTAAGGTGGTTAGTTTGTGGCATTGTGGTTGGTCCTTCATATTGCTCCAAGTCACAGAGAAAGTTATGGCCAATAAGTATACCGAGTTAGTTATGGCCAATAAGTATACCGAGTTAACAGAAGTCGAGGGATAGTTTTTGTAACACCCCAATTTTCTAAACCAAAATGCTACACAGTGCTCATGACCCTGACCCCAAAGGACCACAAGCTAACCCATGACTGATATATGTACCTGTATACTGCATAATATATCATAAAATGAAGAAACATGAACATGAAAGGCCATAAGGTTCGAACTAAATAAACATCTTATAAGGCAATGTCTGAAAGTGGTATAACAATACCAAAACAAATCTGAAATAACTGTCTGACATGCTATAGTCTGGAAAGCCTCTAAACTGTCTGAATAAGGACTTGATAGGACATGTATCCAACTAACTCAATCTAGCAACTAAACTAAAACATCAAATGAAGCAATAATTATATCGTCCTCGAATAAAAATAACTCACTGCAAACTCTGAACACCGGAATGCTACTGTTGATCTGGAGCTCGTGCCTCTAAACCTATGGTGTAAAATAAAAGAAAGCACCATAGTGCAAATGCGTCAGTACGTCTGAATGTACTGAGTATACGAGTGAGGTAGGCTAAATGCAAAGGGTTATATACATGAACAATGCTGACTAATATAAACGTGAGAATACATACATGCATACATAACTGTAACTGAACTCGTGGAGATACTGACTACTGAGTCTGAATACTGACAACATGAGTGTACTGATACTGAGATACTGAATAGATGAACGACTATTTCTGACAGTTTGAATTATGAGGAACTGGTCTAGTTGACTGTGTCTAACAGTCTTGAAGCTGAATACTGATATCATGAATTCTGATAACTGATATGACTGATACATGAGTTCAGAAAATTGATATAACTGATATAACTATGATGATCGGCCTAACCGATGTAACTGATACTGAGTGACTGTATCTGATAGTCTAAGTTCTGATGGAACTGTCTGATTTCCCTTCTACTTGGAGTAACTAAATCTGAGATCAGTCCTATCTAGCGAGTGATCATGAGTATACTGATAATAAGGATGATTTAACTTAGTCTGAGATCAGTCCTATCTAGAGGGTGATCTTTAAATCTAATGATTCTGATACTGATTAATCATAGTTGAGATCAGTCCTAGCTAATGGGTGATCTTGAAGTCTATTTACAATGATAAGCATTGACTGTATCTAACAGTACTGAATCTGTACTACTGAATTGAGTTGACTGTATCTGAAAGTCCTGAATCTGTAACTGAAACTATGGGATGTGTTCATCTAACCGACATGCCCCAAGCTAAGCTGACTGGGGTCCAATCTCTGCCCTGACTGAAAGGGTGTTAGTACCGCGCCACCAGTAAAGACATCTGTTGTGGAGTCAGTCCTAATCTAGCGGGTGACTCCTGGGATCATTCCTATATCTATAAATGTGCTAACGGGTGACCCCTGAGTAGGTCAGTCCTATCTAACGGGTGACATCTCGTACCTACGCTGTCTACGTAGTTTTGGAACTTAGGGATTGCTTCTAGGGATCTCAGTCCTATTCTAGCGGGTGAGCCCCCATCCCTAGGTTCGCTCGGTGCTGAATCCTACTCTCATCTGAAAGACACTGAACTGAATAATCGGAATGAACTAAATAACTTAACTGAACTGATTTTCTGAACTGATACTGATTAACTGAACTAAAAATAGTGGTATTGTTTAGCAGAGCTAAAACTGAGTTTACGGGATTTCGATAACTGAAAGAATGTACTGAGTTCTGAGGACTGGTTGAGAGTACTGAAGTTATTGAGATTGACTTTGAATACTGAGGTTACAGATATTACTGAGTACTGAGATCACTGAGATTACTGAACTACTGAGATTACTGAGGTTACTGGATTTTCCTGAGTCATATGACTGACTGAATTCTATAGATCATGGCTTAACAGAGAGTATCGTGATAACATGACATGGCTCTAGGAACACAACTATAGTTTTCGGGTATGAATACCCCCAGGACTCGATGGAAGGAAACTGACACAATATGACTGACTTGATCATAAGATTGGAGTCCACAATTCACATTATCATAAATAGAGGATATTATACATCATGTAGTTCCTCAACATATTAAGCATGGTAGGGAGTGCATAGCTATATTTCATGTGCATATTGTATATCTCCATTATCATACATGCTTCATACCACAACAATAGCAACACATGAAAAACATGAAATTCATATTAAAGCATATAGCTAACATGGACTTGTCATTTAGACATCATGGAACCATATAAACATGAATTTCTAGCATCCTAAGCATTTTATCGAACACCTTGCATGCAATCTTTAAGGCATAGGTGTGTTTCATAACTTGTACCATTTTACACCATCTAAGGTTCATAATTTTCAATTAACAAACATATATATTCAATGAAAATACCGCTAGTTATCATCTTGAAACTTAAAGTTCACAAAATAGTATTTACAACATTGTTCTTGAGCTCTATGAATGGATTGGATCCATAGATGAACACTACGCATACCTTAGAAAAGAAACCTTGATGATTTGCTGGAGAGTTCATGGATTGGGAAACTTAATTCTTAATTATCTTGGAAAAAGGCTTGAATCTTGCTTTTGAGAGATGAGTTTGATGGAAACCCTAATCTTGTGGTTGAGAGTGTAAGAGAGGGACTTTGAGATGCTTGACTGAAGAAAAATGGGAAAAATTACGCCTCTTTAGGGTTATAAGTCGTGGGAAGTGAAGGAAAAAGACCAAAATACCCTTATGAAATAAATTCCCAGTTGCTGAAAATAATAGATGAAGACATTTGTGACAAGGCGTCAAAATGTGGTAAGCCATCAAAAATGTCGTCAAACAGAAGCTGGAATTGATTGTTTCTGCCTAAGTCTGACGACCTTCGTGGTAGGGCGTCACAAATATGGTAAGCTACCACGAATGTCGTCACTTAGGAGATGGTTTCTGCCTAAGGCTGATGACCTTCGTGGTAGGGCGTCACAAATGTGGTAAGCTACCACAAATATCGTCACTTAGGAGCTGGTTTCTGCCTAAGGCTGACGACCTTCGTGGTAGGGCATCACAAATGTGGTAAGCTACCACGAATGTCGTCACACTATTTCCAGCCTGACATGCTGGAGTAAAATAGGAATAACTCTTTGCTCCGATATTGGATTTAGGCTAAATTTATATAGTTAGAAAGCTAATTCAATTATCTATCTTTTGATAGGTCATGAGATAAAAAAATTCTAAGTATAATGAGAGATATTCTCGTTTGAAGTTGACTATACCAATATCCTTCTCACGAATTCAATCGGTAAGGAATGTTTTGATTCTTCTGATAGCTGGGAGTTATTTTAAGCCTTAATATACATATAACTTAATCATAAAACTATAAAATAACCATGATATACTATGCATGAGCTTGGTACATGTCTCTAATATTGGTTTGGATTTTTTAGGGTATTACAGTTTCACACCAATCAGAGAGTCATAAGCCAATTTATTTCAGAGATTGGTACAGCGGGGCATGATCAATCCTCTCCTTGGGTATACTCCTGACCCTCATTCAAGAAATTTTGATCCTAATGTACAATGTGCATATCATTCTAATGTTTAGGGTCACAGTATTGAAGATTGTCGTGCCTTGAAAAGAGAAATAGAAAAGATGATTCAAGATAAATCAATTATGGTGCAGAACATTAACAACGAGGAAAGATATAGTCATGCTAATATGCAAACCAGTGGCTAAGATGTCAGGCTGAGCAATTGAGAAGTGACCCCTCTCCCTACAAGGAAGAGGTCCGGTAGTTTGTTTTGTTTTGTTTTCTGTTATTCGAATTATTTTAAGGTTGTAGTTCAAGATCTATTTCGTTTTGTCCCTTTGGCGTTATGTTCAAACCTTTCTATCTTTCATTTTAATTAAATGGAGTGTCCCTTTTTCTTTTGTGTTTTAAATATGCGATGTTTGTTTGTTTTCTTTACATAGTACATTCTATGTTGACTCTAGTAATATGACATGCTAGTGAAATTTTCAGCCAGATTTTAAAATCCAGTTTAAGCATGAACATTGAATCAGAGGGTTAAAGTTAGAAAAAGAGAGCATATAAGAAAATAGATAGAGTGCTGAGATATTTGATGATAAGTTAAGGCAATTATTTTGAGAATCACAAGAAAAAATTGGTCATCGATCGAAAGGCAGGTCCCAATTAGGTCAAATAGTGGACATGTGATCCCTATATCAAGAGAAACAAGAAGATAATCAGCTCTACAAAAGCATGAATCATTCGATGTGAGGGATGCATAACAAAGGTGGAGTTGTATGCTGGACAAGTATAGAAGAAGAAGTGACACACATGTTCAGTTTAAGTTAGTGTTGTTAAAGTATCACATATGATCTTTATCTCCCATTTTCCAATCGCATGTTATGTATTTGCATTCTCAAGGATTGATATGATTAAGGCATTTCATTTTGCTATCCAAACATTGTGTCATCCTTTGTTTACCCCGTTTGAGCCTCGGTGTTATTTTCTTTCATACCCCTCTTTTGGAATCAAGATAGAGTTAGCAAAGTTCAAGAAAAAGTGTCGAGTGAAAAATAGAGTCAGAAAAATTTCAGAAAAAAAGAGGAGAATAAAAATAAAAGAAAATATGTCCAAAAAAAATAATATAGAAAAGAGTCAAAAAAAGAAAAAAAATCAGAATCAATCAAAAGAAGAAGCTTCCAGAACTATACGTGACCTGATTCTCCTCTTTCGGGGGTGAGATACGTAAGCTGCCCTATTCTGGGCTCGGTCCAACCAAATAAATCATTTAGAGTCACCCAGTCAAAATAAACTTGGGCATGAGTTAATCTTCATTGTTTGAGTCAATTCCAAAAGTTGTAAGTCCCACCCTACTTCAAGTGTCGTTTGGGCCTCATGCCATCTTTTCTTTCTAATCCTATCCAAAAGCCAAGTTACAACCAAAGAAAGACCTTCAGATCAATCTTTGAGGAATTTAAGGCTAAGCATGCAAGGGATATGATGATGCATTTGGGATCTACTTGTCTTCCTCAACATAAGAAATCAGGAGAGAAATAAAAATGAGAGAGTCTTATTGGTGAAAACCCTCACGGGTACCATAAGATGATGGTAAGTTGAGAGAGATAAAATGAGAGTCTTATCGGTTAAAATCCTCACGGGCACTGTATGACGATGGTAAGTTGAGAGAAATAAAAATGAGAGAGTCTTATTGGTGAAAACCCTCACCGGCACCATAAGGCGATAGTGAGCTGAGAGAAAAATGAAAGAGGCTTGTTGGCAAAAACCCTTCAAGGTGTCACTAGATGAATGAGGTCTTGAATGCAATGGGTCCAAGCAAGTAACTCAATTTCAGGGTCATTAACTTAAGAACAATTAGTAGAAAGTTTGGATGGTAAGATCAGGCAGCTTGATCCAAAATGCATGGCATAATCATTAGAGTTGACTGTCATTTCTAGATAAATTTTTCATTTCTTTATTTCAAATGGGGACATTCATTATCTTTTCTTTCTTCTCTTTATTTTTATTTTATTTTCTTTAGTCAGTTGTCCAAATAAAATCATTGTCATTTTTTCTCTTGTCTTTGAGTCAAGTCCTTGTCAAAACAAGTGAGAAAAGATTTCAAAATTGGATATCAACTTCTTCAATTGCGCAAAGCAAGACAAAAGGCCAACACATGAAAGAGACATGATTGTGAACAGAAATAAGGCATGCAGAAAGTTTTGTCAACCAACAAGTCTGGGAACTCATGGAAATACCAAAGTTCAAAGGGTTTATCTGAGAAGCATGACAAAGCAGAGATATTGTATCTGTTTCAGAGTCACTCTTAATAATCTGAGTTCGGGTCGATGATGCAGCAAGTCAGTGACACATGTTAATGGTTGAAAGCAAGATTAAATGTGACAGGGGCAAGAGCGATTTCCACGAAAGCCAAAGCCACAAACCAGCCACCATATTTTTAAACTAACAAGTTTTCTTTGTATGAAACAAGAACACATGCTACCTTCGAATCAAGGATTTCAAAGCCTAAACATCAAAGGCTGTAATATTCTCACTTCTACAAATGCAAGAGGCAATGTTGTTGCACAGATTTGGTATTCAAAACCATGATAAAACTCATAATCCAATATCTCTAGGAGACACACTTCCTTATTTGGGTAATTCAAGCAACATTTGTAAGGAGACACATTTTCTTGTTTGGGTAGTTCAAGCAACATTTATAAGGGGATGCACTTCCTTATTTAGGTAATTCAAGCAACCTTTGTAAGGAGATGCACTTCCTTGTTTAGGTAATTCAAGTGACATTTGTAAGAAGACGCACTTCCCTGTTTGGGAAATTCAAGCAACATTTGTGAGGAGACGCACTTCTTTATTTGGGTAATTCAAGAAACATTTGTAAGGAGACGCACTTCCTTATTTTGGTAATTCAAGCGACATTGGTGAGGAGACACACTTCCTTTTTTGGGTAATTCAAGCGGCATTTATGAGGACACGCACTTCCTTGTTTGTTTAATTCAAGCGGCAGTGGTAAGGAAAATCACTTCCTTGTTTGTTTAATTCAAGTGGCATTGGTGAGGAGATGCATTTTTTTGTTTGGGTAATTCAAGAGACATTTGTTAGGAGACACACTTTCTTGTTTTAGTAATTCAAGCGGCATTGGTAAGGAGATGCACTTCCTTATTTGGTAATTCAAGCGGTATTTGTAAGGACATGCACTTCCTGGGAAATTCAAGCAACATTTGTAAGGAGATGTATTTCCTTGTTTAGGTAATTCAAGTGACATTTGTAAGGAGACGCACTTCCCTGTTTGGGTAATTCAAGCAACATTTGTGAGGAGACGCACTTCCTTATTTGGGTAATTCAAGCAACATTTGTAAGGAGACGTACTTCCTTATTTTGGTAATTCAAGCGACATTGGTGAGGAGACATACTTCCTTGTTTGGGTAATTTAAGCGGCATTTATGAGGAGGCTCACTTTCTTGTTTGTTTAATTCAAACGACATTGGTAAGGAGACGCATTTCCTTGTTTGGGTAATTTAAGAGACATTTGTTAGGAGACATACTTCCTTGTTTTGGTAATTCAAGCGGCTTTGGTAAGTAAATGCACTTCCTTGTTTGGTAATTCAAGCAGTATCATAAGGAGACACATTTTCAAAGGAGACGTACTTCCTTGTTTAGGTAATTCAAGCGGCATTGGTAAGGAGATGCACTTCCTTGTTTTGGTAATTCAAGCGGCATTTGTGAGGAGACACACTTTCTTGTTTCGTAATTCAAGAAACATTTGTAAGGAGATGCACTTTCTTATCTGGGTGATTCAAGCAACATTGGTAAGGAGACGCACTTCCTTGTTTGGTAATTCAAGAGGTATTTGTAAGGAAATGCACTTCCTTGTGTGGAAAATTCAAGCAACATTTGTAGGAAAATGCACTTCCTTGTTTGGGCAATTCAAGCATTTGTAAAGAGACACATTTCCTTGGGTAATTCAAATGGCATTTGTTGGGAGACGCACTTCCTTATCAGTCTTCATTTGTCAGGAGCCCGCCTGAAGAATAGGGTGATAAAACTCAAGTCAGGAGTCCAAAAGCAACTGCATAGATAGGATTTTTTGTAATTTCATTTATGTTTTAACTTGTAATTTTCAGTTTTTGATGTAATAACAGAGTCGAGGACCGGAATCTCGACAGGACCTCACTCGACTCTCCAACTCGGTATTGTCCATCTTCTTCCAATCCTTTAAGATACCTGCGACTTGACTCCTTCATAACTTGGGCAGGTAGGATGTCCTAAGTCAAGACTCGGTTATCCTTCTTCCTTTGAATAATGGTCGGGTCAAAATTCTGTCTCGTTATCTACTTCTTTATAAGAAAACATTTTTTGTTTACATGCAAAGAGTGGCATGATGTAGACACGTAATTTGTCCCTCCCAAAAACTCAATTCATCCATTTTTACCTCGCGTTGTCATACACTCTCACCCACATGATTATCCCTCCATAAAATGAAAAAAAATAACAATCCTTAACAAAATTTATCTTATTCTAACCCCCTTTACACCTCATCCTAACAACCTACCCCACCCCACACCTTACCTTACCTCACCCCTACCTCAAATACTCCCACCCCTTCATGTGATCCTGGGAGAAAACACACACGGTCCATCTTTTGTATTCACTGGAAATGGGGACAAAAAGAGAATTGCATTTTGGTTTTTCATTTGAAAAAAGAAGAATAAGGGGGGCCACAGTGAAAAGGAGCATATACAATCCATTTTTGTTTCCAGGGAACATATAGATATACCAAAACAAATACAACAAAAAAGAAAGGGAAGCCATTTTTGGGGACAGGGACCACACGACAATTCACACAAAATCACTCATACCTCACCATTTTTTTAACGCACACACACAGACGAAAAAGGGACGGATACACCTTCTTTTTCTCTTTCTGGGTTCACTAAATTTCGGATCTTCTTCTCCATAATACGCAGTACCGTAAAACACACTCTCCATTATTTTTCTCACCCGACCTCACAGATTCGAACACACGAATGCACTGACCGGAGCTATACCCACCTGAGAGAGGAAAAATAAGAGAGATCGAGGGAGAGTGTTAGAGAAAACGAGAGAGAGGGCGGAGAGAGCAGAACACGTGAGAGAGAAATGCGATCGGAGAAGCGACTGGAAATAAAACAAAAAAAAAACAGTGAAACACCAGCGAGAAATAGACCCTTTCGTACAAAATTTGGTGCAGATCGCGATTATTTGCTACCGAGTTGGACGGGCTCGTCGTTGAGTTCCGAATCGAGGTTCTTCGGCGTGGATTCTGTGAAAGCCTTTCATTGAAGTATTATTTAATTTCGAAACCTTCAAATCGAGGTTATGGATTGATTACGGGTTTTGTGATAAAATAATATTTGGGAAATGAGAATGAAAAATTGATAAAAGTGAATATTATGGTGTTTTGATTCATCATTGATGTTTAACGTGGTAGTATCATGCTTTGAGTTGAAATGGATAGGCAAATTTTAGGAATAAGTGTTTTCTTATTGAATGTTTTGAATGTGGAATTTGTGTTGAATGATTTGGTTTTAGTTTTTGTATTTGGAAATGTATTCATTTGGTTGGGGAATGTCTCGCGAGCACTTGTATTTATTCGTCGGAGAATGCCCCGAAGTATTGTATATTTAGAGGATGTTTGTGATCAAGGCCCGGGGCATCGTGTAAAGAATCGGAGCATAGTTTAGGATTAGTTTAGAATCGAATTTATATTTTCGGATTTTTCTATTTTGGATTGTAAAATTGGACTGGACACTAAATTGGATCGAGGGGTGCCTAACACCTTCCCCTCGGTCGATAGAATTCCTTAGCCGTAATCTCTGTCCGCGGATCAGTTTTAAAGAGTCAAATCTGATTTGAAAAGGATATCCAAGGGTGACTTGGCACACCCGATTTATGTCAAGTGGCGATTTTGAGTTAATTGTAAAATGAATCATTTTCGGAACAAATCTCATTTTTGTCACTTTAATAATAAGAACCCTTTCGAACCTTAAAAACTATAATCTTTTTGGGAGTTAAAAAAAGGGTGTGACGCAGTTTTCTTTTGCTTCAGCTTTTGGTTATTAATCTTGTTGGAGATTGTTTTAGTGACGAGCTCCTCTTGATCAGCTCGCAAAGGCAACTCAATTGATAAGTAATTACTTTGTAAATAATTGATTTATCTGAGATCAATACACTAAGATTTGTAAATAAACTTGAATGTTTTTCCTCATTTTTCGGCGACGACAATCTTTTTCATTACTAAATTAAAATCACCAAAACATAAAGCACTCTTTCTTTATAAAATCAAACAGTTGAACTTGTAAGTTATAATATAAAAACTCTTGTTAAATGAATAATGAGATAGTGTGAATGAGGATGTTGATTGATGATATAAGCAAGAGGGCAAATTGGTCCAAGCATGTAAAAGTTTAACATGAAAGCTACAGTAAAATTCTTGGTTTACCAATAATATTGTGTTATTATTGATAGCTTTACAAAAATATCCTTGTTGGACCATGTTGTTAAAGGTAGGACAATTTTAACAATCAGTTAAAAATTAATGATTATTTGGTCATTTGAAGTTCTCAATCAATCATTGAAGCCAAATGTTTAAACAAGATATTACATAAAAATTTAAGTAAAATGATCAGAAAACCCTCAAAAATAAACTTATTACTCCAAGCATACATGTCGACCAGTTGTGTATGCTTATTCCCTTTTATTATAGAGTATATAGAAATGATAACATAGATTATTCGTAAAGTGCATTAATTGTGGTTAAATAATAGCCTATATCGTATTATTGATGTTCTGATCAAATATTAATTATTATTTTTAAATGTGTTTTTCACGTTTTATTTTTTAGAACTTTTCTAACCAAATCTCCAGATATAGTCTGGTCAAATAATATAGTCTTTATTAATTATTCTTGAAATCTTGATCGAACATTAAGTATTATTTTTAGATGTGTTTTTTCACGTTTCACTTTTTTAAATTTTTCTGATCAAATTTCAGTATATAGTGTGGTTTATAATCCATATAAATTATTCTTGTACTCTTCAAATCTTGAGCAAATACTAATTATTATTTTAAGAAGTGTTTTTTAATGTTTCACTTTTTAAAACTTTTCTACCTAAATCTCAAGGTGTAGTGTGGTCAAATAATAACATATATTAATTATTCTTGTATTCTTGAAATCTTGATCAAATACTATCATATAGATAGATTTTTTTGTGAAAATAAATCAGCAATAATCTTCTCTGTATATTTTTCTATTTCACAAAATTCTCTCACATGAAAAAAGCTTCACACCATCGTTTCAACTAAGAAGTTTAATTGTTTTCATAGTTTTAGTTGCACCGCATTTTTTTGTTGTTTCAAAAAAATCCCTTGTCACATCTTGGATAATGTATTCATTGAAGAAGACATCGATTTTAGAAGTACTTTCAATCTTAAAAGAAAAATAATTGGTTCAAGAAAAACATTTTTCTTTTGTGCAAGAAATTTTGATCGATTGTGAAAAAAGTTTCGAGGAAGAAAAAAGGACTATCGAAGAGAAATATAAAAAGGTAATAGAAGAGTACCTCAGAGACTATAAGGAGAAAATCGTTTTGTTTTATGAGAGTAAATGCAAAATTCTTTAATTAACCAATTCTCTCATATAGTAAATCGTTCTCTCCTTATAGTTCTTGAGACACTCTTCTGTTATCTTTTTATACTTCTATTTACTAGTTCTTTTTTCTTCCTCAAAACGTTTTCACAATCCTTAGAATTCCTTGCACAAAAGAAAAGTGTTTTTCTTGAACCAATTATTTTATCTTTAAGATTGAAAGAACTTTCGGAATTGATGTCTTCTTCAGACAATACATTATTAAAGATGCGATTGGGGATTTTTTCTAAAACATCAAAAAAAAAAAATTGCGGTACAATTAAAATTGTGAAAAAAATTGAACTTCTTAATTGAAATGATGGTGGAAAGCTTTTTTCACGTGAGAGGATTTTGTGAAGCGAAAAAGGACACAAGAAGGATTAATGATGAATTATTTTCAGGAAAAAATCTATATATAGAAACTTAAGAAGTGGAAGAAGAAGAAAGTGTACTACATACCTTGAAATTTGGACAGAAAAGTTCAAAAAAGTGAAATGAAAAAAACTTATTTAAAGTAATAATTAGTAGTTGGTCTAGATTTTAAGAATACAAAAATAATTAGTATAGGCTATTATTTGACCACACTATACCTTGAGATTTGATAGATAAGTTTAGAAAAGTGAAAAGTGAAAATCACAGCTAAAAATAATAATAAGTATTTGATCAAGATTTCAAAAATACAAGAATAATTAGTATGCTATTACTGGATCATACTATACCTAAGATTTAGGCAGAAAAGTTCAATAAAATGAAACGTAAAAAAACACATGTAAAGACAACAATTAGTTTTTGTTCAAAATTTCAACGATACAAAAATAACTAATCTAGGTTATTGTACAAAAATAATTTCAAGGTATGATCGATTTTCGTCATGATGAAGTAAAGAACGAGATTGTCTTTCCAATTTTCATTAAGCCAAAGAGACGATCCTAATCATATCTTACGTAGCAAACATGCTTAGAGAAAACGACTTATCTAATTATTCAACAAATTTAATTAATTGATATGATTTAATTATTTTTTTTACAATAAACATACTTTTCTCTTTATATGTTACATCAATCAGATAACAAAGAAAGAATCACCATACAAAATAGTTGGCCATGAAAAAAAGATTATTCAAAAAATGAAGCAAGACATAAACGAATCATAAATTGATTTTTTCAATTATTTGAAGAAAAGAATGGAAATTAATTCCTCAATCCCACTTCAATTATATAGCCATGTTCTTCTATTGGTGCATTCATTTAGGAGAACTTGGTATATGTGATTGTCATCAAATAATAGCTTGATGTAAGAGAAATAATGTACATATTGTGACAATTTTTAGGTATAGAATTTGATAATTTACTTTAAAAATAATTATTCTTTTTGGGTACTTGTATTTCGCATTATTAAAATTTAGATATGTATTTTGTAACGACCTAAAAATTTGATGAAATATGTGAAATTTATGATTTTGTGTTATTTGAATATTCTACCCCTCCCCGTAGTTGCATTATGGTATTTTTGGGGTGTGAGAGTGATTGACATGATTTTTGATGCATTTTGGTATTATTTATGCAGTATTATGGTTTTTGATGACTTTAAGAGTCTTATTTTGAACTTATGTGGATATCTTTTGATCCGTACGACGGATGGCCGAACAGACTACGCCAGTAACTCCGGAATATTAATTTTAGGCTGGGTAAACCTTGGGTTCGGGTCCTGGTGCACCCGAGCTCAATTCGACCAATTGGTCGGAAAGTTGAAAAATTAGAAAGTTGGGTGTGGGACCAACTTTTGGTCGAAACGATCTCGTATGGAAAATTTGACTTCTCCAAAAGATCCGGAATGTTGATTTTAGTGTATTAGCATGTTTGGTATGATTTTACGGCTTTTAAATCTCATTTCGACCCTCGATTTGGAAAATTGTGATTTCGGGTTTCGGGGGTCAATTTTGTGAAAACGACATTTTCTGGAAAATCTGATATCGTCATCGCGTCTGGAATGTCGAATTTAGTGTGGTTGCATAGTTCGTTTGCTTAAACCGGACTCCGAACGAATTCCGAGCACCCCGTTAAAGTTCGGATTGAGTTAAAAAAAAACAACTTTTATTTTTTACAGCAGTGCAGAAAAATCTGCACTATAAATAACCTTTTTTTGATTTATTTTGCTCATTTTTCATCTTGCCTCTTTGAGTTAAATCCTAAATAGTTTGGGAGTTTAAAAGTGAAGTTTGTGGGAGCTTGGGAACTAGATTAACACTCATTTCTTGATTTTACTATGGATTTAAGGTAAGAATTCATCCTTTTTCTTAGTAATTTCTTGATAAATTTCTCAAAACCCCAAAAATCTTAAGGCATGATTTTAAACCCAATTTTCACCCCTTTCATTTGAATAATACTATTATCTTATAATTACTAGTTTTTCATCAATGTAACCTTCAAAATAACTCCGATTCTTGATTTTAACCCGGATTTCAAGGATTTTACCTGGTAAAGCTCAAAAATGGTTTTTTCTTCGATTTGAACCTCGTTTTTCACTCGATTTAACTTGGATTTTCATCTGTAGGTTCCTAAAAATATGGGGAACATATTTTTGAAGTAAAGTTCCAATTTTGCCCTTCTTTTTCAGAAACCTATTTTGGGGTCCATTTTGACCCCGAACCAAAAGTAGTCAATATGAGTGTCGTTGGTTTTATTTTGATGCGTAGATTTCGTATTTGAAGTTTTTAGTAGAGTTCGGGACTATTCGTGAAAAGTAAGGTCGCGGGTTCAAGTGTAGCGGACCGGTTTCGGCTTTCGAGGTAGATTATGACTTAACTCTTCAGACTGGGCTAGGTAGTAAATGATGGTAAAAAATGCATGTTAAGAGTGGGAACTAATCATGAAAAATGGCTATCTACGTGTTGTGCCCGTGTGGGGGCCTATATGTGATGTAATTGTTGAAATTGAAATATTATGTGATATGTTTGACCGTGTGGGGTCATATGTGACATTGATAGCCTTGAATACATGTGAATAATTGTATTGTATTGTTTAATGTGGTACCATGGGTGTATTTTGATTATATTCATACTTTACTGGCATATGAGACATGTGGAAATTCATGGATGAAATGAAAATAACGAGTGAATATTGGCTCATGTGGTTATGGAAATGTATCATTGTGGTTGGTTATGGAAATATAACATGTGGTTGATTGTGGAAATACTTATTGTGATTGGTTATGAGCATTACATCTTCATATCATACTCATTCATGAAATATTGGCACCACCGTGGCAACATCTGAGAAACACTAGCAACACTTTTTTAAAAATATTGTAACACCTTATAAAACCCTTTCCGAGGAATGTGCCGGAAAGGAGATATGAGATATGTGGATTGTATATGGGTTGACGAACCCCCCATGGGTCCTACGTCGGGAAGCTTTGGCTCCGTAGGTGTATACAGGGATTGTGCGACGATCCCGGAGGTTGTGCAACAACCTCATGCATCATCATCATCATCATCATCATTATCATATACATTGCACTTACTTTATTGTGTTTATGTTGTGTTGTATTGCCTTATTGACTTGTCATCTATGTATTTGTCTTACCTTTTTTTACTTGTATTTGATGATCTTGTATCTACATGTTCTCTCTTGCTCTATTTTGTATGTGATATAATTTATAATTGTGTTCTATATCTTGATGTATTTTTGCAATATATGTGAGATATATTAGAACTGTTAGTGCAAACGGTGTGGGCTACCGTTGTGGGACATTTTCTGATTGCAGGGGACGTGCCCTTAGTGTATATTTTGTATGTCTTATTTACTACTTTGCTTAGTCGGCCTATGATACCTACTGAGTACAAGTGGACCGTACTCATGCGTACTGCGCCCTTTCGGTGCAGGTCCTAGCTCGAGTGCGCCTCAATTTACTTGATTCGGGCGGTTGTTGGAGCTTCCAAGGTAGCAGTTGGACATTCATGCATCCGAAGTTCATCTCTATCTTTCTATACTAGTTATGTCTTTATTAGTGTTCGGAGACAGTTATTATTCCTTTGTGGTTATTTTTCGATGTATTTGACTCTTGGATTGTATTAGTAGTTTTACACTATTGACACCTGATTTTAGGCATGATTGGTGTTTTGGATAAGTTCTTTCCGCATTGTTATGATTATTTATATGGTTCGGCTTTATTCTATAAGCCTTACCTTGGGTATTTCTGCCTTTTTCTTTATTCGTATCAGTTTGGGTGATAGGCTTACTTGTCAAGGTATGCCACGACAAGTATCATCATGACCCTCATTTTGGGGTCGTGACAAATTGGTATTAGAGAAGCCAGGTTTCATTGGTCTCAACGGTGTAAGAACGAGATGTCTAATAGAGTCTCGCGGATCAGTATGTAGACATCCATATCTATCTTCGAGAGGCTATAGGATGTCTTTTGGAAAATTCCCTCGTTTCATTCTTTATCGTGCGAAATGCTTTCATACCCTGTATTCTGAGTTGTGTTTCACTCTTTCTATGCGAATGGAGTTGCTTATACCTCTTATCAGTTGAGAGATGCAGCGAGAGATTATTGGATATCATTTATTGGTTGTAGGCTTGTTAATGCTCCTGAGTTGTCATGGGATCAGTTTGTTGATACCTTTCTGGAGAGATTGTGCCTTTTAGTTTGAGAGATCATATGTGGGACGAGTTTGATAATTTGGAGCGGGGCTCCATGACAGTTTTTGAGTATAAGGCATGCTTCCATACCCTATCTTGATATTTCTAAGATAGCATTTCCACCGAGTTTGAGAAGATTTAAAAGTTTGTGAAGGGTTGGGTTGTCTTCTTTCTGTTGGCTACATTTCATATAGTTTTGTTTGGGGCTTCTTTTTAGAGTATTGTGGATCATGCTAAGATGACAGAGGATATTCTTAGTGCATCTCAGGGAGGCACTAAGAAGGCAAGATATTTTGGTAAGTTCAGGAGTCAGACCTCTCGAGGCAGAAATTTTAGAGGTTCTCGTAAATACTATTGTAGGCCAGTACAGGCGGCATTACAGAGTTCAGGTGGTGGACCTTCTAGTCCAGCAGTACAGGGTAGCCGTTCAGGCCCAGTTGTACCTTCTCCTATTGAGACTAGTCACAGAGGTTATTATGTGTGTGATGAGATTGGCCATGTGGCCAAGGACTGTTCTTGCCGCGTGTTTAGAGATAACCTTATTTCAGCTGTGAGAGGTAGGTGTTCTACCAAAGGTGATAGAGGTAGAGATGGTAGAGCTCGTGTTGGTGGTTATGGGGCCACTCATCCAGATGGTAGTCATGGATAGTGCTACACTATATCAGTCAGATCTGAGGCGGACGCTTCAGATGCTGTGATCGCAGGTACCGTTTCGTTTGTTTCAGACTTGCATGTTATTATTTGATCCTGGGTTGACTTTTTTCTATGTGTCTATATATTTTTCTTTGAGTTTTGATTCTGTTAGGGAGCCTCTTGCCATGCTTATTCATGCATCTACCTCGGTAGGTGATTCTTTAGTGGTGGATCGGGTGTACCGATCTTGTGTTATGACTTTTGCCGGACGTGATACTTTGGTAGACTTATTTGTGTTAGATATGGTTGATTTTGATGTTATTTTGGATATGGATTGTTTGGATCCTTATCATGTTATCTTAGATTGTTTTACTAGGACTGTGACTTTAGTTTTAGTTGGTGTGACAAGGATATCATGGAAAGGGTACACTTAATTCGGGTCCTAAGAGGGTTATATCTTATGTTCAGGCTCATAAATTGGTTGAGAAGGGATGTTTATCTTACTTGGCCCATATTGGTGACACAAGTGTTGTTTTGCCTCCTTTCTTGGATTTTGTCCGTGTTGCCCGTGAGTTTATGGAGGTGTTCCCTACGGACTTTCCTAGTATGCCTTCGAATTGAGATATTGATTTTATTATGGATGTTGAGTCGGGCACTGAGCCCATTTCTATTTCTCCTTATAGGATGGCCCCAACATAGTTGAAAGGAACTGAAGGATCAGTTATAGGAGTTGTTGGATAAGGGATTTATTCGACCTAGTATTTTATCTTGGGGTGCATCTGTCTTGTATGTAAAGAGAAAGAATGGGTCTATGCATATTTGTATTGATTATCGGCAGTTGAACAAGGTGATGGTTAAGAAATAAGTATCCTCTTCCTCGCATTGATGATTTGTTTGATCAACTTCAGGGCGCTGTGGTGTTTTCGAAGATTGAAATATGGTTCGGTTATCATCCAGTTGAGGATTAGATCTTTGGATATTCCTAAAATAGCTTTTTGGACTCGATATGGCATTATAAGTTCTTGGTCATGTCTTTTGGGTTGACCAATTCCCCTGCCTCGTTCATGAAGTTGATGAATAAGTGTTTCGACCATATATTGGCTCCTTTATTATGGTATTTATAGATGATATCTTGGTTTATTCCAAGAGTGAGGTTGAGCAAGAGGAGCATTTGTGGATTGTGCTTTAGAGATTGAGGGATGAGAAGTTGTATGCTAAGTTCTCTAAGAGTGAGTTTTGGTTAGTGTCTATTTTCTTTCTTGGGTCATGTGGTGACTAAGGAAGGTATTATGGTTGATCCAGCTAAGGTTGCAGCGGTTCGTGATTTGGGCTAAACCTACTTCACCCACCGAGATTCGGAGTTTTATTGGCTTGGCTGAGTATTATCGACGTTTTGTTGAGGGTTTTTCATCCACTGCAGCTCTATTGACCAAGTTGACCCAGAAGAATATTTCTTTTCAGTGGTCCGAAGCTTGTGAGGCGAGCTTCCTGAAGCTTAAGGATTTGTTGACTTCATCTCCTATATTAGCTTTGCCTAAGGAGGGCGTGGGCTTTACTGTCTTTTGTGATGCTTCAGGTGTTGGGTTAGGTGTTGTGTTGATGCAGGAGGGCAAGGTAATTGCTTATGCATCTCTTCAATTGAATCCTCATGAGAGGAATTATCCTACCCATGATTTGGAGTTGTGCGCAGTTGTGTTTGCCTTGAAGTTTTGGAGGCACTACTTGTATGGATTCCATTGTGAGATCTTCTCAGATTATCGTAGCCTTTAGTACTTCTTTATCAGCGAGATCTTCTTAGGAGGCAGTGTCGTTGGCTTGAGTTGCTTAAGGATTATGACTTGACTATTCTCTACCATTAGGGAAAGGCTAATGTGGTTGTGGATACCTTGAGCTAGAAGTCGGCTAACATGGGTAGCTTGGTGCATCTTTTAACTCAGGAGAAGTCGTTGGCCTTGTAGGTTCATTCTTTAGCTAATCTGATGGTCAGGATTGATATTTCAACACCAGGGCGTGTTTTGGCACTTGTGGATGCTAGACCCTCTTTGATGGAGCAGATTCGAGCTCATTAGTTTGGCGATGTTGGGTTAAGGTTGATTCGATATAAGATGTTGAGTGGAGAATCTAAGGAAGCCTCACCTAATTCAAATGAAGTTTTGAGGATTGAGGACTGAGTTTGTATGCCGAGAGTGGTGATCGAATTAGGTTGATCTTGGAGAAGGCCCATTGTTCCAGATATTCCATCCATCCAAGTGTGACTAAGATGTATCGTGATTTGAGACAGCACTACTAGTAGGGTGGTATGAGGCTAGATATAGCAGATTTTGTGTCTCGTTGCCTATGTTGTCAGCAGGTGAAGGCCGAGCATATGAGATTTGGTGGTTTACTTCAAAGGTTACCCATTCTCGAGTGAAAGTAGGAACAGATTACTATGGACTTCATGACTGGGTTTCTTCGTACATCTCATAGTTCTGACAGTGTTTGGGTCATCGTGGATTGATTGACCAAGTCAACTCATTTTATTTTGGTTTAGGTCTTATTTAGTGCTGAGAGGTTAGCCCCTATTGTCATTCGTGAGATTGTGCTTCTTCATGGTGTGCCGGCCTCCATTATTTTAGATGGAGGTTTTGTGTTCACATTTCACTGTTGGAAGACTTTTCAGGATAAGTTGGGTACTTGGGTTGATGTTAGCACAGTGTTTCACCCCATACTGATGGCCATTCAGAACGGACTATACAAGTTTTAGAGGATATGCTTCGCGCATGTGTGATGGATTTTGGTGGCCATGGGAGCAGCATTTGGTTTTAGCAGAGTTTGCATATAATAATAGCTACCATTCCAGTATTAATATGGCTCATTTTGAGGCGCTGTATGGTAGGCGTTGTAGCTCTCTGGTAGGTTGATTCGATGTTTCAGAGGTGAGACCTCGAGGTACGGACTTGCTTCGTGAGTCTTTGGATAGGGTTCGGGTCATTCAAGATAGACTTAGAGCGGCCTAGAGTAGGCAGAAGTGTTATGCTGATCGTAGACTTCGTGCCTTGAGTTTTGGTGTTGGTGATCGTGTTTTCCTTTGAGTTTCACCCATGAAGGGTTTGATGAGGTTTGGGAAGAGGGGCAAGCTTAGCCCCAAGTATATTGGTCCATTTGAGATTCTTCGGACTGTTGGTGATGTGGCTTATGAGTTGGCTTTGCCCTCTGACCTATCAGCTGTTCATCCAGTTTTTCATGTTTCTATGCTTCGTCGCTATATTCCTTATGAGTCTCATGTCATTCATTAGGATTCGATTCGGTTAGATGAGCGGTTGTCCTTTGTTGAGGAACCGGTTTTCATTTTGGCTAGGGATGTTAGGCAATTGCACTCTAGAGTGATCCTTGTGGTTTAGATCTAGTGGCAACTTTGACCTGTAGATGTGGCTACTTGGGAGATTGAGTCTGATATGCATAGTTCCTATCCCCAACTTTTCATTGATTCATGTATTTCCTTGCCTTAGTTCGAGGACGAACTAGATATTTAGTGGCGGATGATATAACGACCTAAAAATTTGATAAAATATGTGAAATTTATGATTTTGTGCTATTTGACTATTCTACCCCTTCCCGTAGTTGCATTATGGTATTTCTGGGGTGTGGGAGTGATTGACATGATTTTTGATGCATTTTGGTACCATTTATGCAATATTGTGGTTTTTGATGACTTTAAGAGTCTTATTTTGGACTTATGGGGATATCTTTTGATCCGTGCGACGGATGGCCGAACGAACTGCGCTAGCAGTTCCGGAATATGGATTTTAGGCTAGGTAGACCTTGGGTTCTGGTCCTGGTACACCCAAGCTCATTTCGACCTATTGATCGGAAAGTTGAAAAATTGGAAAGTTGGGTGTGGGACCCAGTTTTGGTCAAAACAACCTCGTATGAAAAATCCGACTTCTCCAACTGATCCAGAATATCGATTTTAGTGTGTTAGCATATTTGGTATGATTTTACGGCTTTTAAATCTCATTTTGACCCTCGATTTGGAAAATTGTGATTTCGGGTTTCGGGGGTCAATTTTGTGAAAACGACATTTTCTGGAAAATCTGATATCGCCATCGCGTCTGGAATGTCGAATTTAGCATGGTTGCATAGTTCGTTTGCTTAAATCGGACTCTGAACGAATCCCGAGCACCTCGTTAAAGTCTGAATTGAGTTAAAAAAACCAGTTTTTATTTTTTACAGCAGTGCAGAAAAATCTGCACTATAAATAACCTTTTTTTGGCTTATTTTGCTCATTTTTCATCTTGCCTCTTTGAGTTAAATCCTAAATAGTTTGGGAGTTTAAAAGTGAAGTTTGTGGGAGCTTGGGAAGCTAGATTAACACTCATTTCTTGATTTTACTATGGATTTAAGGTAAGAATTCATCCCTTTTCTTAGTAATTTCTTGATAAATTTCTCAAAACTCTAAAAATCTTAAGGCATGATTTTAAACCCAAATTTCACCCCTTTCATTTGAATAATACTTTTATCTTATAATTACTAGTTTTTCATCAATGTAACCTTCAAAATAACTCTGATTCTTGATTTTAACCCGGATTTCAAGGATTTTACTCGATAAAGCTTAAAAATAGTTTTTCTTCGATTTGAACCCCGTTTTTCACTCTATTTAACTTGGGTTTTCAGCTGTAGGTTCCTAAAAATATGGAGAACATATTTTTGAAGTAAAGTTCCAATTTTGCCCTTCTTTTTCGGAAACCTATTTTGGGGGTCTGTTTTGACCCCGAACCAAAAGTAGTCAATATGGGTGTCGTTGGTTTTGTTTTGATGCGTAGATTTTATATTTGATGTTTCTAGTAAAGTTCGAGATTGTTCGTAAAAGGAAAGGTTGCGGGTTCAAGTGTAGCGGACCGGTTTCGACTTTCGAGGTAGGTTATGACTTAACCCTTCACACTGGGCTGGGTAGTAAATGATGGTAGAAAATGCACGTTAAGGGTGGGAACTAATCATGAAAAATGGCTATCTACGTGTTGTGCCCGTGTGGGGGCCTATATGTGATGTAATTGTCGAAATTGAAATATTATGTGATATGTTTGACCGTGTGGGGTCCTATGTGACATTGATAACCTTGAATACATGTGAGTAATTGTATTATATTGTTTAATGTGGTACCATGGGTGTATTGTGATTATATTCATACTTTACTGGCATATGAGACATGTGGAAATTCATGGATGAAATAAAAATAACGAGTGAATATTGGCTCATGTGGTTATGGAAATGTATCATTGTGGTTAGTTGTGGAAATATATCATGTGGTTGGTTGTGGAAATACTTATTGTGATTGGTTGTGAGCATTACATCTTCATATCATACTCATTCATGAAACATTGGTACCACCGTGGCAACATCTGAGAAACACTAGCAACACCTTTTTAAAAATATTGTAACACCTTATAAAACCCTTTCCGAGGGATGTGCCGGAAAGAAGATATGAGATATGTGGATTGTATATGGGTTGACGACCCCCCCATGGATCCTACGTCGGGAAGCTTTGGCTCCGTAGGTGTATACAGGGATTGTGCGACAATCCCGGAGGTTGTGCGACAACCTCGTGCATCATCATCATCATCATAATCATCATCATTATCATATACATTGCACTTACTTTATTGTTTTTATGTTGTGTTGTATTGCCTTATTGACTTGTCATCTATGTATTTGTCTTACCTTTCTTTACTTGTATTTGATGATCTTGTATCTACATGTTCTCTCTTGCTCTATTTTATATGTGACATAATCTATACTTGTGTTTTATATCTTGATGTGTTGTTGCAATATATGTGAGATATATTACAACTGTTAGTGCAAGCGGTGTGGGCTACCATTGTGGGGCATTTTCTGATTGCAGGTGACGTGCCCTTAGTGTATATTTTGTATGGCTTATTTACTACTTTGATTAGTCGGCCTATGATACCAACTGAATACAAGTGGACCGTACGCATGCCTACTGCGCCCTTTCGGTGCAGGTCCTAGCTCGAGTGCGCCTCAGCTTACTTTATTCGGACGATTATTGGAGCTTCCAAGGTAGCGGTTGGACATTCATGCGTCCGAAGTTCACCTCTATCTTTCTATACTAGTTTTGTCTTTATTAGTGTTCGGAGACAGTTATTATTGCTTTGTGGTTATTTTTTCGGTGTATTTGATTCTTGGATTGTATTAGTAGTTCTTACACTATTGACACCTGGTTTTGGGCATGATTGGTATTTTGAATAAGTTCTCTCTGCATTGTTATGATTATTTATATGGTTCGACCTCATTCTAGAAGCCTTACCTTGGGTATTTCTGTCTTTTTCTCTAGTCGTATCAGTTTGGGTGATAGGCTTACTTGTCAAGGTACGCCGCGATAAGTGCCATCATGACCCTCGTTTTGGGGTCGTGACATATTTTTTTCAAGTCGATCTGATTGATTCTTTTGTTCGTATAACTATTTATTCCATCCGAGACGAATTCACTAACACCTCTTTACTATACGTTTCACATAGATGCCAAGATGGCATTCCTACTGCATCATCAATCATTTTTTCTTGCCAACCATTTTTCATCTCTTGGTTCAATCTTCTAATAAATCTTTCCCTTTTTCCCTCCCAATAATTCAAGAACTTCACTATGGTCATTGTATCCTTGCTCTTCCACCAAGTCCAACCTAATTTTACTAGCTCGACTGATTCATTTTCTAACGTTCCACATTCAGATGAACTAGCCAAACTAGTAATATGCTCAATCATACAATTTACAAGATTGGATGGGGCATTACTTTGACCATCCCATAGACATATACACGCTATACCTTTTTGCAATGCCAGAAACATGTCACCCTTATAATTTGGACCCTCCATAATTGAAGGACTTGTGTGTATAACAAACTCATGTTTGTTGTCTTGGGAAGACTTAACAATGACCGACGAGTCAAATTTTGACTAGACAGTCGGAGGATGACATGTTTGACTCGCTTCTTGATCTGCTGTTGACTAGAATATAATAATCCTGACGATTACTGATAGGGTAAAGAATATTTTCAATGAATTATGGGCTTCATAATTTGCCCATAAAGGATACTACTCCAATAAAAATGACCATAAAAAGTCTAAGAATTATACTTGAATTTAAAGAGGTAAAATTGTGGTCATTTTCATAAGAATATTTTGTGGCTATTTGTATGAGAGGTTGAAGGAGATGTTGGTTTTTTTCGTCCATATATGGTTAGAAAGAACAAGAAGTTAGAAAATAGTAGAAGTATATATGGAAATATCATTTATGAAAGTGTGTATATATATATACACATAGGCTAAAATGAGTGGCTATACTAATAGATAAAGGGTCCCTTTTTATGGACTTCCTTTTCAAAATTTTTACTTCTAAATAGTCTCTTCACCTTTTTATAAGAATAAGATTGTATATACATCCCTCTTTTCAGATCTCATTTGTAAAATTATATCGGATATGTTATTTTTGTATAAAAAATTTGTCTCTTCTTGATTAATGAAAAAAGACAAGTAAAATGAGAAATCAAATTAGAAATTTGGGACGAAGGAACTAGTTATTATAAGTCATTTAACATATGTTTGTTTCTTTGTTTCAATCATGATTTTACTTTGTCGCTCCTAATTAATTATTATGATTATTTAAGCATTGTATCGCTTAAATTGAGACTTGAGTAATTATTTTCTTTAAAAAAAAATAAAAACAAAATCTTTTTAAAATGACTAAATAAATAAAACTTATAATTTAATTATTATTATTATAATATTAATTTATTATAAATATTGGGCCGTGCATTGCACGGGCTACTCGTAACTAGTATATATACAATAATATGATATTCCCATCTATATTTCTACTATTTTCTAACTTCTTGTTCTTTCTACACCAGCATATTATTCCTTATATATGGAAGTAAAAAGACAACATCTCCTTCAACCTCTCATACAAACAACCACTACAAACTCTAATGAAAAGAACACAATTTCACTTCTTCAAATTCAAGTATAATTCTTAAACTTGCTATGATTATTTTTGTTGGAGTAGTTTCCTTATGGGCAAATTATGAAGCCTCCAAAGGTTTTGACATAACCATTGTCCATGAAGCCAATGAGGGTACATTTGTAAGTAAGCGTTTCGATCTTTTTTTCATGTCAAACGATGAAGCCACGCGTTTAATCCTGAGGACTAGTAAATTTGTTGAAAATATTATTTACCCTATTAGTGATCGTCAGGATTATTCTGGTCAATAATAGATCAAGAAGCAAGTCAAACAGGCCATTCTCTGACTATCTAGTCAGAATTTGATTCGTCATGTCATTGTTAAGTAGCCCCAAGACAACAACAATGAGTATGTAATACACATAAGTCCTTCAATTTTGAAAGGTCCAAACTCCAAACTATAAGGTAACATGTTTTTGGCATTCTAAAGAGGTATGGCGCGTATATAGCTATGGGATGGTCAAGGTAATGCCCCGTCTAATCTTGTAAATGGTTTGATTGAGTATATTACTAGTTTGGCCAGTTCATCTGGACGTGGAACACCAAAATTTGAATCAGTCGAGTTAGTAAAATTAGGCTGGAGTTGTTGGAAGAGCAAGGATACAATGACCATAGTGAAGTTTTTGAATTATTGCGAGGGGGAAAAGAGAACGATTTATTAGAAGATTGAACCAAGAGATAAAAAATGGTTGGCATGCAAAAATGATTGATGATGCATTAAGAATGCCATCTTGACATCTACGTGAAACTTATAATAAAGAGGTGTTGTGAATTCGTATCTGATCGAGTAAAAAACTCTATAAACGAAAGAATCGATCAAATCGACTTGAAAAAAAATACATATATGTAATTAATGCATTGCTTCTAAAATTCGATAGTGAGAATTTCCTATCATCCAGTTCCACACGAATACAAGGATCCAAAAAGCATAATTATTTTTAAAGTATATTATTAAATTTTATACCTAAAGTAGTCACAATATGTACATTTCTCTTACATTAAGATATTATTTGATCACAATTACATGTACCAAATGACCCTAAATGAATGCACCAATAGAAGAACATGGCTATATATAAATGAGAGAAATTGAAGTGGGATTGAGGAATTAATTAATTTCCATTTTTTTCTTCTTATAATTGATTCATGCCTTGCTTCATTTTTTTAATTATCTTTTTTTCATGGCCAACTATTATTTATATATAAATGAGAGAAATTTAAGTGGGATTGAGGAATTAATTAATTTCCATATTTTTTTTCGTCATATAATTGAAAAAATCAATTTATGATTTGTTTATGCCTTGCTTCATTTTTTTAATTATCTTTTTTTCATGGCCAACTATTTATATATAAACTAGTTTAGTCGCACGTATCCGCACGTGTAATTTTTGATTATTTAAAATTAGATGATTTTATCTATTGCAAAGGTTTTTAATACAATGCAAAAAATTTAAATCACTTCACAAAAAATCCTTTACATTTTAATATAATAATGTAAACATAACATATATCTTATTAAAAACACATATATATTTTACCATCAGAAACTTCAATAAATTTAGTTTTATAAAATCACTTCAATATTATAAAAGAAGGGGAGCCTTGGAGTAACTGGTAACATTGCTACCATGTGACCAGGAGGTCACGGGTTCGAGCCTTGGAAACAGCCTCTGGCAAAAATGCAAGGTAAGACTGCGTACGATACACCCTTGTGGTGGAGCCCTTCCCCGAACACCGCGCATAGCGGTAACTTTAGTGCACCGAGCTGCCCTTTTTTTCACTTCGATATTATAAAAGAAAATATCTGGGTATTAAAATAAAAAATGTAAGCAACATGATAGTTAGTGCATACCATATTATGTACAGAATCAATTACTCCTTCAGTACTTTGAGGTTGTTGCTTTACGTTGAGAATATTTATCTCTGAAATCAATAATAAATACTTTCATATTGAATATATACAATGTAAAAGTTAAATCAAGTAAAGTCATCAAGCAATAATTATCTAGAGGAAAAAATAGAAGAGAAAAGTAAGAAAAGCTTAAGGAGTGACTTATTATGGAGAGTAAATCTCATAACATCTGCGAAGTGATTGAAATAAAGTTTTTAATTGTGTTACACAGTTTAAATAAATATACAAGGTAAAAGTTTTCCAAAAAAAAAATCACTGCAGTTCTTATTGGAATCTAATATTATTAGTAATATAGAGGATTATTAATTCTAGTACTCCTTGCCAGTATTCGCAATACACCTGTCATATCTCCCTATGTTTCTCTTCCAATATTTTCTTTTTCACGTATAAGGAAAAGAAATTCACCAAAATTAATTTCCTTAATACTTTTTATCATATATTTATAAATTTTTATTTTATCATAATTTTTATTAATTATCATTAATTCTGATGACTTCTAATAAGGAAAGAATTGCTATAATTATTAAAGGGTCAAAATCATTTTCCCTTCCCAACTTTGTCTTAAAAATCAAACTCTCCCCTCAATTTTGAACAATAATCATACTCCCCCTTTATCCTAATTGACTTTTTAAAATTCCCATTTTACCCTTTATCATCAATTTTTTTATTCTTATTTTTTAACTTCTTTAAAATCATCATATCTTCATTTTTTTAAAAAAAATTCATATAACAAAATTTTCATAAAAACGTAAACATTATCTTCTAGGAAAAAAAAGTAAGAAATACTAATTAAGTATATAAGCTAATGATTATCTTTATGAAGTAAATTAGCATAATAAGAAAATTAGTTTTATTAATAATAATCAAAACTATAATATTTATTTTACAAGTGAAAATAATAAGTACTACTAATTTTATAAACATATTTCAATGCAAAAAATACAAACAATAAATGAAAGAGATAAGCCTCTAGTACCACACACTCCAACTTCACAAGGGTCCTATTATTCCCTGAACTCAAATTTAGCTTATTTTTGTCATTTTTTTGTGCTAATATTGCACCTCTATAACATAAAATGGAGCCCACATCAAAGGTATCATGCCATCTAAAATGATTGACAAAAGATATCACGTTAGCTAAAATGATTGACAAAAATATACTAAAATTTAGTTTAAGGGGTAATAGGACCCCCGTGAAATTGACGTGTGTCATAGCAAATTTAGTCATAGTTTGGGGGTACTACATGTTTTTCTCAAATAAAAATAAGGTCAAATTTTAAAGATTATATTTATTTATATAAATTATAAAATATGTAATACTCTATTAATGACAATCACAACTTATTTACTGATATAGACAATAAATAATATTGTTTCTTATCACTTGGTCCTCATACTAAAAATAGATGTTTTAATTTATTTGTTCAATTTGTGAAATCAAGAGAATTGTATTATATTTTTTTCTACTCTTTAGTGTTAAATAACTATATAAAGTAACAGTATAGACAAATTTAAAGTTTCAAAGTATCATTAATAAGGTTAATTTAGCAAAATGTATCTCTAAGTAAAATTTTCGTAAGGATGTGTTATATCAACAAAAAGTTAAGTAATACGAAATAAATTTAGTAAGAGAGTGATAAAACACGAAAATATATGCACATGCATGTACATATATATGTATATATACACACTTAGGGGTGGGTTGTTTGGAAACAAGTTATTCCGGAATTATTTATTACAAAATAAATTGTACTAACACGTATTGTGGTATAAATGGTGTGACAAATAATTTTGAGACTACCTAATATATCTAATTAAACGCATAATAAATAATCATGAACTTTATCTCTGAATTATTATAATTATATCTCACACCAAACGACTCTTTAATACATATAATACTAAAATAACGATCTTAAAAAATAACATTGAATTTTATGATAAATTTATAAAAAATATTAATTTGCTTATAAAGTTAATAAACTTAAATAAAATGCTACAAATATCCATGTTACAAAAATATTCATTACATATAATATAAAAAGATATTACATAAATATAGGATTAAAATTACAAGGACAAAATGGACATTGCATGGAATAAAGGAGGGGTATGATTATTGTTCAATATTGAGGGAGGAGTTTAATTTTTTAATCAAAGTTGGGGGGTGTAAATGATTTTTACCCAATTATTAAGTGATTTTGTCTATTACAATTTTTTTTGATGAAGTACAGAAACTCAGATCACTTTTTAAAGATTTATTTCAGGTGATTGATGTATCATCACTTTTGCATTGTAACAATTACATAATGTTAGGAAGTTATGTGGATATAACCTACGAAATAAAATATAACTTACCAAGGCATTTGTATCTTATAATTAGTGAAATCAAAGAAGTAGAGACTACTGAGAAAAGCTATTCATATACTCTAGTCTACCATTAGACCTTAGCGTTCTTCCAAGAAATTTTGCACCAGTTCACATAAAAATTCAGTAATCGTCTTGTGTTTGTCTTTAAAGTGGATTCCTTAAATTTTAGGTGAGAGCATAGCAAACTTTACGAATGTAATAACTTCCAGGAGTCTAACTCCTTCAAGGCAAACAAACAAATACTCCAGTTTGCCTTGAAGGAGTCCAACAACTAACATGATGTTTTTTCTAGTGCCACAACCAAAATGGTTCCTCTTAGCAATCCTAATTGTTGTTGTTTTTCTAAGAAAATTGAAAAGTGTTGTAACATTTTCCTCGTCAATAATATAGTAGCCAGAGGCTATAACAACATCACAATTTTAACTCATTAATGATAACGAAGGTAATAAGACACTCCAATTAAAATCAAAACATAAATAAATAAAAAATAGAAGTAGAAGTTGTGTTTTTTGTAAATTTTGATCTAAAATATCACCTAAATAGAATTGTAAAAATATTTGTATATAAGGTGAAATTCTAATTGATTTAAAAGTGTTAAATATTACTCTAAATTTTTTTACCTAGATCAAATAACTAACCTAAAGAAATTACAAATCAAATTAAGTATGAAAAAAGTTTTTGACTTTAATTCTTTTTTGTTAGGAATTTCTAGTTAGTTCGAATAAGAATAAAGAAGGAAAGTTATAGAATTATAATTTTAGCCAACTGTTTAGAGAATTAAATATTAAAAGTTCTTAACAATAGTCTTAACTTTAATTAATTTTTAAGTACTAAATATTAAGATAATACCATAAATATGATTTCGATGAAAAATAATAAATTACACACCAAAAAGTGGATGATGAAATCTTTCAACATCTTTAAAATCTCATACACTCTCAATTGCTTACAATATGAAAATACACACTCATTAGTCATTAGTTTTCACACTTCAAGTTGATGAAGGACCTCAGCTCAAGGGATTGAAAGCAATCCAAAGTTGTTCAAAAAAATAAGCAATTACAGAAGTACAAGAAATAACATATAATAATAAAAAGAATAGATGATAATAAAATAGAAACGGCAACAAAACAATATTGACATAACAAACCAAAATGATCAAGCCTAATCTTTACACAAAAATAGAGTTGAAAATGCACCAAAGTAATTAGTTAGAAATTTACGTAAAAAAAGGGTTTATTTCATAGCGAAAAAATTAGTATTACATATTACACCCACGTTTAGGAGGTTAAAAAAAACTTACCATTGTTTTAGGAGGCTTTTTCACGTAAAACCTCATAAATATTTAGAATTTAATTTTTATTTTCATGTAGTTTAGAAGTTTTTCATATATTTTAATAGTTAATTCTTATTCCCTTATATTTTAGGAATCTCTTTATAAATTTAAATATTTGATTTTATTAACATGTATTTTATTAAATTTTTATGAAATAGTTTTTTTAAGAGAAAAGACATCAAATCCTCCCTCAACTTGTTAACAAAACTTACTTTAGACCCTAAACTAATCAGACAATTATTTACCCCCCTTATTAACTTTAAAGTGTATTATTCCCCCCCCCCCCCCCCCCTTAACGACTGACGTGGCAAAAAAAAAAAGTAAAAGCGTGTTTTAGTAGAAAAAAAGTATAAAAATTTTTTAGTGGGGCCCACTTTAATATCTTTATACATTATTTTCCCCCCTTCTTCCTCACACCCCACCACCCCCATTTCTTCTTCCACCACCCCCATTTCTTCTTCTTCCTCACACCCCACCACCCCTATTTTTTTTTCTTCCTCACACCCCACTACCCCCATTTCTTCTTCTTCTTCTTCTTCTTCCTTACAAATCTGAACATATAGAGAGATGTGATCCATTATTGTAGTGCAGTGCTTGCACCCAAAATAATTTCAAGAAGGAAAAAAGAAAACATAAATTCAACAAACACAAATTTCAAGCATCATGATTTTAATTTCACAACAAACACAAATTCAATCATAAAAACACAAATTCAATTGTAAAAAAAAAAAAGGTGAAACAAGCAGATGAAAAACATCAATCATCATCTTCCTTACACCTTTTCTTCAACCTTCTAGAACATTCCTCTAACGAAAAATGAGTTTTCAAATTCGATATGGAAGAACTCGAATTTCATATTTCTCTCTTTTTAGGATAGAAAATCTCACATCCTTTTCGCTTATCCCTCATCAATCAATCACAATTAGCCAAAACTCACTTTAGTTACAGTGATTTAGCCAAAAATGAATGGTTCAAAGATAAAACAAAAAATAGGTGGGGGCTAGAAGAGAAGAAGGAGTGGAGGGTGGGCATTTGTAGGAGGTAGGGATTGGGGGGATGATCTAAAAAGGAAAGAAAAAAGAGGGGGAGAGGGGGGCAACGTAGGGTGGAGGGTGGGGGTAAGGGCTGGAAGAGGAAAAAGAGAGGGGCGGGGTAGGCAGTGCGGGTGGGTGGGTGTGAAGAAGAAAGAAAATGGGAGTGGGGAGTGTCTTTTTTATTTAATATATATAAATGTGTGTATATATGTATAAATATATATATATATATATTTATATAAATAAAATAGCATATATATATATATATATATATATATATATATTTAAATATATACAAAAATAATGTGTGGGGGTTAATTGTTTTTAGAAAAATAGTAATTTCTTACGTGGCAATGACGTTTCACCGATGTGGCATTGACGTGGCGTTGATGTGTAGGCTAGTGTAGCACACTCTCCATTGTGTGAGTGATATTCAGTCTTGAGGGGTGAAATTAATACACTTTAAAGGTGTTAAGGGGGTAAATAAACAAAAGTTTAGTTTAAGGTCTAAAGTAAGTTTTGGCGACAAGTTCAGGGAGGGAAAATGTCCTTTCTCTTTTTTTAACAATATATTTTAGGACTCCTTTTTCATGTATATGAAAAAAAAAACTATTAATATTAGTTCTCCTAATATTTTGTTCTTACCATATGTTTAGGATTCTTAAACTAATGAAAAAAATATTAGTTGTAATTCTGATGATTTCTAATAAGGAAAGGTTTTACCATAAATATATTTAATTAGTTTTCAACTCTTAAATATTAAAAAAAATAGTGAAAATACTATTTTGTCTATTGAGGAATATTTTAATAAAGGACAAAAAATTCAAATCACTTTTCTAAAGGGTTTCACACTTTGAATATATTATAGTTATGAATATACATTATGGATGAGAGAAATTGAAGTGGTATTGAGGAATTAATTAATTTCCATATTTTTTTTCTTCATATAATTGAAAAAATCAATTTATGATTTTTTTATGCCTTGCTTCATTTGTTTAATTATCTTTTTTTCATGGCCAACAATTTTGTGTGGTGATTCTTTCTTTGCTATCTGAGAGATGTAATATATTAAGAGAAAAGTGTGTTTATTGTAACAAAAATAATTAACTCATATCAACTAATTAAATTTATTGAATAATTAGATAAGTCGATTTTCTTAAGCATGTTTGGTACGTAAGATATGATTAGGATCGTCTCTTCGACTCAATAAAAATTAAAAAGAAAATCTCATTCTATACTTAGTTACGATGAAAATTATACATTTTCTCTATGTATTATTCGTCTTTTCTTCAGTTGATAATTAGAAAAAATCTGATTGCAAATACCATTTAAGTAGTACATGCTAAAAAATACAAGTAAATACTTGTCTCATGCTTAACTCTATTTGTGATAATTAAAATAATATTAATAGTGTAAAAAATTTCTATACTTTTAAATTATTCAAAAATAAATATACATAAAATTAGTAAAATGTGGCTACATATGAGCTCTTAAAACAAAAAGGAATATAGCACATGGGTTAAGAAATTGTAAATGATAGGACAATGTTATCATATTATTATTCTAAATATAATAAATTTAATTCTTTAAAAATATTTGATAATTAATTATATTTAATATCAATGGTTAAATATGTAGAAGTGGATAAACTATCTATTGATTTTTCAAGTTGGTCAAGTATTATTAGATATGTATTTTTTTAGTATAATAGACAAGTAAAAATAGATGGAGGGAGTAATTTTCCCAATTTATGGTAACATTTGGAACTAACTAAATTTTCTATATGTTTTTTTAAAAAAATTAAATTATTAATTATTATAATTAATAATACTTCAAAAAAAAAAGTTATATTAGTATATGTTACTCTTTCTATCCCCGTTTTTATGACAAAAATGAAAGCTTATCATATTTAATGTGGAGGATATCGAACATTAAAAAAAATACCGCTCAAATAATAGCCTCAAATTAAGAGAGATAATGTCAAATCTGTAAAAATTGATAATTTTTTTTTTCTATATTAACTTTAGACAGGACCCATTTTATTAATAAAAAATAAGTTGTACAAAACTGACTCAATAAATATTTGTACAAAATAAATATCCAGGATTTTATGGGTCAAGACTCGGTCCATTCTTAACTCTCTATAAATATGACCTAAAGTAGGGTTTTCAAAATGAGAACCATCCAACAACATTCGTAAATGGTGCCGCTGAAAGCTCATTTCAGTGTCAGTTTTCTTTTGCTCCAGCTTTGGGTTATTAATCTTGTTGGAGATCGATTTAGTGACGAGCTCCTCTTGATCAGCTCGCAAAGGTAACTCAAATTACTTCGTCAATAATAGATTTATCTAAGATCAATACACTGAGAATTATAAATAAACTTGAATGTTTTTTCTTATCTTTTGGTGACAATCTTTTTCATTACTAAATTAAAATCACCAAAAAATAAAACACTCTTTCTTTGTAAAATCAAATACTTGAACATGTAAGTTATAATATAATAGCTCTTGTTACATGAATAATGAGATGGTGTGAATGAGGATGATGATTGATGATATAAGTAAGAGGGTAAATTGGTCCAAACATGTAAAAGTTTAACATGGAAGCTATAGTAAAATTCTTGGTTGATCAATAATATTGTGTTATTATTGACATCTTTACAAAAATATCCTTATGGGTCATGTTGTTATAAGTAGGATAATTCTGACAACAATTAAAAAATTAATAATTGTTTGACTATTTGAAGTTCTCAATCGATCATTGAAGCTAATTGTCCAAATAAGATATTGCATAGAAATTTAAGTAAAATGACCATAAAATCCTGAACAATAAACTTATTACTCTAAGCACACATGTCGATCAGGTATGTGCTTATTCCCTTCTATTATAGAGTATATAGAAATGATAACATAAATTATTGGTAAAATGCATTAATTGTGGTTAAGTAATAGCTTATATTGTATTATTGAAATTCTGTTCAAATATTAATTACTATTTTTAAATGTGTTTTTCACATTTTATTTTTTAAAACTTTTCTGATCAAATCTCAAGATATAGTATGGTCAAATAATAGCCTGTTCAAATCTCAAGATATAGTGTGGTCAAATAATAGTCTGTATTAGTTATTCTTGAAATCTTGACCGAATATTAATTATTGTTTTTAGATATGATTTTGTCACATTTCACTTTTTAAAACTTTTCTGATCAAATTTCAAGATATAGTGTGGTTTATAGTCTATATTATTTATTTTTGTATTTTTAAAATCTTGATCAAATACTAATTATTATTTTTAGATGTGTTTTTTCACGTTTCACTTATTTGAACATTTCTACCTAAATATCAAGGTATAGCGTGGTCAAATAATAACATATACTAATTATTCTTATATTCTTGAGATCTTGATCAAATACTAGCATATATATAGATTTTTCCTTGAAAATAAATTAGCAATAATCCTTCTTTTGTCGTTTTCTGCTTCATAAAATTCTCTCACATGAAAAAATTTTCACACCATTATTTCAATTATTGCACCGCATTTTTTTGTTGTTTCAAAAAAATCCCCTATCACATCTTTGATAATGCATGCATTCGTTGAAGAAGACATCGATCCCAGAAGCTCTTTTAATCTTAAAGGAAAAACAATTAATTCAAGAAAAATATTTTTCTTTTGTGCAAAAAATTTTGATCGGTTGTGAAAAAAATTTCGAGGAAGAACAAAGGACTACCAAGGCGAAGTATAAAAAAATAATAGAAGAGTACCTCAGGAACTCTAAGGAGAAAATTGATTTGCTATATGAGAGTAAATGCGGAATTCTTTAATTTATCAATTCTCTCATATAGCAAATCGTTTTTCTCCTTATAGTACTTGAGACACTCTTCTATTATCTTTTTATACTTCTATTCAATAGTTCTTTTTTCTTCCTCAAAACGTTTTTCACAATCCATTAGAACTCCTTGGACAAAAGAAAAGTGTTTTTATTGAAACAATTATTTTATCTTTAAAATTGAAAGTACTTCCGGAATTGATGTCTTCTTCAGAGAATACATAATTAAAGATGCGATTGAATTTTTTTTTTTGAAACATCAAAAAAGTTGCGGTACAATTAAAATTGTGAAAAAGATTGAACTTCTTAGTTGAAATGATGGTGGAAAGCTTTTTTCATGTGAGAGGATTTTGTGAAGCGGAAAAAGACACAAGAAGAATTAATACTGAATTATTTTCAGAGAAAAATCGATATATAGAAACTTAGGAAGTGGAAGAAGAAGAAAGTGTACCACATACCTTGAAATTTGGACAGAGAAGTTCAAAAAAGTGAAATGAAAAAAAACTTATTTAAAGTAATAATTAGTATTTGGTCTAGATTTTAAGAACACAAAAATAATTAGTATAGGCTATTATTTGACCACACTATACCTTGAAATTTGACAGATTAGTTCAGAAAAGTGAAAAGTGAAAAACACATCTCAAAACAAATTAGTATTTGGTCAAGATTTTAAAAATACAAGAATAATTAGTATATGCTATTATTTGATCACACTATATCATAAAATTTAGGCAGAAAAGCTAAAAAAAATGAAACGTAAAAAAATACATCTAAAGACAACAATTAGTGTTTGTTCAAAATTTCAAGAATACTAAAACAATTAATATAGGGTATTGTTCAAAAATAATTTTAAGGTATGATTTTCGTCGTGATGAAGTAAAGAACGAGATTGTCGTTTCAATTTCATTAAGCCAAAGAGACAATCCTAATCATATCTTACGTAGCAAACATGTTTAGAAAAATTGACTTATCTAATTATTTAATAAATTTAATTAGTTGATATGATTTAATTGTTTTTGTTACAATAAAGACACTTTTCTCTTTATATATTACATCAATCAGATAGCAAAGAAAGAATCGCCATTTAAAATAGTTGGCCATGAAAAAAATATAATTTTAAAAATGAAACAAGACATAAATGAATCATAAATTTATTTTTTCAATTATCTGAAGAAAAAAAATATGGAAATTAATTCCTCAACCCCACTTCCATTATATAGCCATGTCCCATGTTCTTCTATTGGTTCATTTATTTAGGGGCATTTGATATATGTAATTGTCATCAAATAATAGCTTGATGTAAGAGAAATAATGTACATATTGTGACAACTTTAGGTATAGAATTTAATAATTTACTTAAAAGAATAATTATGCTTTTTGGATACTTGTATTCGTGTGAACCCGAATGATATACTTGTATTCGTGTGAACCCGAATGATAAAAAACTCCCATTATCGAAATTTAGAAGCAATGCATTAATTATATGTATATTTTTTTTCAAGTCGAGCTGATCTATTTTTGTTCGTAGAGTCATTTACTCGATCAGATACGAATTCACACCACCTCTTTATTATAAGTTTCACATAGATGCCAAGATAACATTCCTAATGCATCATCAATCATTTTTTCATGCCAAACATTTTTCATCTCTTGGTTCAATCTTCTAATAAATCCTTCTTTTTTTCCATCACAATAATTCAAAAGTTTTACTATGGTCATTGTATCCTTGCTCTTCTAATAACTCCAACCCAATTTCACTGGCTCAATTGATTCAGATTCTGACATTCCACAACCAGATGAACTAGCCAAACTAGTAATATACTCAATCATACCATTTACAAGATTAGACGGGGCATTACCTTGACCATCCCATAGCCATATATGTGTCATACCTTTCTGCAATGTCAGAAACATGTCATGCTTATAATTCGGACCTTCCAAAATTGAAGGACTTATGTGTATAACAAACTTATCGTTGTTGTCTATGGATGAGTTAACAATGATTGGACGAATCAAATTCAGATTAGATAGTCAGAGGATGACATGTTTGATTTGCTTCTTGATCGGACGAGTCAAATTCAGACTTTACGATCATTGATAGCGTAAAGAATGTTTTCAACGAATTTACTAGTGCTCAGGATTAAATGCGTGGCTTCATTATTTGACACAAAAAGAAGGTCAAAACGCTAACTTGCAAATGTACTCTTATTGACTTCGTTGACAATGGTTATGTCAAAACCTTTGGAGGCTTCATAATTTGCCCATAATAGTAGGTGAAATTGTGATCATTTTCATAAGAGTATGTTGTAGTTGTTTGTATGAGAGGTTGAAGGAGATGCTGTTTTTTTTCTTTTATATATATGGAATAATATGATGGTGTAGAAAGAAAAAAAATTTTAGAAAATAGTAGAAGTGTAAATGGGAATATCATTTATGTAAGTGTGTAATGATCCTCACGGTCATTTTTTTGTATTTCAACACGTTTTTGATATGCAGAGTTTTGTATAATTGACCCAAGTTATTTATGACTTGTTGGGACTGATAATTCGATTCCCAGGTAGTTTGTTTGAGAATTTTAGTAATATCTAATAATATTGTGGATTATTTAATTTAAATTGGCATTTAGTAGAAATATAATTTATTACCTTTCCAAAATATTTTTGAAATTGATAAAATTCTTTAAGCTATGCTATATTTATATTGTTTTATAATAACTTTTATAATCTATTAACATTTTAAGCAGATATAGTAAGTCTAGAAATGTTAAAATATTATTATTATATAATGAAGGCTTTATTAATTTTTTTTATTAATTATGATATATTTAAAATATTATAATTTTTTTACTACGAACTTATGCAATATCCGAATTCATACATAATGAGAGAAAAATTTGATAGTGGTGGCACCACTACCCACGTGGAAATGGTGGGTGCTTACAACAACTATGATGCTGCAACCAAGTTCTTGCTTAAATTGCCAACAACTAATTTATAATTAATGATTTAAAATTTTTTCTTTTTAATTAACCAAGGTAATGTCTCATAAATGTATTTTCTAGGTATATAAGTATTTTTCAATGGCTCTTACCATTCATGGTATTTTCCATAGTACATAGAACAATCAGATCCATACTTATATGCAGAGAAGAAGTTTTGAGGAAAATAAATTATTTTTGAGGATTTATTCGTTCATTGAGAGTAAATTAATTATCCACATCAAGTTATTCAAACTCGAGTTCTAGTAGAATACTATTTGAAGGCTTTTTAGAGACATTTTAGCTTTTGCGTCCAGGTAGGTTAGGCTTACCCTACCTTTAGATTGAGCTTATTTACTGAAATTGTGAACTATTATGCTAGTTCTAGATAATTACTTGTAGTTACGTACCATTATACATATATAGCATGCCTTTATTTATCCGGATTAGTATCCCGTTTTAGTGAATTTTGATATTTTTTCTTTCAATATAATATAGCATATATCACTTTAGGATGTGGAATTAAATAGCAAACCTTGAATCTGTCCTTTTAAAATTAAGACATGCATACAATAATTAGACGTATTTTAACTTCTATTCTGGTTCAGTATATACTTTATTTCCATCATTGATTGTGATCTTTTGTACCACGTTAACATTGTTATGGTATGGTATGAATTTTAATATTACAATAGGGTATGGTTACTATGAGTTTCGATTCGAGTTCGACATTTGCTTATGGTTGTGGTTCCTTTGAATTTTGGTTCAAGTCCGACATCTGATTATGAGTTCCGGTGTATATTATATATATGGCCTATCGTTATTATCCACTATGTACGATTTGAATCGGACACGTGTCCTCTTGTTATTATCCATCACTATCGATTTGAGTTTGGTATCTGGCCTCTCCCTACTACCCATTGGTGCCGGTTCATGTCCGGTGCACATGTGGATGACTATTATAATTTCTTGGGATTGACTCAGTTATAGATTATTTACGTTTATTTTCTTTAATAGCTACTTGTCTGTCCCACCGGCTTATGAGTGTACGGTTGGATTAATTGTCTTCTTCAGTGTGCCTAGCGGGCTTATGGGGGCCCAGTTAGGTTATGTTTGATTTGTCTGTTATTACTGCGTTATTTATTTTCTGTATTGCTTACATTTATTCCTTTATCGTATTGGTGTAGCTTGGTAGTTATTTACCTTTTTGTCCCTGTTTACTGTTAACTTAGATTACACCCTCACATTGTAGTTATACCTTTTCTGTATTGAGCTCAGTCAGCCGATGATGCCTACTGAGTACCCATTGTTTTGGTACTCATGCTACATTTCTGTATCTTTCCCTAATGCAGATCTGAGTAGTAGCAGCCGACATTGACTTGATTTCTACTTTCCAGTGTTGATTCGAACTAGGGTGAGCTTACTGCCTTTCGAGGCTGATCCTCCTCTATCTACTCTAATTTAGTCTTTTATACTCGAGATTACTTGTATATATAATGTATATTTTGAATTTTGTCTAGTACTTCGGTATCTTTTAGTGGTGGTTCTAGTACCGACCTTACTAGGTCTTGGGAGGGATTCATTTGTGTAGTTGATCCTTTTCCTTCCCTCGTTTTAGTATATGATATATGTTTACTTTCTGTTTGTTACTTATTATTACTATTGCTATCATTATACGCGGTCTTTTCTAATTTCTGTCTATTGGCCTATTACTTATTATTTTGGGTTATGGCTTGACTTGCCTACTGGGGGATAAGGTAGGCGCCATCAAGACTTAAAAAAATCAGATCGTAACAGCTTAGTATCAGAGCCTAGGTTTCACCAGTACTGTTGGTACTAGTGCCAATGTTTAGTAGAGTCCTGCGGATCGATACAGAGACGTTTGTATCCTATCTTCGGGAGGCTACAGAGCATTTTTAGGGAATAATGTCATTTTCTTGATTCATTTTTGTGCGTTGGTCTGAGTTGGTTGTAATTTTTATTAGTGCACTCTTTACACAGATGGCTAGGATGCGAGGTTCGAGAGCTGGGGATCGGGACCCCGAGACCACTGCTAGAGTTCTAATTTGGGGCCGAGGTTGACCCAGAGGTCGGGGAAGGACAGAATAGCAACCTCAGTTCGAGATCAAGCCAGGGATTCATCACCTAATCCTCTTATAGTTTCGAAGACTGAGAGAGCTCCAGGTTTTCCGCCACAGTAGCAGGTAGGCCAGGGGGCATCCCAGGCTCCATCCAATTTAATATCCTCTTCGTTCCTTGGAGATGCGTTGGTACAGTTATTGGAGTTAGTTGGTGGTCCGTCAACCAAGGGAGCAAACCTGCAGTAGCGGTACCTAGGGTAGAGGTACCGCCAGCACCAATAGTCCCACAGCTGGCAATAGCCCAGCTATTTATGTCTTCAGAGGAGCAAAATATGTTAGGCCAATTTTTGAGATTGAATCCACCCAGGTTTTCTGGGACGCCAGGAGAGGATGCTAATGAGTTCCTATCTAGTTGCGAAGAGCGGTTGCGGAATTTGGGATTGGTTGAGGCGCAAGGAGTGGATTTTGTTGCTTATCAGTTCGACACGACATCAAAAAGTTTGTGGAGAGGTTATCTTGACTCCAGGCTAGCTGGATCTCCACTAGTGACTTGGAATCAGTTCTCCGAGGTTTTCTTGGGGAAGTACATGCCTCGTAGCATGTGGTAGTGTCTTCGGGATGAGTTTACAGCATTGAGACAGGGTTCTATGTCTGTGGATGAATATGAGGTGAGATTCCATGAGCTATCCAGACACGACACTATGATTCTGCCTACAGAGTATGAGCAGATTCGATGCTTCGTCAGGGGATTGAGATTATCACTTCGTAGGGCTACACAAAGTTTGGTGAATTTAGGGAAGTCTTTTTGTAAAATAGTTGAGCATGTTTATTCTATAGAGGAGATGGATCGTGAGGCCCAAGGGGTAGCGATAAGAGACCACGTTATCAGGGCAGCTATAACGATTCACAGTACACCGAAGGATTTCACGGTAGGTACCCCCAACAATAACCTTCTCAGTATCAGGGCTAGCCTAGTCAGCTAGTCCAGACATCGCTTCAGATATCAGATAGGGGTCAGCTCAGTTTTAACGGTTCTAGTGGTCAGAGCAACCAGCCAGCCGCAGAGGGGTGTTCAGTCAGGATCGTCGAGTTGGGGTAATCATTTCAGATCCGTCAGACCTTCTAAATAAAGAAGGGTGCCTAAGGCATGTTATAGCTGGGGGGTTGTTGGTCACTTTGCTCGTGCGTGTCCTCAACATATGATGATTGAGACTTCAGTTTTGAATGCATAACCGATTAGGTCAGTGTCTCGGTTAGGTAGGGGTGATGTGCAGAGTTGTGAGGATGGTCCCTAGGGTTCTAGAGGTGGTCGGATAGGCACCTAGTCCAGTAGTGGATAGGGTCATTTGTATGTTGTACCACATAGATCTGAGGCTGAGGCTTCGGATGTTGGGATCACAGGTATGATTTTCGCATGCCATTAACCAACTTCTACTTTGATGATCTCGATTCCATATTTTTATATATTTCTGCTTATTTTGCATCGCGGTTGGGTTCATGTTCGGATTCTGTATTTGTACCATTGCATATAGTTATCCCTCTGGTGATTCTTTAGTAGTTGATTGGGTATATAGATTGTGTTTGGTGATCGTTCGGGAGTTTGATACTCAGGTTGATCTCATTATGTGGCAGGATTCTGTTAGTCATGTGTCGATGGGGATTATTTTACGTTCTGTCTAGGAGACTGATATCTATGGGTTATGAGTCATATCATGCTTATGTTCGGGATGTCAGTGTTGAGAGTCTATTGCGTGACTCCGTCCCTGGGGTTTGCGAGTTTCTTGATGTATTTCGACCGACATACCTGGCCTACCTTCCGGGTGTGATATGCGCGGCAAGTATCCCTACATGTTTGAGCCCTTAGGAATGTCTTTATACTTTACTTTCACCGACTAAAGTCCTTTCAGTAGTGGATGTTTTAATGATCCTCACGGTCATTTTTCTGTATTTTAACACGTTTTCGATATGCAATGTTTTCTATAACTGCCCCAAGTTATTTAAGACTCGTTGGGACTGATAATTCGGTTCCCAGGCAGTTCGTTTGAGAATTTTAGTAATATCTAATTATATTGTGAATTATTTAATTCAAATTGGCATTTAGTAGAAATACAATTTATTATCTTTCCAAATTATTTTGAAATTGATAAAAATCGTTAAGTTATGCTATATTTATATTACTTTATAATAATTTTTATAGTCTATTAACATTTTAAGCGGAGATAGTAAATTTAGAAATGTTAAAATATTATTGTTATATAATAGAGACTTTATAAGAAATAATTTTCTATTAATTATGGTATATTCAAAATATTGTAATTATTTTATCATGAACTTGTGCAATACCCGAATTCATACGTAATGAAAGAAAAATTTGATAGTGGTGGCACCACTACCCACGTGGAAATCGTGGGTGCTTACAACAACTATGGATGCTGCCACCAAGCTCTTGCTTAAATTGCCAACAACTAATTTATAATTAATGATTTAAAACTTACCTTTTAAATTAACCAAGGTAATGTCTCATAAATTTATTTTCTAGGTATATAAGTAATTTTCAATGGCTCTTAGCATTCTTGGATCCATACTTGTATGCAGAGAAGAAGTTTTGTGGAAAATAAATTATTTTTGAGGATTTATTCGTTCATCGAGAGTAAATTAATTATTCACATCAAGTTATTTAAGTTTGAGTTCTAATAGAATACTATTTGAAGGTTTTTCAGAGACATTTTAGCTTTGGCGTCCAGGTAGGCTAGGTTTATCTACCTTTAGATTGAGTTTATTTACTAAAATTGTGGACTATTATGCTAGTTCTAGATAATTACTTGTAGTTGCGTACCATTATACAAATATAGCATGCCTTATTTATCGGATTAGTACCCCGTTTTAGTAGATTATGGTATTTTATCTTTCAATATAATATAACTTCTATCACCTTAGGATGTGGAGTTAAATAGCAAACCTTGAATCTGTCCCTTTAAAATTAAGACATGCGTATGGTAATTAGATGTATTTTAGCTTCTGTTCAGGTTCAGTATATACTTTATTTCTATCATTGATTGTGAACTTTTGTACCATGTTGACATTGTTATGGTATGGTATGAATTTTAATATTACAGTGGGGTATGGTTACTATGAGTTCTGATTCGAGTCCGACATCTAATTATGGTTGTGGTTCTTTTGAGTTCTGGTTCGATTTCGGCATCTGATTATGAGTTCTAGTATATATTATATATGTGACCTATCATTATTACCCATTATTTTCGATTAGAATCCGGCACGTGTCCTCTTGTTATTATCCATCACTACCGGTTCGATTCAGGTATTTGGCCTCTCGTTACTATCCAATGGTGCCGGTTCAAGCCCGATGCACATCTGGATGACTATTATAATTTTTTGGGATTGGCTCAGTTACAGATTATTTATGTTTATTTTCTTTAATTTCTACTTGTGTGTCCCACCGACTTATGAGGGTACGATTGGGTTAATTATCCTTTTCAGTGTGCCTAGCAAGGTAATGGGAGCCCAGTTAGGTTAAATATGTGTTCCTGGTGGGCTTATGGGGCCTCAGTTAAGTTATGTTTGATTTTTCTGTTATTACTGCGTTATTTATTTTCTGTATCGCTTACATTTATTCCTTTATCGCATTGATGTAGTTTGGTAGTTGTTTACCTTTCTGTCCCTGTTTACTGTTAACTTAGATTACAACCTCGCATTGTAGTTATACCTTTTCTGTATTGAGCTCAATCGGCAGATGATGCCTACTGAGTACCCATTGCTTTGGTACTCATACTACACTTCTGCATCTTTTTTCTGATGCAAATTCGAGTAGTAGCAGCCGATATTGATGTGATTTCTACCTTCCGGTGCTTATTCGGAGCAGGGTGAGCTTACTGTCGTCCGAGGATGATCCTCCTCCATCTACTCCACTTTAGTCTTTTGTACTCGAGACTGCTTGTATATATAGTGTATATTTTTAATTCTATCTAATACTCCGGCATCTTTTAGTAGTAGCTCTAGTACCAACCTTACCAGATTTTGGGAGCGATTCATTTGTGTATTTGGTCATTTTCCTTCCCTCATTTTAGTATATGATTTATGTTTACTTTCTGTTTGTTACTTATTATTACTATTGTTATCATTATACGCGATCTTTTTTTATTTCTACCTATTAGCCTATTACTTATTATTCTGGGTTATGGCTTGGCTTGCCTATTGGAGGATAAGGTAGGCGCCACCACAACTTAAAAAAATTGGGTCGTAACAAAGTGGATATATATATACACACACATAGGCTAAAATGAGTGGCTATACTAATAGATAAAGGGTCCCCTTTATGAACTTCCTTTTCAAAAATTTCTACTTCTAAATAGTCTCTTTACCTTTTTGTAAGAATAAGATTGTATATACATCGCTCTTTTCAGATCTCATTTGTAAAATTATATAGAATATGTTATTTTTGTTTAACTTTAACTTTTCTTACCCTTCGACTTGGTGCACTAAAATAAAAATAAGAAAATTGTACAACTATTTTGTCATGTAAAAATAAACAAAAATAATCATTCAAATAAATGGAATATATATATATATATATATATATATATATATATACACACACACACAATTCCCTCTTTCACTTTCTTGTCTCTTTCACCTCCCTTTTTTCACTAATGATATCTCAATCTCAAATAAGATGAGTTTGGCTATATGTATCCCTACTTTTTTATAATTTAAATTCGACTCATGATGTCATAACATGTGATTTGGTGGACACGTTCCAATGATGCATGTATCGTGAGAATTCATTATGAAATTGACAAGTTTTATGTCGATTGTCTTTCTATCACAATTCTCCTATTTTATTTGAGTTTGGGATCGATAATTTGAGCTAGCTTACACAGAGAGAGTTGTAGGAGATAAAAAGTATGGTCAAATAATTGAGGTGTGCAGAACGGCGGATTTAGGTTTAGAGAAGGGGATCAACTGAATCTCCTTCATCGAGTAATTATACCGTGAAAATAAGTTGAAACACTTGCGTAATCCTCGCGACACTATAATTTTTTAATAAATGTGTTTGAATGGGCTGAGGGTCTATTGCAAACAACCTTCTATCTTCACAAAGTTGAACAAGTAGACACACACGTCTTGTATGTGGCATAATACCCGTAGGACGCTATGTAGGAAGTGAATTGCCACGTAGGAACGCTACATAGGACACATATGTCTACTTGTTCAACTTCATACAGTTTAAGTGCATTTTTGTGCGCAACCAAAGTTGCATGGTATATATGTTAGCGGAGGTCAAGTTAAAGGGCACGTTTATGCATGTATTATGCCTTTATTTAAACTTGACCTTATTTGGATTCTTTAAAAGTATTCCAGTATTCGTGTTAGATCTTTGGAAAATACATTATTTTTCAAGAATACGGTGCACATTAAATTTGTAATCATTTTTAAGGAGTCTGAGAAACATAAAATAATGTGACTAATGTTGAAAATTGCAGTACAAGTGCATTTATTTTGAACATAACAAATACAAGAGGATCTTAACATACCTTGTGATAATGCTAGTCTAGGTAGAAACTCTAATCAATCTAAAAGTTTAAGTTAGAACAAATATATTTTTTTATTTAATTATATCTTACATATGTCTCTTCAATCGGGACAAATCAGTGTGGTATAGCCCCCGATTTTTGGGGTGGGTATGGGGGCCGGGCGTGATTTTGGAAGAAAATCGATCGGACTGCCCCAGACAGGCTGGGGAGAGACCTAGTATGGGTCATTGGAGTGGGAGGGGAGGTTTGGATGGTCAAACGGGTGAAACAGCGCAAACAGGCCATTTTTAGTCCAAATTGATAAGCTGTACCCCACAGTATTCGAGGTAGACCCGATGGTCGGGCGTGATTTTGTCCGAAAATTGATCGGACTGCCCCAGGTAGGATGGGGAGTGGCCTAGTGTGGGCCATTGGGGTGGGAGGGGTGGTTTGAGTGGTCAAACAGGCAAAACAGCGCGAACGGACCATTTTTGCCCAAATTCGTGTGCTATAACCCACAGTTTTTGGGGTAGGCCAGGGGGCCAGGCATGATTTTGGCCGAAAATTGATCGGGATGCTCCAGGAAGATGGGAACGGCCTAATATGGGACATTGAGAAGGGCAGGGTGGTTTGACTGGTCAAATGGAAGACTGCACGAATGGGCTATGTTTGGCCAAAATTGGTGTGCTATAGCCTACGGTTTTTGGGGTGGGCCTAGGGGCCGGGCGTGATTTTGGCCAAAAATTGATCGAGATGCCTAGGAAAGCTGGGGAGAGGCCTAGTGTGGGAAAATTAGGTAGGTGGGGTGGTTTGGGTGGTCAAATGAGCAAAACGACGCGATCGGACCATTTTCGGGCCAAATTGGTGTGCTATAGCCTACAATTTTTAGGGTGGGCCCAGGGATCGAGCGTGATTTTGGCCAAAAATCGACTAGGCTTTCCCAGGCAGGCTAAGAAGAGTCCTAGTGTGGGACATTGGGGTGGGCAGGGCAGTTTGGGTGGTCAAATGGGTGAAACGACGCGAACGGACCATTTTCAGGCCAAATCGGTGTGCTATAGACCACGATTTTTGGGGTAGTCCTGGGAGCCGGGTGTGATTTTAGCAAAAAATTGATCAAGCTGCCCAAGGCAGGTAGGGGAGCAGCCTAGTGTGGGCCATTGGGGTGGGTGGGATGATTTGGGTGGTCAAACGAGCGAAACGACGCGAACGGGCAATTTTTGGGCTAAATAGGTGTACTATAGCCCATGGTTTTTGGGGTGGGCCTGAGGGAAAGTGATATCAAACGCTCCAAAGATGGCTCAAAACAGCCCACAAAACGTCACAAAACAGTCCACTAGAACTAGACACAAAATGGCAATAAGAAAGCAAAACTAACTTAAGAGATAATGGATAAATAACTCGACATAAAGAGAACATGTAAGATATAAACTAAAGAGTATGTTAAACTCAAAAAACCCTACAAACATGTAAACTAACACCAAGTTCTTACGTTGACACAAGAGGGGCTTTACCTCCTCTAAACACCAACATATCAAACGAACAATCCAACACGAGTGATTCAACACTGAAGTTGATACCTAGTTTCGGTTTTGCTCCTCCAAAAGGAGAGGACTTATGTTTCTTTGTGTCTTATGACTTACAACATCATCAAAAAAACTAACTAATGAAATCCTACAAGGTTCTATATATAGTGTATTACAAAATAAAGTGTAAAATGACCTAAATGCCTCTCAAAGAGTGGGCCGCACATCAAGTGTATGGTGTGGACTATTTTGGTGCCCTTTTAAGCCCCGCTTTCACACTACAACAATATATTAGCTGTGGTGGACTCTTGACACACTCGTACTCCTCCATTATCGTGGTCGTGCTTGTATCATCCTCCCCTTCTTGAAAATAATTCAACCTCGAATCCATACCTTGCAAAATCAAAGAAGAGACAAACAAACACACATCCTCATGGCATGAGGGTTAGGGTTAGCAAAATAAACACATCAATATGTCATATCGAGGTGGGACAAACTTGAAGTATATCCAAGGGTCCTTTGTGTTGAACATGAAAAGCTTAGTACAAATGACATAAAGGAAGTGACTAGGATAAAAACCAAGAAATAAAGAACATAGAACAAGACTACTCCTACCATACTCTAAGATGGAACCAGTATCAAATGGTAGAAGTAACCAAGGACCTAGGTCTCAGCCACTCTAACTTTCCCCTAAGGTGTCATCCTCAAAATTAGGCACACCCTCTAGATCACTAGTGGAAATACCATTAGCACAAAGGGGGTAAAGAAAGGTGTCACACAAGCCAATTTCAACTATGGTCTCCTTATGCATGTACTCACTAGTTTTAAGTCCATTAACACTAGTATGCTTAACATAGGAAACACATAAGGAAGAAGTAGATGGAATTTCTAAGAATGCACCACATTCTCTTTCAAGAGAGTAATCCCCATATAGATACAAATCACCTTGGGCATAAAAGTGATCACACATGAAAACATTATCACAAGAACAATCACTTTTTGGGTCTCCTAAAAATTCAAGTGATTCAAGGTTATCTTCACCCGATTGACTATTCCTTTCCAAGACTACACATTCCCTACCCTTAAGAGTACTCTCATCTTCCAAGAAGAGATTTCCATATTTAGTAGGAATGTTGTCACACCATAGTGGGTTAACATATAGGCTATAGCCTTCAAGACAAGCCATACCATCATTTGCACCACTAGGTTCATTAGGAGTGAATGTACTATCTTCAAACAAGATATTATGCCTAAAGAAAGTAGAATCTACCCTAGGGGGAAATCTAGAATACACACATGTACTCTTTAAAGGATTAACATCAAGTTCCAAACAAGTTTCAAACACATGATCATCCCAATGAGTAAGAATAATATTAGATTCCTTACCATAATACAAGGTCTACGATTCACTCCCATTTTTAGTTACATGTTTTCTATGAGAAAAACTATCAATAAGGCATTCATCATACATCATGCTCAAAGAATCATTCCCTTCTATACTAGACAAAATCATAACTACAACCATATGGCTACTACTAGCCATATCATAACATTCTAAGTTCATAAGAGTGTAGGGGATAACATTTTTACCTTTTAGCTCACATGAGATACAACCGTCATCTTGACATGTATCTTGGCAGAACACGTGCTCCCTTTATCCTACCATACGATCGAACCTTTCTTTTGCCATAGTCAAGTATTAGGAAATAGTGTCAAGGTGGGCCAAAATGACACTTGTAACATCATTTCCCAAGGTTGAAGAGATTGAAGCCGCAGGTTCCATTGCAATTATACCTACAAATAAAAAAAATCATGAAACAAAAAAAAACAATTAGTTCACAAACTCCTCACCACACTCTCTCTCACATCTTGATCATCTCACACTTGGTTCCACAAGAGTTGCAAGTCGGCTTGTAATTCATGATGAATCAAGGGGTGAGTCTACTCCTTGGTTGGAATGGATTCCTTGATTGAATACTCATGAAAGTAATGTCTGAAATTGAACCAAGAAATACTATGATTCAAAAATAATAAAAGCACAAAAAGTAATGCTAACAAGAAGAAACATATTCAAAAACTAATTTACAACTTAGTAGGTAGTAAATAGTTGCCAATTAGTATAAGAATCAACAAAAAAAAACTAAGAATCAACAAAAAGAAACTAAGAATCCAAGATTTTGAGCCATAAGTTTTGGTATTGTACAAAAATTGGCGATGTGGTGGTCTAGGATTGGTTGTGGTTTTTGAAAGGTTCTTATTTTTCCAACTTTGAAATTTTGGTTCAATTTTCAATTCTTGAAGAAGTGTATTTCGGCCTTGGGGAAGAAAACATCAAGATTGGAGACCTTTTTCTTATTCAAAAAGGTTTGACTTGTCTTACACCTTTTGGGTAAGACACCTTTGTGAAGGGTTGGTGGCCCTTTTCTCTTTTGGACACCTAGAAATGTGTTCTTTTCCTCTTTTAGTACCAAGTCTTTTCTAGATGGTTTTGTCCCCCTTCCCTTTTGTTAGGTATTTGGGATTTGTTTTCAATACTAACAAAGGCTTCACTTCTTTCTGCTTGGCTTTTCGATCAAACAACACTATTGAAGAGCCTTTTTGCAACTAGACATGAATATGGTTTAGAACAACAAGAACTTTCAATAGAAGTTTGAAAACCTAGCCTCACGTTGAACCTCCAACAATCAACAACTCCTTTTTGAAGCTTAATAACCCACAAAAAAATACCAGCAACACGAGTTCAAACCATACCTTCAAGTTTCAGTCCACACAACATCACCTACAATGTTCAAATTCTTGAACTCGCCTACAACAATACCACACAGACGTTCAAGATCACTTGGATCGAGACTCAAGCTGTTAGAGAAGAAGAAATCTAACACAATAAGAAATAAAAAAAGAAAAAGACACCTAGATATAGACACACAACATTCTGCTAAGACAACATAACAACAAGACTCACTTCTCGTCCAAGAACACCAACACGTAGAATATATTTTTTTGAATTTTCTATCAAACGAGACCAAGATTGGTCTTGTGGGACCAAAAAAAGTCTTATCTTTGATACCAAATGATACCAAAAGGTCCAAATATGGCTCAAAACAGCCCACAAACAAAACTAACTTAAGAGATAATGGATAAATAACTTGACATAAAGAGAACATGTAAGATAGAAACTAAAGAGAATATTAAACTCAAAAACCCCTACAAACATGTAAACTAACACCAAGTTCTTACCTTGACACAAGAGGGATTTTACCTCCTCTAAACACCAACATATCAAGTCAACAATCCAACACGAGTGATTCCACACTTAAGTTGAAACCTTGTTTTGGTTTTGCGCCTCCAAAGGGAGAGGACATGTGTTTCTTTGTGTCTTATGACTTACAACATCATCAAAAAATCAACTAATGAAACCCTAAAAGGTTCTATATATTGTGCATCACAAAATAAAATGTAAAATGACCTAAAGGCCCCTCAAAGAGTGGGCCGCACATCAAGTGTATAGTGTGGACTGTTTTGGTGCCCTTTTAAGCCCTTCTTTCACATTTCAACAATATCTTAGATTGGGTGGACTCTTGTCACACTCGTACACCTCCATCATTGTGGTCGTGCTTGTATCAGCCAGGCGTGATTTTTGCCAAAAATCGACTAGGCTGCCTAAGAAGGTTGGGGAGCAGTCTAGTGTGGGCCATTAGGGTGGACGAGGCGGTTTGGGAGGTCAAATAGGAAAAATGGCACAAATGGGTCATTTTTGGGCTAAATCGGTGTGCTATAGTCCACGTTTTTCAGGATGGACCCGGGGGTCGGACGTGATTTTGGCCAAAATTCGATCAAACTACCCTAGGCAAGCTGGGGAACGGCCTAGTGTAGGACATTGGGATGGGTAGGGAGGTTTGGGTGGTCAAATGGGAGAAACGACGCGAACAGGCCATTTTTGGGCTAAATCGGTGCGCGATAGACCATGGTTTTTGGGGTGGGCCCAAGGGCCAGATGTGATTTTAACCAAAAATTGACTAGGCTACCTAGGAGGGTTGGGGAGTGGACTAGTGTGGGCCATTGGCGTGGGCGGGGCAGTTTGGGTGGTCAAACGGGCGAAATGATGTGAACTGGCCATTTTTGGGCCAAATTGGTGTGTTGTAGCTCACGGTTTTTGGGGTGAGTTCGGAGGCCAAGCGTGATTTGGTCAAAAATTGATTGAGCTGCCCTAGGAAGGCTGGGGAGTGCCTAGTGTAGGCCATTAGGGTGGGAAGGGTGGTTTGGGTGGTCAAATGGGTGAAACATTGCGAACAGGCCATTTTTGGGTCAAATCGGTGTTCTATAGCCTACGGTTTTCGGGGTGAACCCTAGGGTCAAGAGTTATTTTGGCTAAAAATTGACCAGGCTGCCCCAGACAGGCTGAGGTGCAGCCTAGTATGGTCCACTGGGGTAGGTGGGGTGGTTTGGGTGGTCAAACAGGAGAAACAGAGTGAGCGGGCCATTTTTGGGTCAAATCGGTGTGCTATAGCCCACGGTTTTTGGGGTGGGATCGGGAGACAGGTGTGACTTTGGCAGAAAATAAATCGGTCTGTCGCAGGAAGGCTGGGCAGTGGCCTAGTGTAGGCCATTGGGGTGGAATGGACTGTTTGGATGGTCAAACAGGAAAAACGGCGCGAACAGGCCATTTTTAGTCCAAATTGGTATGCTATAGCCCACAGTTTTTGGGGTGGGGCCGGGGGTTGGGCGTGATTTTTTCCAAAAATTGATCGGGCTGCCCCAGGTAGGGTGGGAAACGACTTAGTGTAGTCCATCAGTGTGGGCAGGGCAGTTTGGGTGGTCAAACGGGCAAAACGATATGAATGGACCATATTTTGGCCAAATCGGTGTGCTACAGACCACGATTTTCAGGGTGAACCTGGGGCCTGGCATGATTTTGATCGAATATCGATCGCACTACCTCAAGAAGGCTGGGGAATGGCCTAGTGTGGGACATTGGGGTAGGCGGGGAATTTTGGGTGGTCAAATGGGAGAAAAAGCGCAAACAGTCCATGTTCGGGCCAAATTAATGTGCTGTAACCCATGGCTTTTGGGGTGGGCCGATGGTCCGTGCGTGATTTTAGATGAAAATTGATCGGGTTGCCCCATGCAGGCTGAGAAGTTTCTTAGTGTGGTCCATAAGGGTGGGTGATGCGGGTTGGGTGGTCAAACAGGCAAAACAACGTGAAAGGGCCATTTTCGGAAAAAATCAGTGTGCTATAGCCTACGGTTTTTGGGGTGGGCCCAGGGGTCGAGCGTGATTTTTGCAAAAACTTGATTGGGCTTCCCCAGGCAGGCTGAGGAGTGGCCTAGTGTGGGTCACTGGGGTGGGTGGTGCAATTTGGGTGGTTAAATGGGAGAAACAGCGCGAACTTGCCATTTTCTAGCAAAATCGAGATGCTATAGCCAACAATTTTTAGGGTGGGCCCAGGGACCAGGCGTGATTTTGGCGAAAAATCAATCTGACTACCCCAGGAAAGTTGAGGAGTGGCCTTGTATGGGCCATTGAGGTGGGCAGGGCAGTTTGAATGGTCAAACAAGCGAAACAATGCGAACAAGCCATTTTTGGGCCAAATCGGTTCGCTATAGCCGACGACTTTCATGGTAGGCTCGAGGAAATGGTGTGATTATGTCCTAAAATTGACCGGATTACCCCAGGTAGGCTTGGAAGTGGCTAGTGTAGGCCATTGGAGATACGGGATGGTTTGGGTGGTCAAACGAGCAAAATAACACGAATGGGCCATTTTTGGGCCAAATTACTGTGCTATAGCCCACGATTTTCTAGGTGAACTTGGGGTCCAGGCGTGATTTTGGAAGAAAATCGATTGAGCTACCCCAGGTAGGCTGGGGAGCAGCCTAGTGTGGGACATTGGGATGGATGGGGCATTTTGGGTGGTCAAATGAGCGAAACGGCGCAAATGGTCCATTTTCGGGCAAAATTAGTGTAATATTGCTCACGATTTTTGAGATGGGACTGAGTGCCGTGCGTAATTTTGGATGAAAATCAATTGGGCTGTACCAGGCAGGCTGGGGAGCAGCCTAGTATGGGCCATTGGGATGGGCTAGGCAGATTGGGTGGTCAAAAGGTCGAGACGGCTCGAACATGACTTTTTCTGGCCAAATAAGAGTGCTATAACCCACATTTATTGGGGTGGGTACGAGGGCCGGGCGTGATTTTGTTCGAAAATTGATTGGTCTTCCCCAGGAAGGCTGGGGAGCGACCTAGCATGGGCCATTGGTGTGTGTGGGGTTTGGGTGGTCAAACTAATGAAATGGCGCAAACGGACAATCTTTGGGCCAAAGCGGTATGCTATAGCCCACGATTTTTAGGGTGGGCCCAAGTCTAAGTATGATTTGATCAAAAATCAATCGGCTACCCCAGGCAGGATGGAGAGCGACTTAGTGTGGGCCATTGGGGTGGGAGAGGAGATTTGGGTGGTCAAACGGGCAAAACAGTGCGAATGGGCCATTTTCGGGTGAAATCGGTGTGCTATAGCCTATGATTTTTGGGGTGGTCTCAGGGAACGGGAGTTATTTTGGTTGAAAATTGATCGGGCTGCCCTAGGAAGGCTGGGGAGCGACCTAATGTGCACCTAATTATGGTGGACAGGACGGTTTAGGTGGTCAAATGGGCGAAACAACGCGATGGGCCATTTTTGGGCCAAAATAATATGCTAGAGCCCACGATTTTCAAGGTGAACCCGGGGTTTGGGCGTGATTTTGGCTGAAAATTGATCGGGCTACCCGAAGCAGTCTAAGGAGCGGTCTAGTATGGGCCATTGAGTGGGCGTGACGTTCTGGGTTGTCAAACGGGCGAAATAATGTGAATGGGCCATTTTCGGGACAAATAGGTTTGCAATAGCCCACAATATTTTGGGTGGGCACGGGGCCGAACGTGATTTTGGCCAAAAATCAATCATGTTACCCCAGATAGGCTGGGGGCGGACTAGTGTAGTACATTGGGGTGGATGGGGCAGTTTGGGTGGTGAAACGGGAGAAACGGCGCAAACCGGCCATTTTTTAGCAAAATTAGTGTGTTATAGCCCACGGTTTTTGGTTGGGCCTGGGGTCGGGCTTGATTTTTGCCGAAAATCAATCGGTCTGGACCAGGCAGGCTGGGTAGCAGCCTAGTGTGGTCCATTGGGATGGGCGGGGAAGTTTGGGTGATTAAAAGGGAAAAACGACTCAAACGGGCCTTTTTTGGGCTAAATTAGTGTGCTATAGCCCACAATTTTTGGGGTGGGCCCGGGGGCCGATCATGAATTTGGCCAAAAGTCGACCAGGCTACCCTAGGATGGTTGGGGAGTGGTTTAGTGTGAGACATTGGGGTGTACGGGGTTGTTCGGGTGGTTAAACAGGCGAAACGGCGCGAACAGACTATTTTTGGGCAGAATAGATGTGCTATAGCCTACGATTTTTAGGGTGGGTCCGAGGGCCAGGTATGATTTTGACCAAAAATTGATCGAGATACCCTAGGTAGGCTGGACAGTGGCCTAGTGTGGTCCATTGGGGTTGGCGAGGCAATTTGGGTGGTCAAACGGGCAAAACAGCGCGAACGGGCAGTTTTCTAACAAAATCTGTGTGCTTTTGCCCATGCTTTTCAGGGTGGGCCTAAGGGTCGAGTGTGATTTTCTGCCAAAAATTGATCATGCTGCCCCAGACATATTACGATGTGACCTAGTATTTTCCATTGGGATGTTCGGGGTATTTTGTGTGGTTAAACGGGCTAAATGGCAAAAATGAGCCATTTTCGGGCTATATCGGTGTGCTATAACCCATGGTTTTTTAGGTGGGCCCAAGGGTCGAGCGTGATTTTAGCTGAAAATTGATCGGGCTACCTCAGGCAGGCTAGGGAGCAGTCCTAGTATGGGTCATTAGGATGGACGGGGCTTATTGTGTGGTCAAATGGGCCAACGGCGCGAACGGGTCATTTTTGCGCAAAATTAGTGTGCTATATAAGCCACAATTTTTTGGGTGGACCAAGGGTCCGAGTGTGATTTTCGTTGAAAATTGACCGGGCAGCCCCAGGCAGCCCCAGGTAGGCTGGGTGATAATGAAATGATATCTACAACACCAAAGCAGTCCGCAAACAACCCACAATCACAAGCCTTTACCCGCGTCAACAAGGCAACAACACGGTACGAGAAGCAAACATAAACTTAAAAAGAGTAAAAGATAGATAACTTGACACAAAGATAACCCATTAGGTAGCAACTAAAGAGTGTATCAAAACTCTAAAACCTCTACAAAAGAAGTTAACAAGTACCAAGTTCTTACGGTGACCGCCAAGGGAATCAACTCACCTCAAGATCCACCGTTTCCAAGAAAAGAACAATATTGGCTTTTCCAAGCTCTACACTAATGGATTATCCAAGCCCTACACTAAGGGTGTTACACTCTCAAAGAGAGAAGAAGTCTTTCAAATGTTCATCATTCATTAACTAATGAAAATAAGACTAAAGGAGCCTATTTATAATCTATTACAAAATGAACACAAAATGACTCCAATGCCCTTAATGAGGAGGGATGGTCATGGAGTGTCACTTGGACAAAGATAAGTGACCAAAATGACCTTAATAAAGGGCACCAAAACCGTGAACCAACAAAGGTTGTCCAAACCCGAGAGTCCTTAAGTCTTCAATTCTCCAAGAAATCTTCCACACTCGGATTTGATCAATGGTAGGCTTAAAACGTCCTCTCGAAGTATAATCCCATGCCCTCCATGCGACCAAAGCTTGATTCTTCACATAGTAACTTTGAATGATGTCGGCGAAAGATATGGTGGCCATTATTCTCGTATCATCCTCCCCTTTTTGAAAAGGATTCGACCTCGAATCCAAACCTTGCAAAAATGAAGAGAGGTAAAACAAATTCAAACTCCTCATGGCATGAGGGTTAGGGTTAGCATAATAATTCATCTCAACATGCTAAGGTTGCACATATTTGTAATATAACCAAGGATCCTTTGAATTAAATATTAAAAACTCAATAAAAGGTTCACAAAAGACTTGGTTATCGGAATCACCAAGAGATAAAGAAACTACATAGGTCCCAATGGCATCAAATAATCCACAAGGTAGAACTTCCTTCATCTTATTTGCCATAAGACACCATTACTTCTTTATCTCGTCAAAAGACCACACCAAGGGGGGTGTTTCGATTGTTTCTAAAGTCCATAAAATCCATATAGCATTATCATACACACACATAGACAGACCACCAAGCTTCCTACCTCGATATAAAACAAATCCAAAATTAGCATGGACGTCATCATAGGCAAAGAGGTAGTATAGGAAATAATCACGTGCAAAGGAATTCACAGGTGAAGAATAAGTATTTAAACACATACACATTCTTTCCTTCAAACAACTAGACAACTTGGTATCCACAAGTTGGAATTCATGCAACTTAGGCACAAGTGTGTCAAACAAGGATGCACATTTAGGAACGTTACCCCAAGGAGTCAATGACACCTTTGCCCTCGGGTTTTCAAGAAGGACTACATATTCTTTACCCTTAAGAGTACTCTCATCTTTCAAAAAGAGATTTCCATATTTAGGAGGAATGTTGTCACACCATAGTGGGTTAGAATATCGTCTATAGCTTCCAAAGCAAGTCATACCATCATTTTCATCACTAGGTTCATTAGGAGTGTTTATATCATCTTCAAAAGAGACAGTATACCTAAAGAGAGCTTGATCTATCCCAAGGGTAGATTTGGAACAAGTTAGTTCACTCTCTAAAAGTTCATTATCAAGGTTTAAATATGTCTTAAGAACATGATTATCCCTACGATCCAAGAAAATATTAGAATCAAAGGGAAAGCTCACGGGTTCACTCCTATTCCTTTGATCAATATTTTCAACATCATCACACACTTGAGGGTCATTAATCACATCATACACATCCTCAAATGGTGGGCAATTTTAACACATAAGTTTATCAACACAAATTTCACAAGATAATGTACTTTCATTCAACATACTAGTTTCAACACTAGGTGGACATAAATCAATCTTACAAGAAGAGTCAATTCGGTCATCAATAGGATCAACTAGTGTATCCACACTCACAACATGTACATTATCATCAAATGAAAAAGAAATAATAGACTCACATATAGGAAAGGTACAACTCACACTCAATGGGCTACTAGCCACACAATTATCATTCACATGCACAAAAGTGTAAGAGTTAGCTATTTTACCTTGAAGTCCTTGAGTACATTCTTGTTTTTCATGGTGTGAAGGTTCTCCACAAGCTTGGATAGCAACTTCCTTTTGGTTTTGCTTGCCTTTGCTTGCCATGTTGGTACCTGCACAAACGTCCTTAGAAATAGAAGGACAACCAATGTTAGCACGGTTTGGTGGTAATCCTCTCACTTCAGTCCACACAACCTCTCATTTTTCCACTCTCGGATTACCACCTTGCACTCTCTTACTCCTCTCAATATTTTTTCTCTCATAATAATTTAGATTGGAGTAGGTAGTCACTCTTCGTGTCTTGGTCAACAAGTAAGTCATGAGGCGATTCTCCCATTGGTCTCTCACAACATTAGGCCAATTTTGCACGTTAGGAACTTGATGTCGTGCAAACCAATCGGCACCTAAGTATTACATAACCGTAGGCCAAGGGAAGAATATCGCACCACACCTTCTTATGGTATTCATATTGGGAGAAGACAACTTTTATCCTCTCGGTAACCTTGAACCCGTCCAAGAAGTATGGAACAAGTAAAGGCTCGTAAAATAACCCCAAGTAGTCAAACATAGATGGAACGATGTAGTTTCTATAGTACCTATCATTTAACACAATGAGGCAGCCCGGTATCCCACAGATGGTCACCTTTCTGGAGTGTACACTCCTTCTCGGATCAACATTATAAAGCATACGAGTACCCCTCGGTTTTGGAGATACATACCCTCTTTTTCTCGTTGGACAACCTCCACTATAGCTAGTATAACCATTCACACTATATAGACTTTGATAAGAAGTACTACAAGATGGAGAATATGAATCTTCATACTCGTCACGTGTACTCTCATCATAGCTCTCATAAGCTTTGCGAATGAAAGGGTTGTACCTAACACCAAATCTAGGTTCGGAGTAAGAAGTATAAGACTCCTCACATGACCCAACATCATCATAAGATCCATCACGAGGTCCTACTTCATCTCCGAAGTTTCCATAAGCACTAGGCACTTCATTCACCTCATTTTCTCCCTCAAAACAGTATCTTTCAAATCTGCCCAAGTTTTGATCATGGCTATTTTCATAGCCTCTGCAATCTCCCTCAACTTCGTAGCCATAAAACCCTTCACTACAATCATAGTCTCCCATGTTGTAGTCACAATAATCCCCGACTATCGAAGACATATTCCCCTTATATCACCTTTGTACCTACACAATGAACAAACAAGATTAGTAGTAAAAGCTCCTCACCACCACTCATATACACCCACTTTTGTGATTCTCACAATTGAAGCGACGAATATTGAAAGTTGCTTATACTCCGGTAGTCAATAGGATGTCAATTATACTTGGCGGCCAGAATGGATTCTTGTTTGATCGACTCAAGACACAAAAACAAAATTTACTTACGAACTTGAAACAAAGAAGTTACTACGAGTTAAAAATGAGAAAAGCACACAAATAACGAAGACACGAAAGAAACGGATCAACAATTAATCTACAAATAAGTAGGTGATTAGTAGTTGTTAATTAATTCTAGAATCAAGACATGAAACTAATGAAATAACAAAATGAAACCAAGAATCTAAAATTTTTGAGCTTAAGCACCTCGATGATGATGTGGCAGCCTCTCATTGGTTGTTGAAAATTGTCGAAAGTTTTGAGAATTTTTTTTCTTGTTTTCAATTTGTACTAATCAATGTTCAACTGGAAGAGTGTATTTTCGGTTTTGTGAGGGAAACAAGACTTAGAGGCTTTTCTTTCACCCTTTTGGCAAAACACCTTTTGAAGCCTTTGTCCCCCTTTCCTCTTTTGTAGGTCTTGGGAAGACCCCTTTCTCTCTTTTGGTAATAAGACCTTTTGAAAGTCTTTTGGCCCCCTTTCTTATTTTATAAAAGTCTTGGAATGTGTTTCAAGACTAACTAAACCACACCTTTTTTCTTCTTTAATTTTAGATCAAACAAACAACTTTTTCTTCAACAAGATATGAAGATGTTGAAGAACACCAAGAACACAACTTTGAATCTTGGAGTTCTAAGGTTCACGTTGGACCTCCCGAAAATTAACAACACATATTCAAGCTCCAATATTCAACAACAAAATCAACAAAACGTTTTTCCAGCCACCAATTTTCAACAACAACATCAATAAAACATTTTTCCAGCCACCAATCTTCAACAACAATATCAACAACCTTCCAACATGCAAGAACCACTAAGATTAAGCTCAAAATTTAGAAGTAGACTCTATTAGTGTTAGTGAAGAAGGGACTAACACTATAAACAACCAAACACACACAAAAAAAAAGAAAACCACGCCTCAAATCTCGGCCCAAACACAAAAATGGGACAGCTTTACTATTTTTGGGGTTTTCAGATTTTCAACACTTTTTCTTTTTGATTTTCCAACTTAGAGAGCCCAAGATTGGTAGTGTAGGAACACAACCAGCCTTATATATGATACGAAATGATAACGAAACGGTATCTACAACACCAAAATAGTCCATAAACAACCCACAATCACAAGCCTTTACCCGCATCAACAAGACAACAACACGATACGAGAAGCAAGCATAAACTTAAAAAGAGTAAAAGATAGATAACTTGACACAAAGAGAACCCATTAGGTAGCAACTAAAGAGTGTTTCAAAACTCTAAAACCTCTACAAAATAAGTTAACAAGTACCAAGTTCCTACGGTGACCGCCAAGGGAATCAACTCACCTCAAGATCCACCGTTTCCAATCAAAAAACAATATTGTCTTTTCCAAGCCCTACACTAATGGCTTATCCAAGCCCTACACTAAGGGTGTTACACTCTCAAAGAGAGAAGAAGTCTTTCAAATGTTCATCATTCATTAACTAATGAAAATAAGACTAAAGTAGCTTATTTATAATCTATTACAAAATGAACACAAATTAACTCCAATGCCCTTAATGAGGAGGGTTGGTCATAGAGTGTCACTTGGACAAAGATAAGTGACCGAAATGCCCTTAATAAAGGGAACCAAAATCGTGAACCAACAAAGGTGGTTCAAAACCGAGAGTCCTTAAGTCTTCAATTCTCCAAGCAATCTTCCACACTCAGGTTTGATCAATGGAAGGCTCAAAACATCCCCTCCAAGTATAATCCCATGCCCTCCATGCGACCAAATCTTGATTCTTCACATAGTAACTTTGAATGATGTCGGCGAAAGCTAAGGTGACCATTATTCTCGTATCACTGAGGAATGGCCTAGTATGGGCTATTAGGGTGCGCGGGGTGGTTTGGTTGGTCAAATGGACAAAATGATGTGAATGAGCCATTTTCAAGTCAAATCGATGTGCTATAGCCCACGATTTTTGGGGTGGGCCGAGGGTCGACCATGATTTTAGTTAAAAATTGATTGGGCTTCCTAAGGTAGGCTGGAAAATGGCCTATTGTGGGACATTGGTATGGGCGGGGTGGTTTGGGTGGTCAAATAGGCAAAACAACATAATGGGCCATTTTCTGATTAAATCGGTATACTATAGCCCATGAATTTTTATATGAGACCGGGGGCCGGGCGTGTTTTTTAATGAAAATCGATCGAGCTGTCCCAGGTAGGCTGGGGAGAAGCCGAGTGTGGGCCAATTGGGTGGTTAAACGGGCAAAACAACACAAACAAATAATTTTTGGGCCAAATCGGTGTGCTATAGCCCATGGTTTTTGTGGTGTGCCCAACAATCGGGCTTAACTTTGGCTGAAAATTGACAAGGCTGCCCTAGGTAGGCTAAGGAATAATCTAGTATGGGAAATTAGGGTGGGAAGGGAAGTTTGGGTTGTCAAACCGGAGAAACGGCGCAACCAGGCCATTTTTGGGCCAAATCGCTGTGCTATAGCCAGCAATTTTTGGGGTGGCCATAGGGGTCGGACGTGATTTTGGCCAAAAATCAATCGGGCTACCCCAAGCAGGCTGTGGAGTGGGCTAGTATGGGTCATTAAGGTGGGAAAGTGGTTTGGGTGGTCAAACGGGCAAAACGGTGGGAATGGGCCATTTTTGGGCCAAATCGATGTGCAATAGTCCACGGTTTTCTGGGTGTGCTTGGGAGATGGATGTGATTTTGGTTGAAAATCAACCGAATTTGCGCGAACAGGTTGGATAGAAACTTATTGTGTGTCAATGGGGCGGGCTGGGCGGTTTGGATGGTTAAACGGACAAATGGGCTATTTTTATGCCAAATCGGTGTGTTATAGCCCATAGTTTCTTAGGGTGGGCTTGGGGTCGGGCATGATTTTAGCCGAAAACCAATCAAGCTACCCCAGATAGGCTGAGGAGCGGCATAGTGTGAGTCATTGGGGTGGGCGGAGAGGTTCGAGGGGTCAAATAGATGACACGAATGACCATTTTTGAACCAAATATTTGTGCTATGGACCATGATTTTTTGGGTAGGCCCAGGGGCCGAATATTATTTTGGCTAAAAATCGATCGGGTTACCCCAATTAAGCTAGGGAGTGGCCATGTATGGGTCATTGGGGTGGGCAGGGCTGTTTGGGTGGTCAAATGGGTGAATCGGCATGAACGAACCATTTTTGAGCCAAATTGGTGTGCTAAAGCCCACGATTTTTAGGGTGGGCCCGAATGTGATTTTGACAGAAAATTGATCGGGCTGCCCCAGGCAAGCTGGGGAGCAGCCTATTGTGGGCCATTAGGGTGGGGGAGGTTTCGGTGGTCAAACAGGTGAAACAGTGCGAACTGACCATTTTTTAGCCAAATCGATGTGCTATATCTCATGGTTTTCGGGGTGGACCCGGGGGCTGAGCGTGATTTTGATCGAAAATCAATCGGGCTACCCCAGGTAGGCTAGGGATCAACCTAGTATATAATAATGTGGTGGGCGGGGAAATTTGGGTGGTCAAATGGGCGAAGCGACATGAACGGGCCATTTTGGGGAAAAATCAGTGCGCTATAGCCCGTGGTTTTTGGTGTAGGCCTGGGGTCGATCGTGATTTTTGGCAAAAATCAACTGTGTTATTCCAGAAAGGATGGAGAGTGGCCTAGTGTGTACCATTGGGGTGGGGGGCTGTTTGGGTGGTCAAACGGGCAAAACGGCAAGAACGAACTATTTTCGGGCCAAATTGGTGTGCTAGCCCACAATTTTTGGGGTGGGCCTGGGGTCAGGCGTGGTTTTGGCCAAAAATTAATTGGGCTATCCTAGGCAGGCTGATGAGCGGCCTAGTGTGGTCTATTGGGGTGGGTGGGGGGAGCAGGGTTTGGGTGGTCAAACGGATAAAACGGTGCGAATGGGCCATTTTTGGACCATATCGATGTTCTATAGCCCACGATTTTTAGGGTAGGCACTGGGGATCGATGTGATTTGGGTCGAAAATCGATCGGGTTGCCCCCGACAGGCTTAGGAGTAGCCTAGTATGGTCCATTGGAGTAGGCGGGGCAGTTTGGGTGTTCGAATGGGAGAAACAATGCTAACAGGACATTTTCGGGTCAAATCGATGTGCTATTGCCTACAGTTTTTGGGATGGGCTTGGGGGTCAGGCGTGATTTAGTCAAAAAATTGATCGGTCTTCCCTAGGTAGACTGGTGTGCGGCCTAGTCTAGACCATTGGGGTAGGCAGGGTGGATTAGGTGGTCAAACAAGCGAAACGGTGCGAATGGGTCATTTTTGGGCCAAATCGATGTACTATAGCCACGGTTTTGAGGTGGGCCCTAAGGCCGAGCGTAATTTTGGTAAAAAATCAATCGAGCTACCTTAGGTAAGCTGAGGAGAGGCCTGGTGTGGGCCATTGGGTTGGGATAGGCGGTTTGGGTGATCAAACATTCGAAACAGCGTGAACGGGCCATTTTCGAGATAAATTGGTGTGCTATAGCCCACTATTTTTGGGGTTGATTCGGGGGATAGGCATTATTTTGGCCGAAAATCGATTTGATTTCCCCAGGCAGGCTGGTGAGCAACCTAGTATTGCCAATTGGGGTGGGCGGGGTAATTTGGGTGATCAAATGGGTGAAACAGCGCGAACGGGCCATTTTTGGGTCAAATCGATGTGCTATAGCCCATGATTTTTAGGGTGGGCTCGGGGTCGGGCGTGATTTATGCTGAAAATCGATCGGGCTATCCCAGCCAGGCAGAGAAGTGGACTAGTGTGGGATATTAGGGTAGGAGGGGCGATTTGGGTGGTCAAACGGGCGAAATAGCACGAACAAGCCATTTTTGGGTTAAATCGGTGTGCTATAGCCCATGATTTTTGGGGTTGCCCCATGGGCCGACCATGATTTTGGCTAAAAATGGACCAATTTTCCCCGGGAAGGCTAGGTAGAGGCCTAGTGTGGGAAATTGGGGTTGGCGGCGCATTTGGTGGTCTAACGGTTGAAACAGCGCGAACGGGCCTTTTTTTAGGCCAAATAGGTATGTTATAGCCCACGTTTTTTAGGGTAGGCCCGGGGCTGGGCGTGATTTTGGCTGAAAATTGATCGGTCTAACCTATCTAGGTTAGGGCGCAGAGTAGTGCGGGCGATTGGGTTGGGCGTGGCGATTTGGGTGGTCAAACGGGCAAAACGACGTGAATGGGCTATTTTCAGGCCAATCAGTGTGCAAAAGCCTATGATTTTTTAGGTGGGCCTGGGGCCGAGCGTAATTTTGGCTAAAAATTGACTGGGATGACCGAAGAAGGCCGAGTAATGGCCTAGTATGGGACATAGGGCTGGGTGAGCGGTTTAGGTGGTCAAACAAGCAAAACGACTTGAATGGGCCATTTTCAGGCCTAATAGGTGTGGTATAGCTCAATGGTTTTTGGGTGGACCTGGGGCCAGGCGTGATTTTGGCTAAAAATTGATTGGGCTGCCCCAGAGAGGCTGGGGATCAGCCTAGTATGGGCCATTAGTGTGGGAGGGGCAGTTTGGGTGGTCAAACAGGCAAAATGGCACGAACAAACCATTTTTCAGGCCAAATCGATATGCTATAGCCCACGGTTTTTGGGGTGGGCCCGAGGCTAGTCGTGATTTTGGCCAAAAATTTATCAGGCTACCCCAAGTAGGCTGGGGAGCAGCCTAGTCTGGGCCATTGGGTGGTAAAATGGGCAAAACGGCATGAACGGTCTTTTATCGAGCTAAATCGGTGTGCTATAGCCAACGGTTTTCGGGGTGGGATCGGGGGCCGAGCTTTTTTTTGGATGAAAGTCGATTAGGCTACCTAGGCAGGCTGGGGAATGACATGGTGTGGGCAGGGTGGTTTGGGTGGTCAAATAGGTGAAACAATGAGAATGGGCTATTTTTTGGTCAAATCGGTGTGCTATATCCCACGGTTTGTGCGGTGGGCCCGGGGTCAGCCGTAATTTTGGTAGAAAATCAATTGGGCTTCCCCAGGTAGTCTGAGGAGTGGCGTAGTATGGGCGGGCTGATTTGGGTGGTCAAATGGGTGAAACGACGTGAATGGGCCATTTTCGGGCCAAATCGATATGCTATAATCCATGATTTTTGTGGTGGACTCGGGGCCCAGGCGTGATTTTGTTTGAAAAATGATCGGGCTGCCCCAGGATGGCTAGAGAATGGGCTAGTGTAGGACATTGGGGCAGGCTGGGTGATTTGGGAGGTCAAACGGGCGAAATGGCGTGAACAGGTCAATTTTGGGCCAAATCGGTGTGCTATAACCCATGGCTTTTGGGGTGGGCTCAGGTGCTGAGCATGATTTTGACCGAAAATCAATCAGACTACACATGCAGGTTAGAGAGTGTCCTAGTGTGGGCCATTAGGATAGGCGGGACGATTTGGGTGGTCAAGCGAACAAAATAGTGCGAACGAGCCATTTTTGGGCCAAATCAATGTGCTATAGACCATATTTTTTTCAGTAAGCTCGGGGGTCGGGGTGATTTTGGTAAAAAATTGACCGAGTTTCCCTAGGCAGGTTGGGGAGCAGCCTAGTGATGGCCATTGGGGTGGGAGGGGCGGTTCTGGTGGTCAAACGGGTAAAACAACGCGAACGGGCCATTTTCGGGCTAAATTGGTGTGCTTAGCCTACAATTTTCGAGGTGGGCCTGGAGGCCGGGCGTGATTTTGGCTGAAAATCTACTGGGCTGACCCAAGAAGGCTGGAGAGCGGCCTAGTATGGGCCAATGTAGTGGAGGAGCGATTTGGGTGGTCAAACAGGCGAAACGATGGGAATGGACCATTTTTAGCCTTAATCGATTTGCTATAGCCTACGGGTTTCGGGGTAGGCCTGGAGCCGGGCGTGATTTTGGCAAAAAATTAATTGGGGTGCCCCAGACAGGCTGGGGAGAGGCCTAGTGTAGGCCGTTGGGGTAGGCCGGGAGGTTGGGAGGTCAAACGTGCGAAACGGTCCGAACGGGTCATTTTGGCCAAATCGATGTGCTATAGCCCCTGATTTTTGGGGTGGGCCCATGAGCCGGACGTGATTTTAACCAAAAATTGATAGGACTGCCCCAAGAAGGATGGGGAGCGGACTAATATGGTCCATTAGGGTGGGTGGGGTGGCTTGGTGGTCCAATGGGTGAAACAGCGCAAACGGACTATTTTTTGGCCAAATTAGTATGCTATAGCCTATGGGTTTTTAGTGGGTTTAGGGTCTGGGCGTGATTTTAGTAGAAAATTGATCGGGCTGCCTAGGCAGGCTGGGGAGTGGACTAGTGTGGGACATTAGGGTAGGCAGGGCATTTTGGGTGGTTAAACGAGTGAAACAGCGTGTGCAGGCCATTTTTGGGCCAAATCGGTATGCTATATCTTACAGTTTTTGGGGTAGGCTGGGGGTCGGGCATGATTTTGGCTGAAAATCCATCGGGCTGCCCTAGGTAGGCTAGTGTGGTCCATTGGGGTATCCGTGGCGATTTGGGTGGTCTAACGGGCGAAACGACGCGAACGGGGTCTTTTTGGGCCAAATTGGTGTGCTAAATGCCACATTTTTGGGGTGGGCCCAGGGTCGAGTGAGATTTTGGCCGAGAATTGATCGGACTGCCTCAGGCAGGCTGTGAGCAGCCTAGTATGGGCCATTGGGATGGGCATGGTGGTTTGGGAGGTCAAAAAGGAGAAACGGCGTGAACAGGCCATTTTCAGGCCAAATCAATGTTCTATAGCCTACAGTTTTTTAGGAGGGCTTGGGGACCGTGTGTGATTTTGGTTGAAAATTAATCGGGCTGCCCCAGGCAAGCTGGGGAGTGGCTTAGTATAGGCCATTGGGGTGGTAGGGGAGGTTTGGGTAGTCAAACGGGCGAACGGGCCATTTTTTAGCCAAATTGGTGTGCTATAGCCTACGATTTCTCAGGTGGGATCGAGGGTCTGGCATGATTTTTGCAAAAAATCAATCGTGCTGCCCCAAGCATGTTGAGGAATGGCCAAGTGTGGGCCATTGGGGTTGGAAGGGCGGTTTGGGTGGTCAAACGGGCAAAACAGTGCGAACGGGCCATTTTTCGGCCAAATCGGTGTGCTATAGCCAACAATTTTTGGGGTGGGCCGGGGGTCAAGCGTGATTTGGCCAAAATTCGAATGAGCTACCCAAGCCGGCTGGGGAGCGGCCTAGTGTGGACCATTGGGGTGGGCAGAGAGGTTTGTGTGGTAAAACGGCCAAAACGGTGTGTACGAGATATTTTTGGGCCAAATTAGGGTGGGCCCGAGGGCCGGGCGTGATTTTGGCCAAAAATTCATTGGGATGCCCCAGGCAGGCTCGAGAGTGGCTTAGTGTGGGAAATTTGGGTGGACAGGGAAGTTTGGGTGGTCAATCAGGGAAAAAGATGCGAACAAGCCATTTTTAAGCTAAATCAGCGTGCTATATCCCATGATTTTTGGGGTGGGCTTCGAGGCCGGATGTGATTTTGAGTAAAAATCAACTGGGCTTCCCCGGGCAGGCTGGGGAGAGGCCTAGTATGGATCATTGGGTTGGACGGGGCTGTTTGGGTGGTCAAACAGGCGAAACATGGTGAATGGTCCATTTTCGGGGCAAATCGGTGTGCTATAGGCCACGGTTTTGGGGGTGCACTCTGGGGCCGAGATTAATTTTAATCAAAAATTGACCATACTTCCCCAGGCAGGATAGGATTGGCCTAGTGTGGTCCATTCGGGTGGGTGGGGCGGTTTGGATGGTCAAACGGATGAAACAGCACGAACGGACCAGTTTCGGCCCAAATTAGTATGCTATAGCCTGTGTTTTTTGGGGTGGGCCCTGGGGCTGGGTGTAATTTTTGTCAAAAATTGACCGGGCTGCCCCAGGCAGGCTGTGGAATGGTCTAGTGTGGGCCATTAGGGTGGGCGGGGCAGTTTGGGTGGTCAAACTAGTGATACGGTGCGAACGGGCCATTTTTGGGGCAAATCAGTGTGCTATAGCCTACGGTTTTTGAGGTGGGATCGGAGGCCGGTCGTGATTTTACCTAAAAATCTAAAGGCTGACCCAAACTAGCTGGGGAATAGCCTAGTATGGGCCATTGGGTTGAGCGAGCGGTTTGGGTGGTTAAACTGGAAAAACAACGTGAATAGGCCATTTTTGGGCCAAATCAGTGTGTTTGTAGCCCACGGGTTTTGGGATAGGCCTAGGTCCGGGCGTGATTTTTGTAAAAAATCAATCGAGATGCCCCAAGTAGGCTGGGGTGTGTCCTAGAGTGGTCCATTGGGGTGGGCGAGGAGGTTAGGGTCATCAAACGGGCGAAACGGCGCGAATGGGCTATTTTTATGCCAAATCGAGTTGCTATAGACCACAGTTTTTGGGGTAAGCCCAGTGGCCGAACGTAATTTTGGCCACAAATCGATTGGGCTTCCCCAGGAAAGCTGAGAAGCATTCTAGTGTGGGATATTAGGGTGGTCGGGGTGGTTTTGATGGTCAAACGGGCGAAATAGTGCAAACGGGCTATTTTTGGGCCAAATCGGTGTGCTATAGCCTATGGTTTTCGAGTGGGCTCGGGGGTCGGGTGTGATTTTTATAAAAAATCAATCAGCTGCGTTAGGTAGGCTGGGGAGTGGCCTAGTGTTGTTCATTAGGGTAAGCGGCACAGTTTGGGTGGTCAAACGAGCGAAACGATGCAAAATCGATGTGTTATAGCCCATAGAATTCGGGGCGAGCCTGGGGCCGGGTGTGATTTTGCCCAAAAATCCATTGGGCTTCCCCAGGTAGGCCGGGGAGCGGCCTAGTATGGGCCATTTGGGCGGGCGTGGTAGGTTGTGTGGTCAAACAGGAAAAACAGTGAACATGCCATTTTTTATCTGAATTGATGTACCATAACCCACGATTTTTAGGGTGGGCCCTAGTGTCGAGCGAGATTTTGATCAAAAATTGATCGGGCTTCCCCAGGCAAATTGGGGAGTGGCCAAGTATAGACCATTGTGGTGGGATGGAATGTTTGTGTTGTCAAACGGGTGAACGGGCCATTTTAGAGCCAAATCGGTATGCTATAGTCCGAAGTTTTTGGGGTCGGCTAGGGTGTCGGTCTTGATTTTGGAAGAAAATTGATAGGTCTTCCCCATGAAGAATGGGAAGCGGCCTAGTGTGTGCCATTAGGGTGGGTGGGGCGATCTAATTGGTCAAAGGAGAAAAATGGCGTGAATGGGCCATTTTTTGTCTTAATTGGTGAGCTATAGCCCACGATCTTGGGGTGAGCTCGGGTGTCGAGAGTTATTGTGGACAAAAACTTATTGGCCTGCTCTAAGCAGGCTGAGGAGCGGTCTCGTATGGGACATTGGATATGCGTGGAGGTTTGGATGGTCAAACTGGCAAAACGGCACGAACGGGCCATTTTTGGGATAAATCGGTGTGCTATAGCCCAATGATTTTGGGGTGGGCCCGAGGGCCGAGTGTGATTTTAGCTGAAAATCAATTGGGATTCCCCAGGAAGGCTGGGGAGTGTATTTGTGGGGGCCATTGGGGTATGCGGGGAAATTTGGGTGGTCAAACGGGTGAAAGGTACAAACGGGTCATTTTCGGTCCAAATCGGTGTAGTATAGCCCACGGTTTTTGGGTAGGCCTGGGGACGGGAATAATTTTGGCCAAAAATTGATTAAGCTACCCCAGGCAGGCTTAGGGAGGCCTAATGTGGGCCATTGGGGTGGTTGGGGCGGTTTGGGTGGTCAAAAGGGAGAAACGGCGCAAACAGGCCATTTTTGGGCCAAACGATATGCTATAGTCCATGATTTTTGTGGTGGGCCTGAGGGCCAAGCGTGATTTTGGCCAAAAATTGATCGGTCAGCCCCAAGAAAGCTGGAGTGCATCCAAGTGTGGGCCATTGGGGTGGGTTGTGCATTTTAGGTGGTCAGTAGGGCGAAACAGCGCGAACGGGCCATTTTTGGGCCAAATTGGTGTGCTACAACCTGGTACACTTAGGAGTTTGAGGAGTTTACTAGGACTATCCATCTACTACTGGAGATTTATCAAGAATTATGGAGTAATTTCCAGACCCTTGCATGATCTATTAAAAAGGAAAGCTTTGCTTGGAGTTCTACTTCCACCACCACTTTTGAAACACTAAAGATAGCCATCACTTCAGCCCCTGTGTTGGCTTTTCCCAATTTTCCAAGTAATTTTTAACAAAAACAGATGCATATAGTGGAGGTATTGAAGCATTACTGGCTCAAGATAATTGGCCTATTGCATTTTTCGGCCAAGGATTGCGTGACAAAAACAAAGCACTGTCTGTTTATCAGAGGTAGTTGTTGCCATTAGTAAGTGCTGTTTAGAAGTGGAGACTTATCTCCTTCATAGACATTTTGTAGTGAAAATTGACCATCACATCTTGAAGTTCTTTTTGGAACAAAGAATCACTACCCCTTGTCAACAAAAATGGTTGGTCAAGTTGCTTGTTTATGATTATACCATTGTTTACAATAAGGGAAATGACAATATTGTGGTTGATACATTATTTAGGAGGCAAGAAAGAACCAACTCTGTAGCATCTCAGGCTTGCACTTTGTTTTATTGGATCAAATTAAGCACAGATGGACCCAAGACCCCTATCTACATAAATTTATTCAGACTACAAGAGCTCCTAAATCATATTATACGTACTCGTCTGGTGTTCTCAGCAGAAAAGTGAAGTTGATGACTGGTAATAATCTTGATCTTGGAAATAAGTTTTTGGATTTTTATCATGCCAGCTCAATTGGAGGGCATTCAGGCATTCAAGCTACCTTATAAAGAATGAGACAAAACCTCTATTGGAAGAGAATGAAGCAAGATGTGTACACTTTTGTGAGGCACTATGAAATCTGAAAAAAATGCAAGGGTGAGACTGTGGCTAGTCTTGGCTTGATGCAACCCCTTCATATTCCTACCAGGGTATGGCAGGATATCTCAATGGATTTTATAGAGGGCCTACCAAGAGCGGCTGCAAGGATCTCATCTTTGTGATTGTGGATAGGCTAAGCAAAGTTGCATACTTTATGTCTCTTAAGCACCCTTTTACACCATTGGAGGCAGCTCAATTGTTTATGGATGGAATTTTTAAACTCCATGGCATGCCCAGGTCAATTATTTCTATAGGGATACAGTATTTACAAGTAAGTTTTTGTAGGTACTCTTTAAACTACAAAAGGTATCTCTTTTGACTTCTACAGATTACCATCCCCAAACAAATGGGCAAACTGAAGTTGTCAATAGATGTTTGGAATGCTACCTCCGGTGCACGACCTTTGAAAGACTCAAAGCTTAGCCTCTTTGGCTTCCACTGGCAGAATGGTGATATAACACCTATTTCCACTCAGCACTGGAGTTGACACCTTATGACGTTGTCTATGGACAGAAACCCCCTCCTCTATTTCCTTACATGACTTTTCACTCCCACATTGATGCAGTTGATTGAAGTTTACGGTCTAGGGAAGATACCATACGAGTCCACAAAGCAAATTTGTCTAAAGCTCAAGCTAGGATGAAGACTTTTATTGATGGTAAAAGGACTGACAGGAACTACTTTATTGGGGATTGGGTGTTTGAAAAATTACAACCTTACAGACAAAACTCTGTCAGAGATCATGGTTTTCAGAAACTCTCAACCAAATACTTTGGTCTTTTTCAAATGTGGCCAGATTTTTCAAGGTTGCTTAGACATTAGATCTCCCTGCAACCTCAAAAATCCACTTCACTTCACATTTCCCGGTTGAAGAAGAAGTTAGGTTCCAACACTGCCTCTGTTACATTGTTTGTGGTGCAAACTGACTTGAGTCCTGTTTTGGGAGTTTCTAAGGAAATTCTTGATAGACGTTTAGCTCCCGAAAATGGTCAAGCCATTGCACAGGTACTCATCAAATGGATGAATGCATCTGATGAGGATAGCACCTGGGAGGATTTGGACTTTCTCATAGCCGAGTATCCTCACCTGGATCTTTGAGGACAAGGATGATTTGGGGGGGGGGGTGTATTTGATATGATCCATTTGTAATGATTTCCATAATTGACTAGTACTTCCATTTTCAGATTTAGGTTTGTAATTAGTTGTTAAAATCAATCAGTCATGTGAGTTGTACGTGGTCCCAGCAGCTATTAAGACTGTTAGGGTCTGTTAAGGTCGATTACTACTAGAGTTAGTTATAAATAACTCTTAGAACCCCTGTTTCACTCTTTTCCTTTTTATTTCCTCATTAAATATTTGTAGTATTGAAGGGTTGTAATCATCAGAACATTGACTCAAGATCAATAAGTAAGTTTCTCTCTTTGTACTTTTTATAACAACTCAATTGAGTTCTGAATAAGTTGTTCAAGAGCAATTCTTCCTAATTTGTCCTTTAGGCTACTCCAAATCCTTTCTAAATTATAATATCATTTAAGTAGTGTATCATATCACGAGGAAAATCATACCTTTCCTCTATATATTATTCGCCTTTTCCTCAACCGACAATAAACAAAAGTATCCGAATACAAATACCCTTTAACTAGCATATGCTAAAAAGAATAAATAAATATTCTTCTCGTGGTTAACTTTATTTGTAACAACTTATATAAGATTAATAGCGTAAAAAAAATTATACTGTTAAATTCTTCAAAAATAAATGTACATAAAATTAGTACAACGTGGCTACATATGAACTCCTAAAACAAAAAGGAATGTAGTCCTATATATTTCATGAGGTTATATGTGAGTAAGATGTTCCTTTCGTACTTATATATATCATTAGATACCGAAGTGTCTATGCTAGCACGAGCCCAATATACGTTATTTTGTTAATTCATCAATAGTTGTTTATGATTAACTTGGCACACAAGTTAAGAAATTGTAAATGATAGGATAATGTTACCATATAATTGTTCTGAATATGATAAATTTAATGCTTTAAAATATATTGGATAATTAATTGTATTGAATATTAATGGTTAAATATGCAGAAATGGATAAATTATCTATTAATTTTTTAAATTGGCCAAGTATTATTTGACATGTATTTTTTTAGTATCGTAAATGAGTAAAAATAGATGGAGGGATTGTCCCCATTTATGGTGACATTTGGAATTAATTAAATTTTTAATATGTTTTTAAAAAATATTTAAATTATTAATTATTGTATTTTATATTATTTTTTTAAATTATATTAATATATGTTACTCTTTCTATCCCCGTTTTTATGAAGAAAATGAAAGTTTATCATATTTAATATGGAGAATATCCAACATTTAAAAAAATGTCGCTCAAATAATAGTCTCAAATTAAGAGAGATAATGTTAAATCAGCAAAAATTGATAAGTTTTTTCTTTTGATTAACTTTGGACAGGGCCCATTTTATTAATAAAAAAAAGTTGTACAAAACAGACTCAATTGAGCCCAAAAAGAAAAATCCAAAACCAAAAAATCCAAGATTTTGTGGTCAAGACTCGGTCTATTCTTAACCTTCTATAACTATGACCTAAAGTAGGGTTTTCAAAATGAGAACCATCCAGCAACATTCGCAAATGGCTCCGCTGGAAGCTCATTTCAGTGTCAGTTTTCTTTTGCTCCTACTTTGGGTTATTAATCTTATTGGAGATCGATTTAGTGACGAGCTCCTCTTGATCAGCTCACAAAGGTAACTCACTTGATAAGTAATTACTTTGTAAATAGTAGATTTATTTGAGATCAATACACCAAGAATTGTAAATAAACTTAAGTGATTTTCCTAATTTTTCGGTGACAATCTTTTTCATTTCTAAATTAAAATCACCAAAAAATAAAACACTCTTTCTTTGTAAAATCAAACAGTTCAACAGGTAAGTTATAATATAATAGCTCTTGTTAAATGAATAATGAGATGGTATGAATAAGGATGACGATTGATGATATAAGCAAGAGGATAAATTGATCCAAACATGTAAAAGTTTAACATGGAAGCTACAGTAAAATTCTTGGTTGGCCAATAATATTGTGTTATTATTGACAGCTTTACAAAAATATCCTTATTGGTCATGTTGTTAAAGGTAAAACAATTTTGGCAATCAATTAAAAGTTAATGATTATTTGATCATTTGAAATTCCCAAACAATCATTGAAGACAAATGTTTAAACAAGATATTGCATAAAAATTTAAGTAAAATGACCAGAGAATTCTCAACAATAAACTTATTACTTTAAGCACACATTTCGACCAGTTGTGTGTGCTTATTTCCTTTTATTATAGAGTATATAGAAATGACAACATAGATTATTCGTAAAGTGCATTAATTGTGGTTAAATAATAGCCTATATTGTATTATTGATGTTCTGATCAAATATTAATTATTATTTTTAAATGTGTTTTTCACGTTTTATTTCTTAGAACTTTTCTGACCAAATCTCAAGAAATAGTCTGGTTAAATATTAGTCCGACCAAATCTCAAGAAATAGTCTGGTTAAATATTAGTCTGACCAAATCTCAAGATATAATGTGGTCAAATAATAGTTTGTATTAATTATTCTTGAATTCTTGACCGAATATTAACTACTGTTTCTAGATGTGTTTTTTCACGTTTCACTTTTTTATATTTTTTTGACCAAATCGCAAGATATTGTGTGGTTTAAAGTTTATATTAATTATTCTTGTATTTTTAAAATCCTGAGCAAATACTAATTATTATTTTTAGATGTATTATGTTTCACTTATTTGATCTTTTCTATCTAAATCTCTAGGTATAATGTGGTCAAATAATAACATATACTACTAATTATTCTTGTACTCTTGAAATTTTAACCAAATATAGAATATATATATATATATATATATATATATATAGAGAGAGAGAGAGAGAGAGAGAGTTTTCTCTGAAAATAAATCAGAATTAATCCTTCTTGTGTCTTGTTTCGCTTCACAAAATTTTCTCACATGAAAAAAACTTTACACCTTCATTTTAACTAGGAAGTTTATTTTTTTTTCCAGTTTTAATTGCACAGCTTTTTTTTTATTGTTTCTAAAAAATCTCCTATCACATCTTTGATAATATATTCATTGAATAAGAAATCGATTTCCATAATGCTTTCAATCTTAAGGAAAACAAATTGGTTCAAGAAAATCATCTTTTTTTTTGCAAGAAATTTTAATCGATTGTGAAAAAAGTTTCGAGGAAGAAAAACTATCAAAGAAAAGTATAAAATGATAATAGAAGAGTACCTCAGGGACTATAAGGAGAAAATCGATTTTCTATATGAGAGTAAATACGGAATTCTTTAATTCATCAATTCTCTAATATATCAAATCATTTTTCTCCCTATAGTACTTGAGACACTCTTTTGTTATCTTTTTATACTTCTATTCAATAGTTCTTTTTTCTTCCTCAAAACGTTTTTCACAATCCATTAGAATTCCTTGCAGAAAAGAAAAGTGTTTTTCTTGAACCAATTATTTTATCTTTAAGATTGAAAGTACTTCCGGAATTGATGTCTTCTTCATAAAATACATTATTAAAGATGAGATTGGGGAATTTTTTTGAAACATTAAAAAAATTGCGGAACAATTATAATTGTGAAAAAGATTGAACTTCTTAGTTGAAATGATGGTGGAAAGATTTTTTCATGTGAGAGGATTTTGTGAAGCGGAAAAAGACACAAGAAGGATTAATCTTGAATTATTTTCAGGGAAAAAGACACAAGAAGGATTAAACTTAGGAAGTGGAAGAAGAAGAAGAAAGTGTACTACACACCTTAAAATTTGGACAGAGAAGTTCAAAAAAGTGAAATGAATTTTTTTTTTTTAAAGTAATAATTAGTAAATTGGTCTAGATTTTAAGAATGCAAAAATAATTAATGTAGGCTATTGTTTGACCACATTATACCTTGAAATTCGACAAATAAGTTCAGAAAAGTGAAAAGTGAAAAACACATCTAAAAATAATAATTAATATTTGGTCAAGATTTAAAAAATACAAGAATAATTAGTATATGCTATTATATTATCACACTATAGAATGAGATTTAGGCAGAAAAGTTCTCAAAAATGAAACGTATAAAAATACATCTAAAGACAACAGTTAGTTTTTGTTCAAAATTTCAAGAATACTAAAACAGTTAATACAGGTTATTGTTCAAAAATAATTTTAAGGTATGATTTTTGTCGTGATGAAGTAAAGAACGAGATTATCTTTTCAATTTTCATTAAGTCAAAGAGACGATCCTAATCATATCTTCGTAGCAAACATGCTTAGAAAAATTGACTTATCTAATTATTCAACAAATTTAATTAGTTGATAAGATTTAATTATTTTTATTGCAATAAAGACACGTTTCTCTTTATATATTACATCAATCAGATAGCAAAGAAAGAATCACCATTTAAATTAGTTGGCAATGAAAAAAAATATAATTTAAAAAATGAAGCAAGACATAAATGTATCATAAATTTATTTTTTCAATTATCTGACGAAAAAAAATATATGAAAATTAATTCCTCAACCCCACCTCAATTATATAGCCATGTTCTTCTATTGGTGCATTTATTTAGGGGCATTTGATATATGTAATTTTCATCAAATAATAGTTTGATGTAAGAGAAATAATGTACATATTGTGACAACTTTAGGTATAGAATTTAATAATTTACTTAAAGAATAATTATGGTTTTTGGTATTCGTGTGAACCCGGATGATAAAAAACTCTCATTATCGAAAGTTAGAAGCAATGCATTAATTACATGTATATTTTTTTTCAAGTCGAGCTGATCTATTTTTTTGTTCGTAGAGTTATTTACTCGATCAGATACGAATTCACAAGACCTCTTTATTATAAGTTTCACATAGATGTAGAGATGGCATTCCTAATGCATCATCAATCATTTTTTCATGCCAAGCATTTTTCATCTCTTAGTTCAATCTTCTAGTAAATTCTTATTTTTTCCCTCACAATAATTCAAAAAATTTACTATGGTCTCCTTGCTCTTGTAACAACTCCAACCCAATTTCACTGGCTCAACTGATACACATTCTGACGTTCCACGTCCAGATGAACTAGCCAAACTAGTAATATACTCAATCATACCATTTACAAGATTAGATGGGGGATTAACTTGACCCCCCATAGACATATACGCGTCATACCTTTTTGCAATGTCAGAAAGGTGTCATGCTTATAATTCAAAACTTCTAAAATTGAAGGACATATGTGTATAACAAACTCATCGTTGTTGTCTACGGATGAGTTAACAATAATCGGACGAGTCAAATTCAGACTAGATAGTCAGAGGATGATATGTTTGATTCGCTTCTTGATCGGTCGAGTCAAATTCAGACTTTACGATCACTAATAATGTAAAGAATATTTTCAACGAATTTACTAGTACTCAGGATTAAACGCGTGACTTCATTATTTGACACAAAAAAAGATCAAAACGCTTACTTGTAAATGTACCGTTATTGGCTTCATTGACAATGGTTATGTCAAAACCTTTGGAGGCTTCATAATTTGCCCATAAAGGATACTACTCCAATAAAAATGACCATAACAATTCCAAGAATTATACTTGAATTTAAAGAGGTGAAATTGTGATTATTCTATGTTGTAGTTGTTTGTATGAAAGGTTGAAGGAGATGTTGGTTTTTTTCTTTTATATATATGGAATAATATGATGGTGTAGAAAGAAAAAGAAATTAGAAAATAGTAGAAGTGTATATGGGGATATCATTTATGTAGGTGTGTAATGACCCTTACGGTCATTTTTTTATATTTTAACACGTTTTCGATATGTAGAGTATTTTATAATTGCCCCAAGTTATTTATGACTTGTTGGGACTGATAATTCGATTCTCAAGCAGTTTGTTTGAGAATTTTAGTAATATCTGATAATATTGTGGATTATTTAATTTAAATTGACATTTAGTAGAAATATTATTTATTACCATTCATAAATATTTTTGAAATAGATAAAATTCTTTAAGTTATGCTATATTTATATTACTTTATAATAACTTTTATAGTCTATTAACATTTTAAGCAGAGATAGTAAATCTAAAAATATTAAAATATTATTATTATATAATAGAGACTTTATTAAAATTATCTATTAATTAAAATATATTTAAAATATTATAATAATTTTACTATAAACTTATGCAATACCGAATTCATACATAATGAGAGAAAAATTTGATAGAGATGGCACCACTACCCACGTGGAAATGGTGGGTGCTTACAACAACTATGGATGCTGCCACCAAGCTCTTGCTTAAATTGCCAACAACTAATTTATAATTAATGATTTAAAACTTTCCTTTTTAATTAACCAAGTTAATATCTCATAAATGTATTTTCTAGGTATATAAGTAATTTTCTATGGCTCTTAGCATTCATGGTATTTTCCATAGTACATAGAACAAGCAAATCCATACTTATATGCAGAGAAGAAATTTTGTGGAAAATAAAGTATTTTTGAGGATTTATTCGTTCATTGAGAGTAAATTAATTATCCACATCAAGTTATTCAAACTCGAATTCTAGTAGAATACTATTTGAAGGCTTTTTAGAGACATTTTAGCTTTTGCGTCTACGTAAGCTAGGCTTACCCTACCTTTAGATTGAGCTTATTTACTAAAATTGTAGACTATTATGCTAGTTCTAGATAACTACTTGTAGTTGCATACCATTATACATACATAGCATGACTTATTTATCCAGATTAGTACCCCGATTTAGTAGATTTTGATATTTTTTCTTTCAATATAATAGCATATATCACTTTAGGATGTGGAATTAAACAGCAAATCTTGAATCTGCCCCTTTAAAATTAAGACATGCATACAATAATTAAATGTATTTTAGCTTCTGTTCAGGTTTAGTATATTCTTTATTTCTATCATTGATTGTGAACTTTTGTACCACGTTTCACATTGTTATGGTATAATATGAATTTTAATATTACAGTAGGGTGTGGTTACTATCTGTTTCGGTTCGAGTCCGACATCTGATTATGGTTGTGGTTCCTTTGAGTTTCAGTTCAAGTCCGACATCTGATTATGAGTTCTGGTGTATATTATATATGTGGCCTATAGTTATTATTCACTATGTCCGATTTGAATTCGGCCCGTGTCCTCTTGTTATTATCCATAACTACCGGTTCGAGTCCGGTATCTGACCTCTCGTTACTACCCATTGATGCCGGTTCAAGTACGGTGCACATCTGGATGACTATTATAATTTCTTGAAATTGACTCAGTTATAGATTATTAACATTTATTTTCTTTAATTGCTACTTATGTGTCCCACCGGCTTATGGGGGTATGGTTGGATTAATTGTCTTCTTCAGTGTGCTTAGCGGGCTTATGGTGGCCCAGTTAGGTTATATTTGTGTGCCTAGCAGGCTTATGGAGACTAAGAGAGCTCCTGATTTCCCTCCACAGTAGCAGGTGGACCAGGGGGCAGCCCAACCGATTTTATATCCTCCTCGTTCCTCTGAGAGGTATTGGTATAGTTATTGGGGTTAGTTGGTGGTCCAACGATCAAGGGTGCACAACCTGCGGCATCGACACCTAGGGTAGAGGTTCCGCCAACACCTGTAGTCCCTAAACTGGCAATAGCCCAGCCAATTATGTGTTTAGAGGAGAAAAAAATGTTGGGCTAATTTTTTAGATTGACTCCACTCAGATTTGTTGGGATGCCAGGAGAGAATGCTAATGAGTTCCTATCCAGTTGCGAGGAGCAGTAGCGGAATTTGGGATTGGTTGAGGCACAGAGAGTAGATTTTATTTCTTATTAGTTTGACATAACAACAAGGAGATGGTGGAGAGGTTATCTTGACTCAAGGCTAGCTGGATCTCCATTAATGACTTGGGATCAGTTCTCCTAGATTTTCTTAGGAAAGTACATTCCTCGCAGCATGCGCTAGCGTCTTTGGGATGAGTTTATAGCATTGAGATAGTATTCTATATCTATGGCTGAATATGAGGCGAGATTCCATGCATTAGCTAGACACGACACTATGATCCTGCCTACAAAGTATGAGCGGATTTGATGCTTCGTCAGGGGATTGAGATTATCACTTTGTAGGGATACACAAAGTTTTGAGACTTTAGGGAAGACTTTTTCTGAGATAGTTGAGCATGTTTATTCTAGAGAGAAGATGGATCGTGATGCCCAAAGGAGAAGTGATAAGAGACAATATTACCAGGACAACTACAACGATTCACAGTACACCGGAGGATTTCATGGTAGGTACACCCAACATCATCCTTCTCAGAATCAGGGACAGCCTAGACAGCTAGTCCAGGCATCGCTTTAGATATCAGATAGAGTTCAGCCCAGTTTTAGCAGTTCTAGTGGTCAGAGCAACAGCCAGCTGCAGAGGAGTGTTCAGTTAGGATCGTCGAGTTGGGGTTATCATTTCGGATCCGCTGGACCTTCTAAACAAAGTTATCATTTGAGGCTGAGGCTTCAGATGTTGGGATCACAGGTATAATTTTTGCATGCCATTAGCCAGCTTCTGCTTTGATTGATCTCGATTTCACATTTTCATATATTTTTGTTTATTTTTCATCGCGGTTGGGTTCATATTCAGAGTCTTTATCTGTGCCATTGCATATAGCTATCCCTTTGAGTGATTTTTTAGTAGTTGATCGGGTATATAGATCGTGTTTGGTGATTGTTCGGGAGTTTGATACTCAAGTTTATCTGTGCCATTGCATATAGCTATCCCCATTGTTCATCGAGAGTAAATTAATTATTCACATCAAGTTATTTAAGTTCGGGTTCTAGTAGAATATTATTTGAAGGCTTTGCAGAGACATTTTAGCTTTGATGTCTAGATAAGCTAGGTTTACTCTACCTTTAGATTGAGCTTATTTACTGAAATTATGGACTATTATACTAGTTCTAGATAATTACTTGTAGTTGCGTACCATTATACATATATAGCATGCCTTATTTATCCGGATTAGTACCCCGTTTTAGTAGATTTTGGTATTTTGTCTTTCAATATAATATAACATCTATCACTTTAGGATATGAAATTAAATAGCAAATCTTGAATCTGTCCCTTTAAAATTAAGACATGCGTATGGTAATTAGACATATTTTAGCTTCTGTTCAGGTTCAGTATATACTTTATTTCTATCATTGATTGTGAACTTTTTTACCATGTTGACATTGTTATGGTATGGTATGAATTTTAATATTACAGTGGGGTATGGTTACTATGAGTTCTGGTTTGAGTCCAACATCTAATTATGGTTGTGGTTCCTTTGAATTCTGGTTTGATTTCGGCATCTGATTATGAGTTCTAGTATATATTATATATGTGTCCTATCGTTATTACCCACGATGTCCGATTCGAATTCGGTACTTGTCCTCTTGTTGTTATCTATCACTACCGGTTCGAGTCAGGTATTTGGCCTCTCATTACTACCCAATGGTGCCGGTTCAAGTCCGGTGCACATCTGGATGACTATTATAATTTCTTGGGATTGTCTCAGTTACAGATTACTTACGTTTATTTTCTTTAATTGCTACTTATGTGTCCCACCGGCTTATGGAGGCACAGTTGGATTAATTATCTTCTTCAGTGTGCCTAGCGGGCTTATGGGGGCCCAGTTAGGTTATGTTTGATTTTCCTGTTATTGCTGCATTATTTATTTTCTGTATCTATTACATTTATTCCTTTATCGCATTAACGTAGCTTGGTAGTTGTTTTCCTTTCTGTCCCTGTTTACTATTAACGTAGATTACACCCTCGCATTGTAGTTATACCTTTTCTGTATTGAGCTCAATCGGCCGATGGTTCCTACTGAGTACCTGTTTCTTTGGTACTCATACTACACTTCTAGATCTTTTTTCTGATGCAAATCTGAGTAGTAGAAGCCGACATTGACGTGACTTCTACCTTCCAGTGTTGATTTGGAGTAGGGTGAGCTTAGTGTCGTCTGAGGCTGATCCTCTTCTATCTACTTCAGTTTAGTCTTTTGTACTCGAGACTGCTTGTATATATAGTGTATATTCTGAATTCTGTCTAGTACTCCAATATCTTTTAGTAGTGGCTCTAGTACCGACCTTACCAGGTCTTAGGAGGAATTTATTTGTGTATCTGGTTATTTTCCTTCCCTCATTTTAGTATATGATATATGTTTACTTTCTGTTTGTCACTTATTATTACTATTCTATCATTATACTTGATCTTTTTTGATTTCTGCCTATCAGCCTATTACTTATTGTTCTGGATTATGGTTTGACTTGCCTACTGGAGGATAAGGTAGGTGCCATTACGACTTAAAAAAATCAAATCGTGAAAAAGTAATATATATATATATATATATACACACACACACACACATATATAGGTTACCTTATCCCCCAGTAGGCTATATATATATATACACACATATATAGGCTATATATATACACATATATAGGTTAGAATGAGTAGCTATACTAATAGATAAAGGGTCCCTTTTATGGACTTCCTTTTCAAAATTTTCTACTTCTAAATAGTCTCTTTACCTTTTTATAAAAATAAGATTGTATATACATCGCTTTTTTCAGATCTCATTTGTAAAATTTTATATAATATGTTATTTTTGTTTAACTTTAACTTTTCATACACTTCGACTTGGTGCACCAAAATAAAAATAAGAAAATTGTACAACTATTTTTTCATGTAAAAATAAACAAAAATAATCATTCAAATAAGTGGAATATATATATATATATATATATATATATACATACGCACACACACAATTCCCTCTTTCACTTTCTTGTCTCTTCCACCTTCCTTTTTTCATTAATGATATCTCAATCTCAAATAAGATGAGTTCGACTATATGTATCCCTACTTTTTTATAATTTAAATTCGACTCATGATGTCATAACATGTGATTTGGTGGACACGTTCCAATGATGCATGTATCGTGAGAATTCATTATTAAATTGACAAGTTTTATGTCGATTGTCTTTCTATAACAATTCTCTTGTTTTATTTGAGTTTGAGACCGACAATATGAGCTAGCTTACACAGAGAGAGTTGTAGGAGATAACAAGTATGGTTAAATTATTGAGGTGTGCAAATCGGCAGATTTAGGTTTAGAGAAGGAGATCAACTGAATCTCCTTCATCAAGTAATTATACCGTGAAAATAAGTTGAAACACTTGCGTAATCTTCGCGATACTATAATTTTTTAATAAATGTGTTTGAATGGGCTGAGGGTCTATTGCAAACAACCTTCTATCTTCACAAGGTAGGGGTAAGGCTGTGTATACACCACCCTTCTTATTTACGTTTGAATTGCTGACATATAGGTCAATTGACTAAACCGGCTTTGATCATTATATCTTAAAAAAAAATAGCTAAGTGCATTAAAGCTCTCGCTATGTGCAGAGTTCGGGAAGGGTCCCACCACAAGGGTGTATTGTGCGCAACATTACCTTGCATTTCTGCTAGGTGCTGTATCTAAGGATTGAATCTGCGACCTCATGGTAACATGGCAACAACTTTACCAGTTACTCTGAGGCTACTTGTTTGATCATTAAATCTCTTTTGGTAAATTTATCTTTATTGTCTTATTTATCATCGTCCAAGATTGACTTTGTTAGCTTTCGTTTGATACGTGATAATTTCAATCCTAATGTTAATTACACGAACATAATCGTTATCTTCATACGGTATGTTGGTCGGATTCTTCAAAAATATTAAGGGTGCTTGGCGGCTCTTCCAAAAATAATACATATGTAAAGTATCCGATACAAAGAAAGTAATATTTGTAAGGAACCTGAATAATATATCTTAAAGGTGGGTAAAGTTGATTGGAATTTTTAATGCTCATTATTCTTAGTGCACCAAAAAATGTTCCATCAAAAGGATATAACAACACCTATAACAACAATACCAACATCAAATCCTATCGTTAGACATTCACTGACCCGACTAATTCAGAAACTACACCAACAATAACAAATTCTCCGATATCTTTCGGATCAAGCTATGTATAGCTAGCTGAACTGCTTCACAAACTGCCTTGCAGGTTAGTCGTGGATCTAGACTAGACGCGACTATCCCACACTCCATATATACATATAAAAAATAGGCATAATACATAAACATGCCCTTTAACTTGACAGCCAATCACATCTAGTACCTCCAACTTTGAATGTGGGCTAGTAGACACTTAAACTTGCATAAAGTTGAACAACTAGACACACACGTCTTATATGTGGCATAATACACGTAGGACGCCATTTAGGAAGTGAATTTCCACGTAGGAATGCTACATAGGACACATATGTCTACTTGTTCAACTTCATACAGTTTAAGTGCATTTTTATGTGCAACCAAAATTGCATGGTATATATGTTAGCGGAGGTCAAGTTAAAGAGCATGTTTATGCATGTATTATGCCTTTATTTAAACTTGACCTTATTTGGATTCTTTAAAAGTATTCCAGTATTCATGTTAGATCTTTGGAAAATACATTATTTTCAAGAATACGACGCACATTAAATTTGTAATCATTTTTAAGGAGTCTGAGAAACATAGAATAATGGGACTAATGTTGAAAATTGCAGTACAAGTGCATCTATTTTGAATATAACAAATGCAAGAGGATCTTAACATACCTTGTGATAATGCTAGTCAAGGTAGAAACTCTGATCGATCTAAAAGTTTAAGTTAGAAAAAATATATTTTTATGTATTTAATTATATCTTACATATGTCTCTTCACTCGGGTCAAATCGGTGTGCTATAGCCCACGATTTTTGGGGTGGGTCTGGGGACTGAGTGTGATTTTGAACGAAAATTGACCGGACTTCCCCAGGCAGGCTGGGGAGCGGCCTAGTATGGGTGATTGGGGTGGGAGGGGAGGTTTGGGTGGTCAAACGGGCGAAACAGCTCAAACGGGCCATTTTCGAGCCAAATCAATGTGTTATAGCCCACGGTATTCGAGGTGGACCTGGTGGTCGGGCGTGCTTTTGTCCAAAAATAGATCGGGCTGCCCTAGGTAGGATAGGGAGATGCCTAGTGTGGTCCATTGGGGTGGGAGGGACAGTTTGAGTGGTTAAACGGGCGAAACAGCGCGAACAGGCCAATTTTTGCCCAAATTCGTGTGCTATCCCATAGTGTTTTAAGTGGTTCGGGTGGCCAGGTGTGATTTTGGTCAAAAATTGACCGGGCTGCTCCGGGAAGATGGGAATGGCCTAGTGTGGGACATTGGGGAGGGCGGGGCGGTTTGAGTGGTCAAACGGAAGAAACAACGCAAATGGGCCGTTTTCGGCCAAAATTAGTGTGCTATAGCCCATGATTTTTAGGATGGGCCCGGGGGCCGGGCGTGATTTTGGCCAAAAATTGACCGGGCTTCCTCAGGCAGGCTGGGGAGTGGCCTAGTATGGGCCATTGGGCTGGATGGGGTAGTTTGGGTGGTCAAACGAGCAAAATGACGCGAACGGGCCATTTTCAGCCAAATCGATGTGTTATAGCCCACGTTTTTTGGGGTTGGCCCAGGGATCGAGCATAATTTGGGCCAAAAATTGACTAAGCTTCCCCAGGCAGGCTATGAAGTGGTCTAGTGTGGCCCATTTAGGTGGGCAGGGCAGTTTGGGTGGTCAAACAGATGAAATAGAGCTAACAGGCCATTTTCAAGCCAAATCAGTGCACAATAGCCGACGATTTTTATGGTGGGCTCGGGGGGAATGGCATGATTTTGTCCTAAAATTGACCAGGCTGCCACAGGTAAGCTTGGGAGTGGCCTAGTGCGGGCTATTGGGGTGGGCGAGATGGTTTGGGTGGTCAAACGGGCAAAACGACGCGCACGGGCCATTTTTGGGCCAAATCGGTGTGCTATAGCCTACAATTTTCGGGGTGGACTTGGGGTCCAGGCGTGATTTTGGAAGAAAATTGACCGAGCTGCCCCAGGAAGGCTGGGAGCGACCTAGTCTGGGACATTAGGGTGGGCGAGGAATTTTGGGTGGTCGAACGAGCGAAACGGCGCAAATGGGCCATTTTCAATAAAAATCATTGTGCTATTGCCTACGGTTTTTGAGGTGGGCCCGGGTGTCGAGCTTGATTTTGACCAAAAATTAATCGGGCTGCACCAGGCAGGCTGGGAAGCGGCCTAGTGTGGGCCATTGGGATGGGATGGGCGGATTGGGTGGTCAAAAGGTCAAAATGGCTTGAACGTGCCCTTTTCTAGCCAAATAAGTATGCTATAGCCTATGATTTTTGGGGTGGGCCCGAGGGTCGGGCGTGATTTTATTCAAAAATTGACTGGTCTGACCTAGGAAGGATATGGAGTGACCTAGTGTAGGCCATTGGGGTGTGCAAGGTTTGGGTGGTCAAACGTGTGAAACTACGCAAACGGACTATCTTTGGGCCAAATCGGTGTGCTATAGCCCACGATTTTTAGGGTGGACTTGGGGGCCAGGCATCATTTGACCAAAAATCGATTGGGCTACCCCAGGCAGGCTGGGGAGAAGCTTAGCATAGGACATTGGGGTGGGAGAGGCGATTTGGGTGGTCAAACAGGCAAAAGAACATGAATGGGCATTTTAGCGCCAAATCGATGTTCCAGTTTCGGACGTGATTTTGGTAAAAAATCAACCGGACTATCCCAAGCAGGCTGGGGTGTGGCCTTGAGTGGTCCATTAGGGTGGGTGAGGCGGTTTGAGTTGTCAAACGGGCAAAACGACGTGAACAGACCATTTTTAGGTTAAATCGAGTTGCTGTAGCCCATGGTTGTGGGGGTGAGCTCGGGGTCCAAATGTGATTTTGGCCATAAATTGATCGGGTTGCCCCAGGAAAGCTGGGGAACATTTTAGTGTGGATCATTAGGGTGGTCGGGGCGATTTTGATGGTCAAACAGGCAAAAAAGCACGAACGGGCCATTTTTGGGCTAAATCGGTGTGCTATATAGCCTATAGTTTTCGAGTGGGCCTGGGGGCCAGGCGTGATATTTGTAGAAAATTAATTGGGATGCCTTAGGCAGGCTGGGGAGTAGCCTAGTGTGGGTTATTAGGGTAGGCGGGGCAGTAAGGGTGGTCAAACGCACGAAATGGCGCAAACATGCCATTTTTGGGCAAAATCGATGTGCTATATCCCACAAAATTTGGGGAGGGCCCGGAGGCCGGGCGTGATTTTGGCCAAAAATCTATCGAGCTTCCCTAGGCAGGCTGGGGAGCGGCCTAGTATGGGCCATTTAGGTGGACGGGGCGGTTTGAGTGGTCAAACAGGCGAAATAGCGCGAACGGGCCATTTTTGGGGAAAATTGGTGTGCTATAACCCATGGTTTTCAAGGTGGGCCCGGATGTCGACCAAGATTTTGATCGAAAATTGACCGGGCTTCCCCAGGAAGACTAGGGAGCAGCCTAGTATAGGCTATTATGGTGGGAGGGGAGGTTAAGGTGGTCAAACAGGCAAACGGGCCATTTTTGAGCTAAATCGGTGTGCTATCGCCCATAATTTTTGGGGTCTACTTGGGTGTCTGACGTGATTTTGGCAGAAAATAGATTGGGATTCCCCATGCAGAATGGGGAGCGTCCTAGTATGGGCCAATGGGGTGGGTGGAACGATCTATGTGGTCAAAGGAGCGAAACAACGCTGAATTGGTGTGCTATAGATCACGATTTTCATGGTGGGCCCAGGCGTCGGGCGTGATTTTGGCTAAAAATCAATCGGTCTGCCCCAGGCAGGCTGGAGAGTGGACTTGTTTGGGCCATTGGGATAGGCGGTGAGGTTTGGATGGTCAAATTGGCGAAACGGCATGAACGAGCCATTTTTGGGCTAAATCGGTGTTCTATAGCCCAATGTTTTCGAGGTGGGCCCGAGGGCCGAGCGTGATTTTAGCTAAAAATAAATCAGGTTGGCTGGGGAGCGACCTTAAGTGGGCTATTGGGGTAGGCGGGGAAGCTTGGGTGGTCAAATGGGCGAAACGGTGCAAATGGGTTATTTTCGATCCAAATCGGTGTGCTAAAGCCCACGATTTTTAGGGTAAGCTTGGGGTCGGGCATGATTTTTGCCAAAAATTGATCGATCTACCTCAGGCAGGCTGGGGGCGGCCTAATGTGGGACATTGGAGTGGGTGGGGCGGTTTGGGTGGTCAAAAGGGAGAAATAGCGTGAACGAGCCATTTTTGGGCCAAACGATGTGCTATAGCCTACGATTTATGGGATGGGCTCGGGGGACGAGCGTGATTTTAGTCAAAAATTAACCGGGATGCCCCAGGAAGGATGGAGTGTTACCTAGTATGGGCCATTGGGGTGGGCGGTGCATTTTAAGTGGTCAATAGGGCGAAACGGCGCGAACGGGCTATTTTCGGGCCAAATTGGCGTGCTATAACCTAGTACACTTCAGAGTTTGAGGGGTTTCCTTGGACTAGCCATCTAATACTGTAGGTTTATCAAGAATTATGGAGTAATTGACCTACCCTTGCATGATCTATTAAAAAGGAAAGCTTTGCTTGGAGTTCCACTGCCACCACCACTTTTGAAACACTAAAGATAGCCATCACTTCAGTCCCTGTGTTAGCTCTTCCCAATTTTCAAAGTAATTTGTGAAAAAAAAACAGATGCATCTAGAGGAGGTATTGGAGCAGTACTGGCTCAAGATAATCGGCCTATTGCATTTTTCGGCCAAGTATTGTGTGGCAAAAACAAAGCACTGTCTGTTTATCAGAGGGAGTTGTTGCCATTAGTAAATGTTGTTTAGAATTGGAGACTTATCTCCTTGGTAGAAATTTTGTAGTGAAAACTTACCATACAACTTGAAGTTCTTGATGGAACAAAGAATTACTACCCCTTGTCAACAAAACTGGTTGGTCAAGTTGCTTGGTTATGATTATACCATTGTTTACAAGAAGGGAAATGAGAATATTGTGGTTGATGCATTATTTAGGAGGGAATAAATGATCCAACTCTGCAGCATCTCAGGCTTTCACTTTGTTTTATTGGATCAAATTAAGCACTGATGAACTCAAGACCCCTATCTACATAAACTTATTCTGACTATCCAGACTACAGGAACTCCTAAACCATATTATACGTACTCGTCTGGTGTTCTCAGCAGAAAAGGAAAGTTGATGATTGGTAATGATATTAATCTTGGAAATAAGTTTTTGGATTTTTATCATGCCAGCTCAATTGGAGGGCATTCAGGAATTCAAGATACCTTATAAAGAATGAGACAAGACCTCTACCGAAAGAGAATAAAGCAAGATGTGTACACTTTTGCGAGGCACTGTGAAATTTTTCAAAAATGCAAAGGTGAGATTGTGGCTAGTCTTAGCTTGATGCAATTCCTTCCTATTCCTACCGGGGTATGGCTGGATATCTCAATGGATTTTATAGAGGGCCTACCAAGAGCTGCTGGCAAGAATGTCATCTTTGTGATTGTGGATAGGCTAAGCAAAGTTGCTCACTATGTGTCTCTTAAGCACCCTTATACAACATTGGAGGTAGCTCAATTGTTTATGGATGAAGTTTTTAAACTCCATGACATGCCCAGGTTAATTGTTTCTGATAGGGATACAGTATTTACAAGCAAGTTTTGGCAGGAACTTTTTAAACTACAAAAGGTATCTCTTTTGACTTCCACAACTTACCATCCCTAAACAGATGGACAAACTAAAGTTGTCAATACATGTTTGGAATACTACCTATAGTGCACGACCTTTGAAAGACCCAAAAGCTTAGCCTCATTGGATTCCATTGGCTGAATGGTAGTATAACACCTCTTTCGACTCAGCACTAAAGCTGACACCTTATGACGTGGTCTATGGACAAAAACCCCTCCTCTATTTCCTTACATGACTTTTGACTCCCACATTGATGTAGTTGATAGAAGTTTGCGGTCTAGGGAAGCTACCATACGAGTCCTCAGAACAAATTTGTCTAAAGTCCAAGCTAGGATGAAGACTATTGTTGATGGTAAAAGGACTGGCAGGAACTACTCCGTCGGGGATTGGGTGTTTGTAAAAGTACAACCTTATAGACAAAACTCTCTTAGAGATCATGGTTTTCAAAAAATCTCAGCCAAATACTTTGGTCTTTTTCAAATGTGGCCAGATTTTTCAAGGTTTCTTACACACTAGATCTCCCTGCAACCTCAAAAATCCACTCCACTTCATATTTCCCAGTTGAAGAAGAAGTTAGGTTCCAACACTGCCTCTGTTACATTGCCTGTGGTGCAAACTGACTCGAGTCCTGTTTTGGGAGTTTTTGAGGCAATTCTTGATAGACGTTTAGCTCCCAAAAATGGTCAATACATTGCACAAGTTCTCATCAAATGGATGAATGCAGTTGATGAGGATAGAACCTGGGAGGATTTGGACTTTGTCAGAGCCGAGTATCCCCACCTGGATCTTTGAGGACAAGGATGATTTGGGAGGGGGGGTGTATTTGATATGATCCATTTGTAATGTTTTTCCATAATTGTGTAGTACTTCCATTTTCAGATTTAGGTTTATAATTAGTTGTTAAAATCATTAGTAATGTGAGCTGAACGTGGTCCCAGCAACTGTTAAGACTGTTAGGGTTACTACTAAAGTTAGTTATAACTAACTCTTGGAACCCCTGTTTCACTCTTTTCCTATTTTTTCCTCATTAAATATTTGTAGTATTGAAGGGTTATAATCATTAGAACATTGACTCAAGATCAATAAGAAAGTTTCTCTCTTTTCACTTTTCATAACAACTCAATTGAGTTCTGGATAAGTTGTTCAAGAGCAATTCTTCCTAATTTTCTCTTTAGGCTACTCCAAATCCTTTCTAAATCGTAATATCATTTAAGTAGTGTATCACATCACGAGGAAAATCATACCTTTCCTCTATATATTATTCGCCTTTTCCTCAACCGACAATAAATAAAAGTATCCGAGTACAAATACCTTTTAACTAGCATATGCTAAAAAGAACAAATAAATATTCTTCTCGTGGTACATAAAATTAGTACAACGTGGCTACATATGAACTCCTAAACCAAAAAGGAATGTAGTCCTATATATTTCATGAGGTTATCTGTGAGTAAGATGTTCCTTTCTTACTTATATATATCATTAGATACCGAAGTGTCTATGCTAGTACGAGTCCAATATACGTTATTTCTTTCATTCATCAATAGTTTTTTACGATTAACTTGGCACATAGATTAAGAAATTGTAAATGATAGGATAATGTTAACATATTATTGTTCTGACTATGATAAATTAAATTCTTTAAAATATATTGGATAATTAATTGTATTGAATATTAATGGTTAAATATGCAGAAATGGATAAATTATCTATTGATTTTTAAAATTGGCCAAGTATTATGAGACATGTATTTTTTTTAGTATAGTAAATAAGTAAAAATAGACAGAGAGATTGTCCCCATTTATGGTGACATTTGGAATTAATTAAATTTTCAATATGTTTTTAAAAAATATTTAAATTATTAATTATTGTCGTTTATAATTTTTTTTAAAATTATATTAGTATATGTTACCCTTTTTATCCCCGTTTTTATGACTAAAATGAAAGTTTATCATATTTAATGTGGATATATATCTAGCATTAAAAAAAATATCGCTCAAATAATAGTCTCAAATTAAGAGAGATAATGTTAAATCAGTCAAAATTGATAAAAATATTTTTTTGATTAACTTTGGATAGGGCCCATTATATTAATAAAAAAAGAAGTACAAAACAGAATCAATTGAGCCTAAAAAGCAAAATTCAAAAAAAAAATTCAAGATTTTTTGGGTCAAGACTCGGTCTATTCTTAACCCTCTATAAATATGACCTAAAGTAGGGTTTTCAAAATGAGAACCATCCAGCAACATAAATGGCGCCGCTGCAATCTCATTTCAGTGTCAATTTTCTTTTGCTCCAACTTTGGGTTATTAATCTTATTGGAGATCGATTTAGTGACGAGCTCCTCTTGATCAGCTCACAAAGGTAACTCAATTGATAAGTAATTACTTTTTAAATAGTAGATTTATCTGAGATCAATACACCGAGAATTGTAAATAAACTTAAATGGTTTTCCTTATTTTTCGGCGACAATCTTTTTGATTTCTAAATTAAAATCACCAAAAAATAAAATACTTTTTCTTTATAAAATCAAATAGTTGAACAGGTAAGTTATAATATAATAACTCTTGTTAAATCAATAATGAGATGGTATGAATAAGGATGACGATTGATGATATAAGCAAGAGGGTAAATTGATCCAAATATGTAAAAGTTTGACATGGAAGCTACAGTAAAATTCTTGGTTGGCCAATAATATTGTGTTATTATTGACAGCTTTACAAAAAATATCCTTACTGGACCATGTTATTAAAGGTAAGACAATTTTGACAATCAATTAAAGATCATTTGAAATTTCCAAACAATCATTGAAGCCAAATGTTTAAAAAAGATATTGCATAAAAATGACCAGAAAATTCTCAACAATAAACTTATCACTCTAAGCACACATGTCGACCAGTTGTGTGTGCTTATTCCCTTTTATTATAGAATATATAGAAATGACAACATAGATTATTCGTAAAGTGCATTAATTGTGGTTAAATAATAGCCTATATTGTATTATTGATGTTCTGATCAAATATTAATTATTATTTTTAAATGTGTTTTTCGCATTTTATTTCTTAAAACTTTTCTGACCAAATCTCAAGAGATAGTCTGATTAAATAATAGTCTGACCAAATCTCAAGATATAGTGTGGTCAAATAATAGTCTGTATTAATTATTCTTGAAGTCTTCATCGAATATTAACTACTGTTTCTAAATGTGTTTTTTCAAGTCACCTTTTTAAACTTTTCTGACCAAATTTCAAGATATTGTGTGGTTTAAAGTTTATATTAATTATTCTTGTATTTTTAAAATCCTGAGCAAATACTAATTATTATTTTTAGATGTGTTATGTTTCACTTATTTGATCTTTTCTTTCTAAATCTCAAGGTATAGTGTGGTCAAATAATAACATATATTACTAATTATTTTTGTATTCTTGAAATTTTAACCAAATATAGCATATATATATATATATATATATATATATATATATATATAGAGAGAGAGAGAGAGAGAGAGAGAGAGTTTTCTCTGAAAATAAATCAGAATTAACCCTCCTTGTGTCTTGTTTTGCTTCACAAAATTCTCTCACATGAAAAAAAACTTCACACCATCATTTTAACTAGGATTTTTTTTCCAGTTTTAATTGCACTGCATTTTTTTATTGTTTCAAAAAAATCTCCTATCACCTCTTTGATAATATATTCATTGAATAAGACATCGATTTCATTCAATGTTAAGGAAAAACAATTGGTTCAAGAAAAGCATCTTTTTTTTGTGCAAGAAATTTTGATCGATTGTGAAAAAAGTTTCGAGGAAGAAAAACTACCAAAGAAAAGTATAAAAAGATAATAGAAGAGTAACTCAAGAACTATAAGGAGAAAATTGATTTTCTATATGAGAGTAAATGTGGAATTCTTTAACTCATCAATTCTCTCATATAGCAAATCGTTTTTCTCCTTATAGTACTTGAGACACTCTTCTGTTTTCTTTTTATACTTCTATTCAATAGTTCTTTTTTCTTCCTCAAAACATTTTTCACAATTCATTAGAATTCCTTGCACAATAAAAAAGTGTTTTTCTTGAACCAATTATTTTACCTTTAAAATTAAAAGTACCTCCGGAATTGATGTCTTCTTCAAAGACAACATTATTAAAGATGCGATTGAGAAATTTTTTTGAAACATCAAAAAAATTGCGGAACAATTATAATTGTGAAAAAGATTGAACTTCTTAGTTGAAATGATGGTGAAAATCTTTTTTCATGTGAGATGATTTTGTGAAGCGAAAAAAGACACAAGAAGGATTAATGCTGAATTATTTTCAGGGGAAAATCTATATATAGAAACTTAGGAAGTGGAAGAAGAAAAAAGTGTACTACATACCTTAAAATTTGGACAGAGAAGTTCAAAAGAGTGAAATAAAAAAAACTTATTTAAAGTAATAATTAGTAAATTGGTCTAGATTTTAGGAATGCAAAAATAATTAGTGTAGGCTATTATTTGACCGCATTATACCTTGAAATTCGACAGATAAGTTCAGAAAAGTGAAAAGTGAAAAACACATCTGAAAATAATAATTAGTATTTGGTCAAGATTTCAAAAAATACAAGAATAATTAGTATATGCTATTATTTGATCACACTATACCATGAGATTTAGGCAAGGAAGTTCACAAAAATGAAACGTAAAAAAATACATCTAAAGCCAACGATTAGTTTTTGTTCAAAATTTTAAGAATACTAAAACAATTTATATAGGTTATTTTTCAAAAATAATTTTAAGGTATAATTTTTGTCCTGATGAAGTAAAGAACGAGATTGTTTTTCCAATTTTCATTAAGCCAAAGAGACGATCCTAATCATATCTTAGGTAGAAAACATGCTTAAAAAAATTGATTTATCTAATTATTCAACAAATTTAATTAGTTGATACGATTTAATTATTTTTGTTACAATAAAGACACTTTTCTCTTCATATATTACATCAATCAGATAGCAAAGAAAGAATCACCATTTAAAATTGTTGGCAATGAAAAAAATATAATTTAAAAAATAAAGCAAGACGTAAATGAATCATAAATTTATTTATTCAATTATCTGGAAAAAAATATATGAAAATTAATTCCTCAACCCCACTTCAATTATATAGCCATGTTCTTCTATTGGTGAATTTATTTAGGGACATTTGATATATGTAATTGTCATCAAATAATAACTTGATGTAAGAGAAAGAATGTACATATTGTGACAACTTTAGGTATAGAATTTAATAATTTACTTAAAGAATAATTATGCTTTTTGGATACTTGTATTCGTGTCAACCCGAATGATAAAAAAACTCTCATTATCGAAAGTTAGAAGTAATGCATTAATTATATGTATATTTTTTTTCAAGTTGAGTTGATCTATTTTTTTGTTCGTAGAGTTATTTACTCGACCAGATACGAATTTACAACACCTCTTTATTGTAAGTTTCACATAGATGCCAAGATGCCATTCCTAATGCATCATCAATTATTTTTTCATGCCAAGCATTTTTCATCTCTTGGTTCAATCTGCTAATAAATCCTTCTTTTTTCCCCTCACAATAATTCAAAAACTTTACTATGGTCATTGTATCCTTGCTCTTCTAACAACTCCAACCCAATTTCACTAACTCAACTGCTTCAGATTCTGACATTCCACGTCCAGATGAACTAGCCAAACTAGTAATATACTTAATCATACCATTTACAAGACTAGACGGGGCATTAACTTGACCATCCCATAGCCATATACGCGTCATACCTTTTTGCAATGTCAGAAACATGTCATGCTTATAATTCGGACCTTCCAAAATTAACGGACTTATGTGTTTAGCAAACTCATCGTTGTTGTCTACGGATGAGTTAACAATGATCGAACGAGTCAAATTCAGACTAGATAATCGGAGGATGACATGTTTGATTCACTTCTTGATCGAAAGAATCAAATTTAGACTTTATGATCACTGATAGCATAAAGAATATTTTCAACGAATTTACTAGTGCTCAGGATTAAACGCGTGACTTCATTATTTGACACAAAAAGAAGATCGAAACGCTTACTTGCAAATGTACCCATACTGACTTCATTGACCATGGTTATGTCAAAACCTTTGGAGGCTTCATAATTTGCCCATAAAGGATACTACTCCAATAAAAATGACCATAACAAGTCCAAGAATTATACTTGAATTTGAAGAGGTGAAATTGTGATGATTTTCCTAAGGGTATGTTGTAGTTGTTTGTATGAGAGGTTGAAGGAGGTGTTGGTTTTTTTCTTTTATATATATGGAATAATATGATGGTGTAGAAATAAAAAGAAATTAGAAAATAGTAGAAGTGTATATGGGAATATCATTTATGTAAGTGTGCAATGATCCTTACGATCATTTTTCTGTATTTTAACACGTTTTCAATATACAGAGTTTTCTATAATTTTTCCAAGTTATTTATGACTTGTTGGGACTGATAATTCGGTACCCAAGTATTTCGTTTGAAAATTTAGTAATATCTATTAATATTATGAATTATTTAATTTAAATTGGCATTTAGTAGAAATATAATTTTTTACCTTTTCAAAATATTTTTGTAATTGATAAAATTCTTTAAGTTATGCTATATTTATATTACTTTATAATAATTTTTATAGTCTATTAACATTTTAAGTGGAGATAGTAAATTTAGAAACGTTAAAATATTATTGTTATATAATAGAGACTTTACTAAAATTTTCTATTAATTATGATATATTTAAAATATTATAATTATTTTACTATAAATTTATGCAATACCCGAATTCATACATAATGAGAGAAAAATTTGATAGTAATGGCACCACTACCCACGTGGAAATGGTGGGTGCTTACAACAACTATGGACGCTGACACCAAGCTCTTGCTTAAATAACAACTATGGATGCTGGCACGAAGCTCTTGCTTAAATTGCCAACAACTAATTTATAATTAATGATTTAAAACTTTCGTTTTTAATTAGCAAGGTAATGTCTCATAAATGTATTTTCTAGGTATATAAGTAATTTTCAATGGCTCTTAGCATTCATGGTATTTTCCATAGTACATAGGACAAGCAGATCCATACTTATATGCAGAGAAGAAGTTTTATGGAAAATAAATTATTTTTGAGGATTTATTCATTCATCGAGAGTAAATTAATTATCCACGACAAGTTATTCAAGCTCGAGTTCTAGTAGAATACTATTTGAAGGATTTTTAGAGACATTTTAGATTTTTCTTCCAAGTAGGCTAGGTTTACCCTACCTTTAGATTGAGCTTATTTACTGAAATTGTGGACTATTATGCTAGTTCTAGATAATTACTTGTAGTTGCATATCGTTATACATATATAGCATACCTTATTTATCCGGATTAGTACCCTATTTTAGAAGGTTTTGATATTTTTTCTTTCAATATAATATAGCATATATCACTTTAGGATGTGGAATTAAATAGAAAATCTTGAATCTGTCCCTTTAAAATTAAGACATGCATACAGTAATTAGACGTATTTTAGCTTCTGTTCAGGTTCAGTATATACTTTATTTCTATCATTGATTGTGAACTTTTGTACCACGTTGACATTGTTATGGTATGGTATGAATTTTAATATAACAGTAGGGTATGGTTACTATGAGTTTCGGTTCGAGTCCGACATCTGATTATGGTTGTGGTTCCTTTGAGTTTTGGTTCGAGTCCGACATCTGATTATGAGTTCTGGTGTATATTATATATGTGGCCTATCGTTATTATCCACTATGTCCGGTTTGAATCCGGCACGTGTCCTCTTGTTATTATCCATCACTACCGGTTCGAGTATGGTATCTGACCTCTCGTTACTACCCATTAGTGCCAGTTCAAGTCCGGTGCACATCTGGATGACTATTATAATTTCTTGGGATTGACTCAGTTATAGATTATTTACATTTATTTTCTTTAATTGCTACTTGTGTTTCCTACCGGCTTATGGAGGTACGGTTGGATTAATTATCTTCTTCAGTGTGCCTAGTGGGCTTATGGGGGCTCAGTTAGGTTATGTTTGATTTCTCTGTTATTACTGCGTAATTTATTTTATGTATCGCTTATATTTATTCCTTTATCGCATTGGCGTAGCTTGGTAATTGTTTACCTTTTCGTCCCTGTTTACTGTTAACTTAGATTAGACCTTCGCATTGTAGTTATACCTTTTCTGTATTGAGCTCAGTCGGTGGATGATGCCTATTGAGTACCTGTTGCTTTGGTACTCATACTACACTTCTGTATCTTTTCCCTGATACAGATCCAAGTAGTAGCACCCGACATTGACGTGATTTCTACCTTTTAGTGCTGATTCGCAGTAGGGTGAGCTTACTGTCGTCCGAGGCTGATCCTCTTCTTTCTACTCTAGTTTAATCTTTTGTACTCGAGACTGCTTGTATATATAATGTATATTTTAAATTCTGTCTAGTACTCCGGTATCTTTTAGTAGTGGCTCTAGTACCGACCTTACCAGGTCTTGGGAGGAATTTATTTATGTATTTGGTCCTTTTTCTTCCCTCGTTTTAGTATATGATATATGTTTACTTTTTGTTTGTTACTTATTATTACTATTGTTATCATTATACATGATCTTTTTTGATTTCTGCCTATTAGACCATTACTTATTATTTTAGCTTATGGCTTGGCTTGCCTACTGGGGGGTAAGGTAGGCACCATCACGACTTAAAAATTATTTTGGGTATCAGAGCCTAGGTTTTATCGGTACTGTTGGTACTAGTGCCAATGTTTAGTAGAGTCCTGCGGATCAGTACGGAGATGTCTTTGTATCCTATCTTCTGGAGGTTATGGATTATTTTTAGGGAACAATCTCATGTTTTTGATTCATTTTTCTGTGTTGGTATGAGTTGGTTGTAATTTTTATTGGTGCACTCTTTACACAGATGGCTAGGATGCGAGGTTTGAGAGGTGGGGGTCAGGACCTCGAGACCATTGGTAGAGTTCCAGTTTAGGGACGAGGTCGACCCAGAGGTCGGGGGAAGGATCGAATAGCAGCCCCAGTTCGAGATCAGGCCAGAGATTCATTACTTGATCCTCTTATAGCTCCGGAGACTGAGAGAGCTTTAGGTTTTATTCCACAGTAGCAGGTGGTCCAGGGGCAGCCAAGGCTCCAACCCATTTTATATCCTCCTCGTTCCTCCGAGAGGGGTTGGTACAGTTCATGGTCTGTCGACCAAGGAAGCACAACCTGCGACATTGACACCTAGGGTAGAGGTTCCGCCAGCACCAGTAGTACCATAACCGGAAATAGCCCAGCCAGTTATGTCTTCAGAGGAGAAAAAGATGTTGGGCCAATTTTCGAGATTGACTCTACCCAGGTTTGCCGGGACGCCAGGAGAGGATGCTAATGATTTCCTATCCAGTTACGAGGAGCAGTTGCGGAATTTAGGATTGGTTGAGGTGCAGGGAGTGGATTTTATTACTTATCAGTTCGACACAACAGTGAGGAGGTGGTGGAGAGGTTATCTTGACTCCTGGCCAGCTGGATCTCCACTAGTGACTTGGGATCAGTTCTTCGAGGTTTTCTTAGGGAAGTACATGCCTCGCAGCATGCGCTAATGTCTTCGGGATGATTTTACAGCATTGAGACAGGGTTCTATGTCTATGGCTGAATATGAGATGAGATTCCATGAGTTATCCAGACACGACACTATGATTCTGCCTACAGAGTATGAGCGGATTTGATGCTTCGTCAGGGAATTGAGACTATCACTTCGTAGAGATACACAAAGTTTGGTGACTTTAGGGAAGTTTTTTTCTAAGATAGTTGAACATGTTTATTCTATAGAAGAGATGGATCGTGAGGCCCAAAGGCGAAGCGATAAAAGACTATGTTACCAGGGCAACTACAATGATTCACAGTGCATCGAAGGATTTCATGGTAGGTACCCCCAACAACAGCCTTCTCAGCATCAGGGCTAGCCTAGTCAGCCAGTCCAGGCATTGCTTCAGATATCAGATAGGGGTCAGCCCAGTTTTAGCAGTTCTAGTGGTCAGAGCAACAGCCAGCCGCAGAGGGGTGTTCAGTCAAGATCGTCGAGTCGAGGTAATCATTTCGGATCCTCCAGACCTTCTAAACAAAGTCGGGTTCTAAGAGCATGTTATGACTGGGGGGTTGTTAGTCACTTTTCTCGTGCATGTCCTCAGCGTAGGATGATTGAGCCTTCAGTTTTGACTGTATAATCGATCAGGTCAGCGCCGCTGTTAGGTAGGGGTGATGTGCAGAGTCGTATGGATGGTCCCCAGGGTTGTAGAGGTGGTCGGATAGGCACCCAGTCTAATAGTGGACAGGGTCATTTTTATGCAGTACTAGGTAGATGTAAGGCTGAGGCTTCGGATGTTAGGATCACAAGTATGATTTTCGCATGCCATCAACCAACTTCTGCTTTGATTGATCTCGATTCCATATTTTCATATATTTCTGCTTATTTTGCATCGCGGTTGGGTTCATGTTTGGAGTCTTTATCTGTGCCATTGCTTATAGCTATACCTTTGGGTGATTTTTTAGTAGTTGATCGGGTATATAGATCGTGTTTGGTGATCATTCGGGAGTTTGATACTCTGGTTGATCTCATTGTGTGGCAGGATTCTGTTAGTCGTGTGTCGATGGGGATTATTTTACATTTCGTCTAGGAGACTGATATCTATGGGTTATGAGTAATATTATCCTTATGTTCGGAATGTCAGTGTCGAGAGTCTATTGCGTGACACTGTCCCTGTAGTTCGTGAGTTTCTTGATGTGTTTCAATCGACCTACCTGGCATTCCTTCTGGGTTTGATATGCACACTTAGTATCCCTACATGTTTGAGGCCTTAGGAATGTCCTTAGGCTTTACTTTCGCCGAAGAAAGTCCTTTTAACAGTGGATGTTGTAATGACCCTCACGGTCATTTTTCTGTATTTTAACACGTTTTCGGTATGCAGAGTTTTATATAATTGCTCCAAGTTATTTATGTCTTGTTGGGACTGATAATTCGATTCCCAGGCAGTTCGTTTGAGAATTTTAGTAATATCTAATTATATTGTGAATTATTAAATTTAAATTGGCATTTAGTAGAAATATAATTTATTACCTTTACAAAATATTTTGAAATTGATAAAATTCTTTAAGTTATGCTATATTTATATTACTTTATAATATCTTTTATAATCTATTAACATTTTAAGCGGAGATAGTAAATCTAGAAATGTTAAAATATTATTGTTATATAATAGAGATTTTATAAGAAATAATTTTCTATTAATTATGATATATTCAAAATATTATAATTATTTTATCATGAACTTATGCAATACCCGAATTCTTACATAATGAAAGGAAAATTTGATAGCGGTGGCACCACTACCCACGTGGAAATGGTGGGTGCTTACAGCAACTATGGATGTTGCCACCAAGCTCTTGCTTAAGTTGCCAGCAACTAATTTAAAATTAATGATTTAAAACTTTCCTTTTTAATTAACCAAGGTAATGTCTCATAAATGTATTTTCTAGGTATATAAGTAATTTTCAATGGCTCTTAGCATTCTTGGATCCATACTTGTATGCAGAGAAGAAGTTTTGTGGAAAATAAATTATTTTTGAGGATTTATTCGTTCATCGAGAGTAAATTAATTATCCACATAAGTTATTTAAGTTTGAGTTCTAGTAGAATACTATTTGAAGGTTTTGCAGAGACATTTTAGCTTTGGCGTTCAGGTAGGTTAGGCTTGCCCTACCTTAGGATTGATTTTATTTACTGAAATTGTGGACTATTATGCTAGTTCTAGATAATTACATGTAGTTACATACCATTATACATATATAGAATGCTTTATTTATCCGGATTAGTACCCCATTTTAGTAGATTTTAGTATTTTGTCTTTCAATATAATATAGCATCTATCACTTTTGGATGTGGAATTAAATAGAAAACATTGAAACTGTCCCTTTAAAATTAAGACATGTATATGGTAATTAGACGTATTTTAGCTTTTGTTGAGGTTCAGTATATACTTTTTTTCTATCATTGATTGTGAACTTTTGTACCATGTTGACATTGTTATGGTATGGTATGAATTTTAATATTACAGTGGGGTATGGTTACTATGAGTTCTGATTCTAGTCCAACATCTAATTATGGTTTTCCTTTGAATTTTGATTCGATTTTGGCATCTGATTATGAGTTCTGGTATATATTATATATATGGCCTATCATTATTGCCCACTATGTCCGGTTCGAATTCGGCACGTGTCCTCTTGTTATTATCTATCACTACCGGTTCGAGTCAGGTATTTGGCCTCTCGTTACTATCCAATGGTGCCGGTTCAAGTACGGTGTACATATGGATGACTATTATAATTTCTTGGGATTGGCTCAGTTACAGTTTAGCTATGTTTATTTTCTTTAATTGCTACTTGTGTGTTCCACCGGCTTATGGAGGTATGATTGGGTTAATTATCTTCTTCAGTGTGCGTAGCAGGCTTATGGGGGCCCAGTTAGGTTAAATTTGTGTGCCTAGCAGGCTTATGGGGGCCCAGTTAGGTTATGTTTGTGTTGTCAGTTATTATTGTGTTATTTATTTTCTGTATCGCTTACATTTATTCCTTTATCGCATTGACGTAGCTTGGTAGTTGTTTTCTTTTCTGTCCCTGTTTACTGCTAACTTAGATTAAGCCCTCACATTGTAGTTATACCTTTTCTGTATTAATCTCAGTCGGCCGATGATGCCTACCGAGTACCTGTTTCTTTGGTACTCATACTACACTTCTGCATCTTTTTTGTTATGCAAATTCGAGTAGTAGCAGTCGACATTGACGCGATTTCTACCTTCCAGTGCTTATTCGGAGTTAGGTGATCTTACTGTCATTCGAGGCTGATCCTCCTCTATCTACTCCAATTTAGTCTTTTGTACTCGAGACTGCTTGTATATATAGTGTATATTTTGAATTTTGTCTAGTACTCCGGTATCTTTTTGTAGTGGCTCTAGTACTGACCTTACCAGGTCTTGGAAGGGATTCATTTGTGTATTTGTTCATTTTCCTTCCCTCGTTTTAGTATATGATATATGTTTACTTTACGTTTGTTACTTATTATTACTATTGCTATCATTATACGTGATCTTTTCTGATTTCTGCCTATTAGCCTATTATTTATTATTTCGGGTTATGGCTTGGCTTGCCTACGGGGGGATAAGGTAGGCGCCATTACGACTTAAAAAAATCGGATCGTGACAAAGTGTATATGTATATATACACATATAGGCTAAAATGAGTGGCTATACTAATAGATAAAGGTCCCTTTTATGGACTTCCTTTTCAAAATTTTCTACTTCTAAATAGTCTCCTTACCTTTTATAAGAATAAGATTTTTCTACTTCTAAATAGTCTCTTTACCTTTTGTAAGAATAAGATTGTATATACATCGCTCTTTTCAGATCTCATTTATAAAATTATATAGAATATGTTATTTTTGTTTAACTTTAACTTTTCATACACTTCGACTTGGTGCACTAAAATAAAAATAAGAAAATTGTACAACTATTTTGTCATGTAAAAATAAACAAAAATAATCATTCAAATAAGTGGAATATATATACATAAGATATATAAGATGGATTAATCACTTTCTTGTCTCTTCCACCTCCCTTTTTTCACTAATGATATCTCAATCTCAAATAAGATGAGTTCGGCTATATGTATCCCGACTCATGATGTCATAACATGTGATTTGGTGGACACGTTCCAATGATGCATGTATCGTGAGAATTCATTATTAAATTGACAAGTTTTATGTCGATAGTATTTCTATAACAATTCCCCTATTTTATTTGAGTTTGAGACCGAAAATATGAGCTAGCTTACACAGAGAGAGTTGTAGGACATAACAAGTATGGTTAAATAATTGAGTTGTGCAGATCGACGGATTTAAGTTTAGAGAAGCGGATCAACTGAATCTCCTCCATCGAGTAATTATACCGTGAAAATAAGTTGAAACACTTGCGTACACCTCGCGACACTATAATTTTTTGAAAAAATGTGTTTGAATGGGCTGAGGGTCTATTGCAAACAACCTTCTATCTTCACAAGGTAGGGGTAATGTTGTGTATACACCAACCTTCTTAGAATTCTACTTATGGAATTATACTGAATATATTTTTTTTTATTAACGTTTGAATTTCTGATATATAGGTCAATTGACTAAACCGATTTTGATCATTATATCTTAAAAAAACAGTCAGGTGCATTAAAGCTCTCACTATGTGCATAGTTAGGGAAGGGTCCCACCACAAGGTTGTATTGTGCGCAACATTACCTTGCATTTCTACTAGATGCTGTTTCTAAGGTTTGAATCTGCGACCTCATGGTCACATGGCAACAACTTTACTAGTTACTCTGAGGCTACTTGTTTGATCATTAAATCTCTTTTGGTAAATTAATCTTTATTGTCTTATTTATCCTCGCCCAAGATTGACTTTGTTAGCTTTCGTTTGATACGTGATAATTTCAATCCTAATGTTAATTACACGAACATAAGCGTTATCTTCATACGTTATGTTGGTTGGATTCTTCAAAAATATTAAGGGTGCTTGTTGGCTCTTCCAAAAATAATACATATGTAAAGTATCCGATACAAAGAATGTAATATTTTTAAAGAACCCAAATAATATATCTTAATGGTGGGTAAAGTTGATTGGAATTTTTAATGTTCATTATTCACAGTGCACCAAAAAATGTTCCATCAAAAAGAAATAACAACACCTATAACAACAATACCAACCTCAAATCCTATTGTTAGACATTCACTGGCCCAACTAATTCAGAAACAACACCAACAATAACATATTCTCCGATATCTTCCGAATCAAGTTATGTATAGCTAGCCGAACCGCTTCACAAATCGCCTTGCAGGTCAGTCGTGGATCTAGACTAGACGCGTCTAGCCCAAACTCCATATATACATATAAAAAATAGGCATAATAGATAAACATGCCCTTTAACTTGACATCAAATCACATCTATGACCTCCAACTTTGAATGTGGGCTAGTAGACACTTAAACTTGCATAAAGTTAAACAAATAGACACACACGTCTTATATATGACATAATACACGTAGGACACCATGTAGGAAGTGAATTTCCACTTAGGAACGCTACATAGGACACATATGTCTACTTGTTCAACTTCATACAGTTTAAGTGCATTTTTGTTCTCAACCAAAGTTGCTTGGTATATATGTTAGCGGAGGTCATGTCAAAGGGAACGTTTATGCATATATTATGCCTTTACTTAAACTTGACCTTATTTGGATTCTTTAAAAGTATTCCAGTATTCGTGTTAGATCTTTTGAAAATACATTATTTTTCAAGAATACGACGCACATTAAATTTGTAATCGTTTTTAAGGAGTCTGAGAAACATAAAATAATGTGACTAATGTTGGAAATTGCAGTACAAGTGCATCTATTTTGAACATAACCAATGCAAGAGGATCTTAACATACAATGCTAGTCTAGGTAGAAACTCTGATCGATCAAAAAGTTTAAGTTAGAAAAAATATATTCTTATTTATTTAATTATGTCTTACATATTTCTCTTCAATCGGGACAAATCGGTGTGCTATAGCCCACGGTTTTTGGGGTGGATCCGAAACCGGGCGTGATTTTGGATGAAAATCGACCGGACTGCCCTAGGCAGGCTGGGGTGCAACCTAGTATGGGTCATTGGGGGTGGGAAGGGAGGTTTGGGTGGTCAAATGAGCGAAATAGCGCAAACGGGACATTTTCGGATCATATCGGTGTGTTATAGCCCACGGTATTCGAGGTGGGCCTGGTGGTCGGGCGTGATTTTGTCTGAAAACCGATCGGGCTACCCCAGGTAGGATGGGGAGCGGCCTAGTGTGGGCCATTATGGTGGAAGGGGCAGTTTGAGTGGTCAAACGGACGAAACAGCACAAACGGGCCATTTTTGGCCCTAATTCGTGTGCTTTAACCCACAGTTTTTGGGGTAGGCCGGGGGGCTAGGCGTAATTTTGGCCAAAAATCGACTGGGCTTCTCCAAGAAGATGGGAACGGCCTAGTGTAGGAAATTGGGAAGGGCGGGGTGGTTTGAGTGGTCAAACGGAAGAAACTGCATGAATAGGCCATTTTTGGCCAAAATTGATGTGCTATAGCCCACGATTTTTGGGGTAGCCCGGGGGTCGGGTGTGATTTTGGCAAAAAATTGATCGGCCTGGCTCAGTCAGGCTGGGGAGAGGCCTAGTTTGGGAAATTGGGGTGGGTGGGGAGGTTTGGGTGGTCAAACGAGAAAAATGACGCAAATGGGCCATTTTTGGGCCAAATCGGTGTGCTATAGCCCACAATTATTGGGGTGGGCCTAGGGATCGAGCGTGATTTGGGCCAAAAATTGACTAACCTTCCCCAGGAAGTCTAAAAAGAGGCCTAGTGTGGGTCATTACGGTGGGTGCGGCAGTTTGGGTGGTCAAACAGGCCAAACGACGCGAACGGGCCATTTTCAGGCCAAATCGGTGTTCTATAGCCCACGGTTTTTGGGGTAGGCTTGGGAGCCAGATGTGATGTTGGCCAAAAATCGATTGGGATGCCCAAGGCAGGTGGGGTAGCATCTTCGTGTGGGACATTGGGGTGGGTGGGGCATTTTGGGTGGTCAAATGGGCGAAACGAAACGAATGGGCCATTTTTGGGCTAAATCGGTGTGCTATAGCCAACGATTTTTGGGGTGGACCCGAGGGACAGTGATACCAAACGGTCCAAAGATGGCTCAAAACAGCCCAACAAATGGCAAAAAACAGTCCGCTAGAACTAAGCACAAAATGGCAACAAGAAAGCAAAACTAACTTAAGAGATAATGGATAAATAACTTGATATAAACTGACCATGTAAGATAGAAACTAAAGAGTATATTAAACTCAAAACCCCCTACAAACATGTAAACTAACACCAAGTTCTTACATTGACACAAGAGGGACTTTACATCCTCTAAACACCAACGTATCAAGCCAACAATCCAACACGAGTGATTCCACACTCAAGTTGAAACCTAGTTTCGGTTTTGTGCCTCCAAAAGAAGAGGACTTGTATTTCTTTGTGTCTTATGACTTATAACATCATCAAAAAACTAACTAATGAAACCCTACAAGGTTCTATGTATAGTGTATTACAAAATAAAGTGTAAAGTGACCTAAAGGCCCCTCAAAGAGTGGGCCGCCCATCAAGTGTATGGTGTGGACTATTCTGGTGCCCTTTTAAGCCCTTCTTTCATACTTCAACAATATCTTAGTTGTGGAGGACTCTTGACACACTCGTACACCTCCATCATCGTGGACGTGTTTGTATCATCCCTCCCTTCTTAAAAAGGATTCGACCTCGAATCCAAACCTTGCAAAATCAAAGAAGAGACAAACAAACACACATCCTCATGACATGAGGGTTGGGGTTAGCAAAATAAACAAATCAACATGTCATGCCGAGGTGGGACAAACTTGAAGTATATCCAAGGGTCCTTTGTGTTGAACATGAAAAGCTTAGTACAAATGGCATAAAGGAAGTGACTAGGATAAATACCAAGAAATAAAGAACATAGACCGAGACTACTCCTACAATACTCTAAGATGGAACCGAGATCAAATGGTAAAAGTAACCAAGGACCTAGGTCTCGGCCACTCTCACTTTCCCCTAAGGTGTAGTCGTTAAAATTAGGCACACCCTCTAGATCACTAGTAGAAATATCATGAGCACAAAGGGGGTAGATAAAGGTGTCACACAAGCCAACTTCAACTATGGTCTCCTTATGCATGTACTCACTAGTTTCAAGTCCATCAACACTAGTATGCTTAACATAGGAAACACATAAATAAGAAGTGGATGGAATTTCTAAGCATGCACCACATTCTATTCCAAGAGACTAATCCCCATATAGATATAAATCACCTTGGGAAGCAAAGTGATCACAAAAAAAAACACATTATCACAAGAACAATCACATTTTGGGTCTCTTAAACATTCAAGCAATTCAAGGTCATCTTCACCCGATTGACTATTTCTTTCCATGACTACACATTCCCTACCCTTAAGCGTACTCTTATATTCATAGAAGATATTTCCATCTTGAGGAGGAATGTCATCACACCATAGTGGGTTAACATAGAGGCTATAGCCTTCAAGACAAGCCATACCATCATTCGCACCACTAGGTTCATTAGGAGTGAATGCACAATCTTCTAACAAGATATTATGCCTAATGAAAGTAGAATCTACCCTAGGGGCAGATTTAGAGTACACATATTTACTCTCTAAAGGATAAACTTCAAGTTCTAAAGAAGTTTCAAACACATGATCATCCCGATGAGCAAGACAAATATTAGATTCCTTACATAATACAAGCCCTCAGATTCACTCCTAATTTTAGTTACATGATTTCTATGAGAAAAACTATAAATAATGCGTTCATCATACATCATGCTCAAAGAATCATGCCCTTCTATACGAGACAAAATCGCAACTACATCCATTTGGCTACTACTAGCCACATCATAACATTCTAAGTTCATAGGAGTGTAGGGGATACCATTTTTACCTTGTAGCTCACATGAGATACAACCGTCATCTTGACATGTATCGTGGCAGCCCGCGTGCTCCCTTTGGCCTGCCATACGATCCAACCTTTCATTTTCCATAGTCAAGTATTGGGAAATAGTGTCAAGGTTGGCCAAAATGGCACTTGTAACATCATTGCCCAAGCTTGAAGAGGTTGAAACCGCAGGTTCCATTGTAATTATACCTATAAATAAAACAAACTCATGAAACAACAAAAAAACAATTAGTTCACAAACTCCTCACCACACTTTCTCTCACGTCTTGATCATCTTACATTTAGTTTCACAAGTATTGCAAGTCATCTTGTAATTCATGATGAGTCGAGGATTGAGTCTACTCCTTGGTCGAAATGGATTCCTTTCTTGAAAACTCATGAAAGTAATGTCCGAAATTGAACCAAGAAATACTATGATTCAAAAATAATAAAAGCACAAAAAGTAATGCTAACACAAAGAAATGTATTCAAAAACTAATTTACAACTTAGTAAGTAGTAAATAGTTGCCAATTAGTATAAGAATCAACATAAAAAGAAACTAAGAATCCAAGATTTTAAGCCCTAAGTTTTGATATTGTACGAAAATTGGTGATGTGGAGGTCTAGGATTGGTTGCGGTTTTTGAAAGGTTCTTATTTTTCCAACTTTGAAATTTTGGTTCAATTTTCAATTCTTGAAGAAGTGTATTTTGGCCTTGGGGAAGAAAACATCAATATTGGAGACTTTTTTCACATTCAAAAAGGTTTGACCTGTCTTACACCTTTTGGGCAAGATACCTTTTTGAAGGGTTGGTGGCCCTTTCCTATTTTGGACACCTAGAAATGTGTTCTTTTCCTCTTTTGGTACCAAGTCTTTTGTAGATCTTTTTGCCCCCCTTCCCTTTTGGTAGGTCTTTGGGATTTGTTTTCAAGACTAACAAAGGATTCACTTCTTTCTACTTTGCTTTTGGATCAAACAACACTATTGAAGAGCCTTTTTGCAACTAGACATGAAGATGGTCTAGAACAAGAAGAACTTTCAATAAAAGTTTGAAAACCTAGCCTTACGTCGAACCTGCAACAATCAACAACACCTTTTTCAAGATTAATAACCCACAATAAAATACTAACAACACGAGTTCAAACCATACCATCAAGTTTTGGTCCACACAACAACACTAATAATGTTCAAATTCTTGAACTCGCCAACAATAATACCACATAGACGTTCAAGCTCACTTGGATCTAGACTCAAGGTGTTAGAGAAGAAGAAAATTAACACAATAAACACTCAAAACAAGAAAAATACACCTAGATCTAGACACACAACATTCTTCCAAGACAATACAACAACAAGGACTCACTTCTCGGCCAACAACAACAACACGTAGAACACTTTTTTTTGAATTTTCTATCAAACGAGCCCAAGATTGGTCTTGTGGGAACAAAACCAGCCTTATCTTTGATACCAAATGATACCAAACGGTCCAAAGATGGATCAAAATAGACCAAAAAACATCACAAAACAGTCCACTAGAACTAGGCACAAAATGGCAACAAGAAAGCAAAACTAACTTAAGAGATAATGGATAAATAACTTGACATAAACTGACCATGTAAGATAGAAACTAAAGAGTATATTAAACTCAAAAACCCCTACAAACATGTAAACTATCGCTAATTTCTTACGTTGACACAAGAGGGACTTTACCTCCTCTAAACACTAACGTATCAAGCCAACTATCCTACACGAGTGATTCCACACTCAAGTTGAAACGTAGTTTTGGTTTTGCGCCTCCAAAGGGAGAGGAATTGTGTTTATTTATGTCTTATGACTAACAACATCATCAAAAAATTAACTAACGACCCCCTACAAGGTTCTATATAGAGTGTATTACAAAATAAAGTGTCAAATGACCAAAAGGCCCCTCAAAGAGTGGGCCGCCCATCAAGTGTATGGTGTGGACTATTTTGGTTCCCTTTCAAGCCCTCCTTTCACACTTCAACAATATCTTATCTTGGGTGGACTCTTCACACACTTGTACACCTCCATCATCGTGGCTGTACTTGTATCAGCTAGGCGTGATTATGGCCAAAAATCAACCAGGCTGCCCAGGAGTGATGGGTGTAGCCTAGTGTGGGCCATTGGGGTGGGCGGGGAGGTTTGGGTGGTCAAATGATACACTAATAACGTATTGGATAGCTTTGTACACCCAATTATCAAATAGGCAAAATAAAGCAAACAGGCCATTTTTTACCTAAATCGGTGTACTATAGCCCATGTTTTTTGAGGTGGGCCTAGGGTCGGACATGATTTTGGCCAAAAATTGATCAGGCTACCCTAAGCAGGCTGGGGAGCGGTCTAGTGTGGGCCATTGGGATGGAAAGGGTGGTTTGAGTGATCAAATAGGTAAAACAACGCAAACAGGTCATTTTAGGGCCAAATCAATGTGCGATAGACCAAGGTTTTTGGTGTGGGCCCGAAGGACGGATGTGATTTTGGCCGAAAATTGACCAGGCTGCCCAGGAGGCTTGGGGAATAGCCTAGTGTGGTCCATTGGGGTGGGCGGGGCAGTTTGGGTGGTCAAAAAGGCAAAATGATGCGAATGGGCCATTTTTGGGCCAAATCGGTGTGCTATAGCCTACGGTTTTCGGGGTGAGCCCAGGGGCCAAGCGTGATTTTGGCCAAAAATTGATCGAGTTTCCCCAGGAAGGATTGAGAGCAGACTAGTATAGGCCATTGGGGTGGGCGGGGTGGTTTGGGTAGTCAAACAAGAGAAACGGCATGAGCGGGCCATTTTCGAGCCAAATCAGTGTGCTATAGCCCAAGGTTTTTGGGGTGGGCCTGGGGCTGGGTATAATTTTTGTTTAAAATCGATTGGTCTGCCCTAGGCAGGCTGGGGAGTGGCCTAGTATGGGCCATTGGGTTGGGCGGGGCAATTTGGGTGGTCAAACGAGCGAAACAGTGCGAACGGGCTATTTTTGGGTCAAATCATTGTGCTATAACCCACGGTTTTTAGGGTGGGCCTGAGGGTCGGGCGTTATTTTATCTAAAAATTGACCAGGCTGCCCCAGGAAGGTTGGGTAGCGGCCTAGTATGGGACACTAAAGTGTGCGGCGCAGTTTGGGTGGTCAATTGGGAGAAACAGAGCGAGTGGGCCATTTTTGGGTCAAACCGGTATGCTATAGCCCATGATTTTTAGGGTGGACTCGGGAGCCAGGTGTTACTTTAGCAAAAAATCAATTGTACTGCCCCAGGTAGGATGGGGAGTGGCCAAGTGTGGGCCATTAGGGTGGAAGGGGTGGTTTGGGTGGTCAAATGGGCAAAACAGTGCAAACGGGCCATTTTTAGTCAAAATTGGTGTGCTATAGCCCACAATTTTTGGGGTGGGATCGGGGCCGGGGTGATTTTAGCCAAAAATTGACCGGGCTGCCCCAGGTAGGCTGGGGAACGGCCTAGTGTAGGCCATTGGCATGGGCGGGGCAGTTTGGGTGGTCAAACGGGCAAAACGGAAGGAACGGGCCATTTTTGGCCAAATCATTGTGCTATAGACCACGGTTTTTGGGGTGGATCTGTAGGGCCTAGCATGATTTTGTTTGAATATTGATATCGCTGTTAAACAGGCTGAGGAGCGGTCTAGTGTGGGACATTGGGGTAGGTGGGGCATTTTAGGTGGTCAAACGGGAGAAACGGCGCAAACGGGCCATTTTTGAGTCAAATCAGTGTGCTATAGCCCACGACTTTTGGGCTGGGCTGATGGTCCGAGCGTGATTTTGGACAAAAATTGATCGGGTTGCCCCAGGTAGGCTGGGGAGTGTCCTAGTGTGGGCCATTGTGGTGGGCAGTGCGGTTTGGGTGGTCAAACGAATGAAACAACGTGAAAGGGATATTTTGAAGAAAAATCAGTATGCTATAGCCCACGATTTTTTAGGTAAGACTGAGGGCCGAGCGTGATTTTTGCCAAAAATTGATTGGGGTGTGGGTTATTGGGGTGGGCGATGCGGTTTGGGTGGTCAAATGGGAGAAATGGTGCAAACAATCAATTTTCTGGCAAAATAGGGGTGCTATAGCCTACGGTGTTCAGGGTGGGCATGAGGGCCAGGCGTGATTTTAGCAAGAAATCGCTCGGGCTACCCCAGGAAGGTTGGGGAGCAGCCTAGTATGGGTCATTGAGGTGGAAGGGGCATTTTGGGTGGTTAAACGGGAGAAACAACGCGAACAGACCATTTTCGGGCCAAATCGGTGCGCTATAGCCGATGATTTTAGTGGTGGGCTCGGGGGAATAGCGTGATTTTGGCCTAAAATTGACTGGGCTACCCCAGGTAGGATTGGGATCAGCCTAGTATGGGATATTAGGGTGGGCGAAATGGTTTGGGTGGTCAAACGAGCAAAACGACGTGAGCGGGCAATTTTCGGGCCAAATCTGTGTGTTATAGCCCACGATTTTTGGGGTGGACTTGGGGTCCAGGCGTGATTTTGAACGAAAATTGATCGAGCTACCCCGAGCAGTCTAGGAGTGGCCTAGTGTGGGACATGGGGATGGGCAGGGCATTTTGGGTGGTCAAACGAGCGAAACGGCGCAAACGGGCCATTTTCGGTCAAAATTAGTGTGCTATTGCCCATAGTTTTTGAGGTGGGCCTGGTTGTCGAGCTTGATTTTGGCCAAAAATCAATCGGGCTGCACCAGGAAGCCTGGGGAGTGTCCTAGTAGGGGCAATTGGGATGGGCTGGGCAGATTGGGTGGTCAAAAGGTTGAAATGGCTCGAACCGGCCTTTTTCTGGCCAAATAAGTGTGCTATAGCCCACGGTTTTTGGGGTGGGCCCGAGGGACAGGCATCATTTTATTCGAAAATCGACTGGTCTGCCCTAGAAAGGCTGGGGAACGACCTAGTATGGGCCATTGGGGTGTGCAGGGTTTAGGTGGTCAAACGACGAAAGGCGTAGACGGACTATCTTTGGGCCAAATCAGTGTGCTATAGCCCACGTTTTTTGGGGTGGGCCAGGGGGCCAAGCATGATTTGACCAAAAATTGATCAGGCTACCCCAGACAGGTTGGGGAGCGGCTTAGTGTGGGCTATTGGGGTGGTAGAGGCGATTTGGGTGGTCAAACAGGCAAAACAACGCGAATGGGCCATTTTCGGGCCAAATCAGTGTGCTGTAGCCCACAGGTTTTGGGGTAGGCCACGGTCCGGGCGTGATTTTGGTTAAAAATCAACCAGGCTTCCCCAAGCAGGCTTGGGTACGGCCTAGAGTGGTACATTGGGATGGGCGGGGCGATTTGGGTCGTCAAACGAGAGAAACGGCGCGAATGGGTCATTTTTTGGGCCAAATCAAGTTCTTATAGCCCATAGTTTTTGGGGTAAGCCCGGGGGCCAGAACAGATTCTAGTAACAAATCGACCGGGCTGCCACAGGCAAGATGGAGAGCATTCTAGTGTGGGCAATTAGGGTTGTCGGGGTAGTTTTGATGGTCAAACGGGTGAAACAGTGCAAACGGGCTATTTTTAGGCCAAATTGGTGTGCTATATCCTATGATTTTTGAGTGGGCCCGGGGGTTGGGTATGATTTTTGTAGAAAATCGATTGGACTACCTAAGGCAGGATGGGGAGTGTCCTAGTGTAGTTCATTGGGGTATGTGGGGCAGTTTGGGTGGTCAAACAAGGAAAACGATGTGAATAGGCCATTTTGGGGCAAAATTGGTGTGCTATAGCCTACAGAATTTGGGGCAGGCCCGGGGGCCGGGCGTGATTTTGGACAAAAGTCCATTGGGCTTCACCAGGCAGGCTGTGGAGAGGCCTAGTGTGGGTCATTTGGGTGGGCGGGGCAGTTTGGGTGGTCAAACAGGCGAAACAGCGTGAACGGGCTATTTTCGGGCCGAATTGGTGTACTATAATCCATGGTTTTCAGGGTGGGCCTGGGTGTCGAGCGAGATTTTGATCGAAAATTGACTGGGCTTCCCCAGGTATATTAGGGAGCGGCCTAGTGTAGGCCATTATGGTGGGCGGGGAAGTTTGGGTGGTCAAACGGGTGAATGGGCTATTTTTGAGCTAAATCGGGTGATATAGCCAACAGTTTTTGGGGTCGGCTCGGGTGTCGGGCGTGATTTTGGCAAAAAATTGAGTGGGTTGGCCCATGCAGGCTGGGGAGAGGCCTAGTATGGGCCATTGGGGAGGGAGGGTCAATCTAAGTGATCAAAGGAGCAAAACGGCGTGAACAAGCCATTTTGGGGATGAATTGGTGTGCTATAGCCCATGATTTTTTAGGTGGGCCCGAGAATCGAGAATGATTTTTGCCGAAAATCGATTGAGCTACCTCAGACATGCTGGGGAGATACCTCGTGTGGGACATTGGGATAGGCGGGGAGGTTCTGGCGGTCAAACTGTCAAAACGGCGCGAACAAGCCATTTTTGGGCTAAATCGGTGTGTTATAGCCCAATGTTTTTGTGGTGGGCCCAAGGGCCAGGCGTGATTTTAGCTGAAAATCAATCGGGCTGCCCAGACAGGATGGGGAGCATCCTTGTATGGGCCATTGGGGTAGGTAGGGATGTTTGGGTGGTCAAACAGGCAAAATGGTCTAAACGGGTCATTTTCGGTCCAAATCGGTGTGCTATAACCCACAGTTTTTGGGGTAGGCCTGGGGTCGAGCATGATTTTGGCTGAAAATCAATCGATCTACCCTAGGAAGAATGGGAGAGGCCTAATATGGGCCATTGGGGTGGCTATGGTGGTTTGGGTGGTCAAAAGGGAGAAACGACACGAACGGGACATTTTTGGGCCAAACAATGTGCTATAGCCCACGATTTTTGGGGTGGGACTGGGGGCTGAGCGTGATTTTGGTCAAAAATTGATTGGGCTGCCCCAGGAAGGATGGAGTGCGGCCTAGTATGTCCATTGGGGCGGGCAGTACATTTTAGGTGGTCAATAGCGTGAAACAATGCGAACTGGCCATTTTTAGGCCAAATTGGTGTGCTACAACCTGGTACACTTAAGATTCTGAGGGGTTTCATAGGCCTAGCCATCTACTACCGGAGATTTATCAAGAATTATGGAGTAACTTCCAGACCCTTGCATGATCTATTAAAAAGTAAAGCTTTGCTTGGAGTTCCACTGCCACCACCACTTTTGAAACACTAAAGATAGCCGTCACTTCAGCCCTTATGTTGGATCTTCCCGATTTTCAAAGTAATTTGTGATAAAAATAGATGCATCTAGTGGAGGTATTGGAGCAGTACTGGCTCAACATAATCTGCCTATTGCATTTTTCGGCCAAGGGTTGTGTGACAAAAACAAAGCACTGTTTGTTTATCAAAGGGAGTTGTTGTCATTAGTAAGTGTTGTTTAGAAGTGGAGAATTATCTCCTTGGTAGACAGTTTTTAGTGAAAACTGACCATCACAACTTGAAGTTCTTGTTAAAACAAAGAATCACTACCCCTTGTCAACAAAAATGGCTGGTCAAGTTGCTTGGTTATGATTATACCATTATTTACAAGAAGGGAAATGAGAATATTGTGGTTAATGTATTATTTAGGAGGGAAGAAATGATCCAACTCTACAGCATCTCAGGCTTGCACTTTATTTTATTTGATCAAATTAAGCACTGATGGACTCAAGACCCCAATCTACATAAACTTATTCAGACTATCCAGACTACAGGAGCTCCTAAACCATATTATACGTACTCGTCTGGTGTTGATGATTGGTCATGATCTTGATCTTAGAAACAAGTTTTTGGATTTTTATCATTCCAGCTCAATTGGAGGGCATTCAGGCATTCAAGCTGCCTTATAAAGAATGAGATAGGACCTCTACTGGAAGAGAATGAAGCAAGATGTGTACACTTTTGTGAGGCACTATAAAATCTGTCAAAAATGTAAGGGTGAGACTGTGGTTAGTCTTGGCTTGATGCAACCCCTTCCAATTCCTATCGGGGTATGGCAGGATATCTCAATAGATTTTATAGAGGGCCTATCAAGAGATACGGGCAAGGATGTCATCTTTGTGATTGTGGATAGGCTAAGCAAAGCTACACATTACGTCTCTTAATCACCCTTATACAAAATTGGAGGTAGCTCAATTGTTTATGGATAGAATTTTTAAACTCCATGGCATGCCCAGGTCAATTATTTCTGATAGGGATACAGTATTTAAAAGCAAGTTTTGGTAGGAACGCTTTAAACTACAAAAGGTATCTCTTTTTACTTCCACAGCTTACCATCCCCAAACAGATGGGCAAACTGAAGCTGTCAATAGATGTTTGGAATGCTACCTCCAGTGCACGACCTTTGAAAGACCCAAAGTTTAGCCTCATTGGCTTCCACTAGCAGAATGGTGGTATAACACCTCTTCTCACTCAGCACTCAAGCTGACACCTTATGACGTGGTCTATGGACAAACACCCCCTCTTCGATTGCCTTACATGACTTTTGACTGCCACATTGATGCAGTTGATAGAAGTTTGCGGTCTAGGGAATCTACCATGCGAGTCCTCAAAGCAAATTTGTCTAAAGATCAAGCTAGGATGAAGGCTATTATTGATGATAAAAGGACTGACAGGAACTACTCCATTGGGGATTGGGTGTTTGTAAAATTACAACCTTACAGACAAAACTCTTTCTGAGATCATGGTTTTCAGAAACTCTCAGCCAAATACTTTGGTCTTTTTCAAATGTGGCTAGATTTTTCAAGGTTTCTTACACACTAGATCTCCCTGCAACCTCAAAAATCCACTCCATTCACATTTCCCAGTTGAAGAAGAAGTTAGGTTCCAACACTACCTCTGTTACATTGCCTGTGGTGCAAACTGACTCAAGTCCTGTTTTGGGAGTTTCTGAGGCAATTCTTGATAGACGTTTATCTCCCAAAAATGGTCAAGCCATTGCACAGGTTCTCATCAAATGGATGAATGCAGCTGATGAGGATAGCACCTAGGAGGATTTGGACTTTGTCAGAGCCGAGTATCCCCACCTGGATCTTTGAGGACAAGGATGATTTGGGGGGTGTATTTGATATGATCCATTTGTAATGATTTTCCATAATTGAGTAGTACTTCCATTTTCGGATTTAGATTTGTAATTAGTTGTTAAAATCAGTCAGTCATGTGAGTTGCACATGGTCCCAACAACTATTAAGACTGTTAGGGTCTGTTAAGGTCGGTTACTACTAGAGTTAGTTATAACTAACTCTTGGAACCCCTGTTTCACTCTTTTCTTCTTTTTTCCTCATTAAATATTTGTAGTATTAAAGGTTTGTAATCATCAAAACATTGACTCAAGATCAATAAGCAAGTTTCTCTCTTTTCACTGTTCATAACAGCTCAATTGAGCTCTGGATAAGTTGTTCAAGAGCAATTCTTCCTAATTTGCTCTTTAGGCTACTCCAAATCCTTTCTAAATCGTAATATCATTTAAGTAGTGTATCACATCATGAGGAAAATCATACCTTTCCTCTATTTATTATTCGCCTTTTCCTCAACCGACAATAAACAAAAGTATTTGAATACAAATACCCTTTATCTAGCATATGCTAAAAAGAACAAATAAATATTCTTCTCGTGGTTAACTCTATTTGTAACAACTTATATAAGATTAATAGCGTAAAAATAATTATATGGTTAAATTCTTCAAAAATAAATATACATAAAATTAGTACAACGTGGCTACATATGAACTCCTGAAACAAAAAGGAATATAGTCCTATATATTTCATGAGGTTATATGTGAGTAAGATGTTCCTTTCGTACTTATATATATCATTAGATACCGAAGTGTCAATGCTAGCACAAGCCCAATATACGTTATTTCTTACATTCATCAATAGTTGTTTACGATTAACTTGACACATAGGTTAAGAAATTGTAAATGATAGGATAATGTTACCATATTATTGTTCTGAATAAGAAAAATTTAATGCTTTAAAATATATTGTATAATTAATCGTATTGAATATTAATGGTTAAATATGCCGAAGTGGATAAATTATCTATTGATTTTTCAACTTGATCAAGTATTATTGGACATGTATTTTTTTTAGTATAGTAAATAAGTAAAAATAGACGGAGGGATTGTCCCCATTTATGGTGACATTTGGAATTAATTAAATTTTCTATATTTTTAAAAAAATATTTAGATTATTAATTATTATAATTTATATTTTTTAAAAATATTAAATTAGTATATGTAACTCTTTCTATCTCCATTTTTATGACGGAAATGAAAGTTTATCATATTTAACGTGGAGAATATCCAGCAGTAAAAAAAATGTCGCTCAAATAATAGTCTCAAATTAAGAGATATAATGTTAAATCAGTAAAAATTGATATGTTTTTTGTTTTTTTTGATTAACTTTTGACAGGGCCCATTTTATTAATAAAAAAAAATGCACAAAACAAACTCAATTGAGCCCAAAAAGCAAAATCCAAAATAAAAAATCCAAGATTTTGTGGGTCAAGACTCGGTCTATTCTTAACCCTCTATAAATATGACCAAAAGTAGAGTTTTCAAAATGAGAACCATCCAGCAACATTCGCAAATGGTTCCGCTGGAAGCTCATTTCAGTGTCAGTTTTCTTTTGCTCCTGCTTTGGGTTATTAATCTTGTTGTAGATTGATTTAGTGACGAGCTCCTCTTGATCAGCTCGCAAAGGCAACTCAATTGATAAGTGATTACTTTGTAAATAATAGATTTATCTGAGATCAATACACCGAGAATTGTTAATAAACTTAAATGTTTTTCCTTATTTTTCGGGGATAATTTTTTTCATTTCTAAATTAAAATCACCAAGAAATAAAACACTCTTTCTTTGTAAAATCAAACAGTGGAACATGTAAGGTATAATATAATAGCTCTTGTTAAATGAATAATGAGATGGTATGAATAAGGATGGCGATTGATGATATAAGCAAGAGGGTATATTGATCCAAACATGTAAAAGTTTAGCATGGAAGCTACAGTAAAATTCTTGGTTGACCAATAATATTGTGTTATTATTGACAGCTTTTTGCTTGTGGACAAATTACACAAATCCCATAATTAAGACACCATATTACACAATATCCCTTAATATTTTAAAAAATTACATAAAATTCCGGATTTCATATTTACTAGTGATACTATATGTATCACTAGTGTATACATATGTATATACTAGTGATACATATACATATGTATCTCTACTCCATATGTATCACTGCTTAACGTATGTATCACCAATTCAAAATTCCGGGATAAGATGTAATTAGCAAACTAACCAGAATTTTATATAATATTGCTGAAACTATCCGAAATTTATGTAAGTTACTCTTTACAAAAATATCCTTACTGGCCATGTTGTTAAAGGTAAGACAATTTTGGCAATCAATTAAATGTTAATGATTTTTTGGTCATTTGAAATTCCCAAACAATCATTGAAGCCAATTGTTTAAACAAGATATTGCATAAAAATTTAAGTAAAATGACCAGAAAATTCTCAACAATAAACTTATTACTCTAAGAACACATATCGACCAGTTGTGTGTGCTTATTCCCTTTTATTATAGAGTATATAGAAATGACAACATAGATTATTCGTAAAGTGGATTAATTGTGGTTAAGTAATAGCCTATATGTATTATTGATGTTCTGATCAAATATTAACTATTATTTTTAAATGTGTTTTTCACGTTTTATTTCTTAGAACTTTTCTGACCAAATCTCAAGATATAGTCTGGTTAAATAATAGTCTGTCCAAATCTCAAGATATAGTGTGGTCAAATAATAGTGTGTATTAATTAGTCTTGAAATCTTGACTGAATATTAACTACTGTTTCTAGATATGTTTTTTCATGTTTCACTTTTTTAAACTTTTCTGACCAAATTTCAAGATATTGTGTGGTTTAAAGTTTATATTAATTATTCTTGTATTTTTAAAATCTCGAGCAAATACTAATTATTATTTTTAGATGTGTTATGTTTCACTTATTTGATCTTTCCTTTCTAAATCTCAAGGTATAGTGTGGTCAAATAATAACATATACTACTAATTATTCTTTTATTCTTGAAATTTTAACCAAATATAGCACATATATATATATATATATATATAAAAGAGAGAGACAGAGAGTTTTCTCTAAAAAAAAATCAGAATTAACCCTCTATGTGTCTTGTTTTGCTTCACAAAATTCTCTCACAACATGAAAAAAACTTCACACCATCATTTTAACTAGGAAGTTTATTTATTTTTTTCAGTTTTAATTGCACCGCATTTTTTTATTGTTTCAAAAAATCTCCTATCACATCTTTGATAATATATTCATTGAATAAGACATCGATTTCAGTAATATTTTCAATCTTAAGGAAAAACAATTGGTTCAAGAAAAGCATCTTTTTTTTGTGCAAGAAATTTTGATCGATTGAAAAAAAAATTCGAGGAACAAAAAATTAAGGACTATAAAAAGAGAAGTATAAGAAGGTAATAGAAGAGTACCTTAGGGACTATAAGAAAAAAATTGATTTGTTATATGAGAGTAAATGCGGAATTCTTTAGTTCATCAATTCTCTCATAGAGCAAACCACTTTTTTCTTATAGTCCTTGAGACACTCTTCTATTATCTTTTTATACTTCTCTTTTATAGTTCTGTTTTATTCCTCGAAATTTTTTTCACAGTTCATGTGTTTTTCTTGAAACAATTGTTTTTCCTTTAAGATCGAAAGTATTTCTGGGATTGATGTCTTCTTCAATGAATACATTATTAAAGATGCGATTGGAGAATTTTTTTGAAACATCAAAAGAATTGCGATACAATTAAAACTTTGAAAAAGGTTGAACTTCTTAGTCGAAATGATGGTGGAAAACTTCTTCCATGTGAGAAGATTTTGTGAAGCAGAAAAAGACACAAGGAGAATTAATGCTGATTTATTTTCAGGAGAATTTTGGAGTGCTCCGACACTCGTTAAATTTGTCATATATTAGGTTTCGTTATATAAAACATCCATACAAATTGGTATAAGATTTTAATAAGCACCCATTGAATTAAAAAGATAAATGAGTACTCTAATTTTCAGACAAAAATTTAAAACTTTAAGCATCAATATGTTTGTTTGAACTTTCCAAACTACTATATTCCGGTATTACGTACTAATATATTTTAAGTATTGACTGCTCTTTTTGCGATATATCGTTTCATGATGTAGATTCTGGCATACAGACTCAGGATCGCAATTAGATCTTTCGTTAGATCTTTCTGTATCAGCCTGTGGTGAGTCCTGCTTGCATTCAGAGGACTTGGTTATGCTTTGCTAGAATTTTCAACTCATTAGATAGTTTCTATTTCAATTGTTAACTTTCAATAAAGATAGCTCGGGGCCATGTCCCAACAACTTTTTCAGTTCATGAGTTATAGAAACTTCATTAGACGTTAATCAATTCAGTTGTTATGTTGTCATTCAAGTTGACCTTCAGTATTTCAAACTAAAGTTTGTCTTTATTTTCAGAAATTTATTCAATAATTATATTTTGAGCTACCGCATAATTTTTAGTTTCAATTTTAGAAGAAAAATTATTTGATGTAACATATTTTTCTTAATTATTATTTATTATAGTAGTATTTTTAAATAATTACTAGCTAAATTATGTAATTTTATAGTATACCCCATATACATACTTATATACGCACGTGTAATACTAAAAATGCTAATCATTGTTATACATTACTCGTATGGGTATTATTAATTTATGGCTTTTAACTCTTAGCTTGTAGGTTATTTTTTAAAAGTCAATCCAAACACCCTCTGACTTTGTTAGCAAAAAAGGATAAAAGCAAACTATTTTTAGATCACAAGTACAGACATGTGTCAAAAAATTTAATGGGACAAGCATCAATGAATCAAATTTAACGCAACAGGCGTCAATGAATCAAACTTTAAAGGCATAAGACATAAGCGCATTCTTTAATTTGATCTTAACTTACATTTACGCTCTCAAATTTTGAATATTTTATAAAGTTGAATAAGTAAACACACACATTTTGCGTGATATCTCGTGGCAATCTCACGTGAATTAATGGATCAAACTTTCAAACGAAGAATAAATATAATCATTTTCGCAAAATACAAAATAAATATGATTTTTTTAAATAACATAGACATACACCTTAGCGTATCATATTTACATAAATTAATCCTTACAAAGTAATTACGAAAATCTCAACTAATTATTTATCTTCGTTGGATGTATCGGGGAGCTAATTATGTATCTCAATAGACCCAAAATTGAAAAGTAAATATCGTAAGCTAATTATGTATCTTTTATAAGGAAAAAAAATGTATCTTTACCGAATATATTATGTATCTCGACAAAGTCAAAATCAGAAAAAAAATATCGAAAGTTAATTATGTATCTTTATAAAGTAAAAAATGTATCTTCTTTGGAAGTATCGAGAGGTAATTATGTATCTCGATAAACGCAAAGTAGAATTTCAGTAATTATGTAAAATATCAAAAAAAATTATAATTAAACTCCGAACTATCAGGATTTATGTATGTATTTCGACAAATTCAACATTGGGATTTTAATAATTATACAAAATATCAGAAGTTTATATAATTAAGCTTCAAATTGTTAGAATTTATGTATGTATCTTGATAGATTCAAAATTGAGATTTTAATAATTAGACAAAAGATCAAAAATTTCTGTAATTAAGCTCCAAACTGTCGGGATTTAGTGACAACTAATACTTTTTTCATTAGTTTAAGAATTCTAAATCAACTAAATTTGATTTTAAGAAGATTTGAAAAATCTAGAAATAAATATAAAATCATTAGAATAAGAAAAATTTAAGAAGTATCAAATTATTATAAGTTTTAAGTACGTTATAAGAATGTAATAAAAAATTTGACTTTAAAAACAAGAAAAGATTTTAAATATATAAAAAGTAATTGTACCACAAATATGTTTCAAATTATTGTGTCTCTCTTAGCCTCTGACAGCAAGGGAAAGAGGTACTGCATGACAAACGCAAAAATGATGATTCATCAACCATTTGAAATTTTTTGTGGTAAAATATATATGTGCATACACAAAAATATATGTATATGTTTACATTATTATATTAAAGTGCGAAGGATCTTTGAAAAATGATTTGAACTTTTGCTCTTCATTGAAATTTTTTGAAATAGACAAAATCATTTAATTTTAACTAATAAAAAATTACACGTGCGGTTAAACTATTATGAAAGAAAAAAGACAACATCTCCTTCAACCTCTCATACAAACAACCACTACATATTCTTATGAAAATGACCACAATTTCACTTCTTCAAATTCAAGTATAATGCTTAGGCTTGTTATGATTATTTTTGTTGTAGTAGTTTCCTTATGGGCAAATTATGACGCTTCCAAAGGTTTTGACATAACCATTATCAATGAAGCCAATGATCAAAGTACATTTGCAAGTAAGCGTTTTGATTTTTTTTTAGTATCAAATGATGAAGCCACATGTTTAATTCTGAGGACAACTAGTAAATTCATTGAAAATATTCTTTACCATATTAGTGATCGTCAGAATTATTCTGGTCAGCAACAGATCAAGAAGTAAGTCAAACATGTCATCCTGCGACTATCCAGTCGAAATTTGGCTCGTCATGTCATTGTTAAGTCTTTCTTAGACAACAATGATGAGTTTGTTATACACATAAGTCCTTCAATTTTAGAAGGTCCAAATTATAAGCGTGACATGTTTCTGGCATTGCAAAAAGGTATGACGCGTATATGGCTATGAGATGGTCAAGGTAATGCCCCCTCTAATCTTGTAAAATGGTATGATGGAGTATATTACTAGTTTGGGTAGTTCATCTAGACGTGGAACGTCAAAATCTGAATCAGTCGAGTCAGTGAAATTAGGTCGGAGTTGTTGGAAGAGCAAGGACACAATGACCATAGTGAAGTTGTTGAATTATTGTGAGGAAAAAAAAGAAAGATTTATTTGAAGATTGAATAAAGATATGAAAAATGGTTGGCATGAAAAAAATGATTGATGATGCATTAGGAATGCCATCTTGGCATCTATGTGAAACTTATAAAAAACAGGTGTTACGAATGTGTCTCTGATTGAGTAAATAACTCTATGAACGAAAGAATCGATCAAATTGACTTGAAAAAAAATATACATATAATTAATTCATTGATTTTAAATTTTGATGAGAGTTTCTTATCATCCAGTTCCATACGAATACAAGGATCGATTACATATACTAAATGCCCCTAAATCAATGCATCAATAGAACATGGCTATATAAACGAGAGAAATTGAAGTGGGGTTGAGGAATTAATTTCCATATATTTTTTTCTTCATATAATTGAAAAAAATAAATTAATTCAATTTATGATTCATTTATGTCTTGCTTCATTTTTTAATTATATTTTTTTCATGGCCAACTATTTTGTTTGGTGATTCTTTCTTTGCTATCTGATAGATGTAATATATAAAGAGAAAAGTGTGTTTATTGTAACAAAAATAATTAACTCATATAAATTAATTAAATTTGTTGAATAATTAGATAAGTCAATTTTCTTAAGCATGTTTGGTACTTAAGATATGATTAGGATCCTCTCTTCGACTCAATGAAAATTAATAAAACAATCTCGTTCTATACGTCATTACGGTGAAAATCATACCTTTCCTCTATGTATTATTCGTCTTTTCTTCAGCCGATAATAAAAAAAATCCGATTGCAAATATCGTTTAACTAGTACATGCTAAAAAATACAAATAAATACTCATCTCATGCTTAACAATATTTGTGACAATTAATATAATATTAATAGTGTAAAAAATTTATATACTCTTAAATTATTCAAAAATAAATGTACATAAAATTAGTAAAACGTGGCAACATATGAACTCTTAAAACAAAAAGGAATATAACACATAGGTTAAGAAATTGTAAATGATAGGACAATGTTACCATATTATTGTTTTGAATATAATAAATTTAATACTTTAAAAAATATTTGATAATTAATCGTATTTAATATCACTGGTTAAATATGTAGAAATGGATAAATTATCTATTGATTTTTCAAGATGGTCAAATATTATTAGACATGTATTTTTTTTTTTAGTATAATAGACAAGTAAAATTAGATGGAGAGAGTAATTGTCCCAATTTAGGGTAACATTTGGAATTAACTAATATTTCTATATGTTTTTTTTTAAAATTAAATTATTTATTATTGTAATTAATAATACTTTTTTAAAAAAAAAAAGTTGCATTAGTATATATTACTTTTTCTATCCCCATTTTTATGACAAAATGAAAGTCTATCATATTTAATGTGGAGAATATCCAATCAAATTAAGAGAGGTAATGTTAAATCAGTAAAAATTGATAAGTTTTTTTTTTTTTGATTAACTTTGGATAGGGCCCATTTTATTAATGAAAAAAAAAAGTTGTACAAAACAGACTCAATTAAGCCTAAAAAGCAAAATTCAAAACAAAAATTCAAGATTTTGTGGGTCAAGACTCGGTCCATTCTTAACCCTCTATAAATATGACTTAAAGTAGGGTTTTTAAAATGAGAACCGTCCAGCAATATTCACAAATGGTGCTGCTGAAAGCTCATTTCAATGTCAGCTTTTCAAGCTCCTCTTGATCAGCTCGCAAAGGTAACTCGATTGATAAGTAATTACTTTGTAAATAATAGATTTATCTGAGACCAATATACTGAGAATTGTAAACAAACTTGATTTTTTGGCGACAATCTTTTTCATTACTAAATTAAAATTACCAAAAAATAAAACACTCTTTGTTTGTAAAATGAAACAGTTGAACATGTAAGTTATAATATAATATCTCTTGGTAAATGAATAATGAGATGGTGTGAATGAGGATGATGATTGATGATATAAGCAAGTGGATAAATTGGTCCAAACATGCAAAAGTTAACATGAAATATAAGTAACGTTCTTGGTTGGCCAATAATAGTGTGTTATTATTGGCAGCTTTACAAAAACATCCTTACTGGGTCATGTTGTTATAGGTAGGACAATTCTGACAATTAGTTAAAAAATTAATGATTGTTTGGTCATTTGAAGTTCTCAATCAATCATTGAAGCTAAATGTCCAAACAAGATATTGCATACAAATTTAAGTTAAATGACCATAAAATCTTGAATAATAAACTTATTACTCTAAGCATACATGTCGATCGGGTGTGTGCTTATTCGCTTCTACTATAGAGTATATAGAATGATAACATAAATTATTGGTAAAATGCATTAATTATGGTTAAGTAATAGCTTATATTGTATTATTGAAATTCTGTTCAAATATTAATTATTAATTTTAAATGTGTTTTTCACATTTTATTTTTTAAAACTTTTCTGATCAAATCTCAAGATATAGTCTGGTCAAATAATAGCATGTTCAAATCTCAAGATATAGTGTGGTCAAATAATAGTTTGTATTAGTTATTCTTAAAATCTTGAACGAATATTAATTATTGTTTTTAGATATGATTTTTCACATTTCACTTTTTAAAACTTTTCTGACCAAATTTCAACATATAGTGTGATTTATAGTCTAATTAGTTATTTTTATATTTTAAAAATCTTGATCAAATACTAATTATTATTTTTAGATGTGTTTTTTCACGTTTCACTTGTTTGAATATTTCTACCTAAATATCAAGGTATAGTGTGGTCAAATAATAACATATACTAATTATTCTTATATTCTTGAGGTCTTGATCAAATACTAGCATATATATAAATTTTCCCTTGAAAATAAATTTACAATAATCCTTCCCGTGTCGTTTTCTGCTTCACAAAATTCTCTCACATGAAAAAGTTTCACACCATCATTTCAACTATTGCACCGCATTTTTTTGTTATTTCAAAAGAATCCCCTATCACATCTTTGATAATGCATGCATTCGTTGAAGAAAACATCGATCCCAGAAGTTCTTTTAATCTTAAAGGGAAAACAATTAATTCATGAAAAATAGTTTTCTTTTGTGCAAGAAATTTTGATCGATTGTGAAAAAAGTTTCGAGGAAGAAAAAAGGACTACCAAAGAGAAGTATAAAAAGATAATAGAAGAGTACCTCAGGGACTATAAGGAGAAAATCGATTTGCTATATGAGAGTAAATGCGAAATTCTTTAATTCATCAATTCTCTCATACAGCAAATCGTTTTTCTCCTTATAGTACTTGAGACACTCTTCTGTTATCTTTTTATACTTCTATTCAATAGTTCTTTTTTCTTCCTCAAAACATTTTTCACAATCCATTAGAATTCCTTGCACAAAAGAAAAGTATTTTTCTTGAACCAATTATTTTATATTTAAGATTGAAAGTACTTTCGGAATTGATGTCTTCTTCAGAGAATACATTATTAAAGATGCAATTGGGGAATTTTTTTGAAACATCAAAAAAATTGCGTTACAATTATAATTGTGAAAAAGATTGAACTACTTAGTTGAAATGATGGTGGAAAGCTTTTTTCATGTGAGAGAATTTTGTGAAGCGGAAAAAGACACAAGAAGGATTAATGCTGAATTATTTTCAGGGAAAAATCTATATATAGAAACTTAGGAAGTGGAAGAACAAGAAAGTGTACCACATACCTTGAAATTTGGACAGAGAAATTTAAAAAGGTGAAATGAAAAAATTTTATTCAAAGTAATAATTAGTAAATTGGTCTAGATTTTGAGAATGCAAAAATAATTAGTGTAGGCTATTATTTGACTACATTATACCTTGAAATTTGACACATAAGTTCTGAAAAGTGAAAAGTGAAAAACACATCTAAAAACAATAATTAGTATTTGGTCAAGATTTAAAAAATATAAAAATAATTAGTATATGCTATTATTTGATCACACTATACCATGAGATTTAGGAAAAAAAGTTCTAAAAAATAAAACGTAAAAAAATACATCTAAAGACAACAATTAGTTTTTGTTCAAAATTTCGAGAATACTAAAACAATTAATTTAGGTTATTGTTCAAAAATAATTTTAAGGTATGATTTTCATCGTGATGAAGTAAGAAACGAGATTGTCTTTTCAATTTTTATTAAGCCAAAGAGGTGATCCTAATCATATCTTGCGTAGTGAACATGTTTAGAAAAATCGACTTATCTAATTATTCAACAAATTTAATTAGTTGATACGATTTAATTATTTTTGTTACAATAAAGACACTTTTCTCTTTATATATTACATCAATCAGATAGCAAAGAAAGAATCACCATTTAAAATAGTTGGCCATGAAAAAAATATATAATTTAAAAAATGAAGCAAGACATAAATGAATCATAAATTTGTTTTTTCAATTATCTGAAGAAAAATAATATGAAGATTAATTCCTCAACACCACTTCAATTATATAACCATGTTCTTCTATTGGTGCATTTATTTAGGGGCATTTGATATATGTAATTGTCATCAAATAATAGCTTGATGTAAGAGAAATAATGTACATATTGTGACAACTTTAGGTATAGAATTTAATAAGTTACTTAAAGAATAATTATGCTTTTTGGATACTTGTATTCGTGTGAATCCAAATGATAAAAAACTCTCTTTATTGAAATTTAGAAGCAATGAATTAATTACATGTATATTTTTTTTTCAAGTCGAGCTGATCTATTTTTTTGTTTGTAGAGTTATTTACTCGATCAGATACGAATTTATAACATATCTTTATTATAAGTTTTACGTAGGTGCCAAGATGACATTCCTAATGCATCATTAATCATTTTTTCATGCCAAGCTTTTTTCATCTCTTGGTTCAATCTTCTAATAAATCCTTCTTTTTTCCCCTCACAATAATTCAAAAACTTTACTATGGTCATTGTATGCTCTTCTAACAATTCCAACCCAATTTTACTGGCTCAACTGATTCAGATTCTGACGTTCCACATCCAGATGAACTAGAAAAACTAGCAATGTACTCAATCATACCATTTATAAGATTAGACGGGGCATTACCTTAACCATCCCATAGTCATATACGCGCCATATCTTTTTGCAATGTCAGAAACATGTCACGCTTATAATTCGGACCTTTCAAAATTGAAGGACTTATGTGTATAACGAACTCATCGTTGTTGTCTAAGGATGAGTTAACAATGATCGGACGAGTCAAATTCAGATTAGATAGTCAGAGGATGACATGTTTGACTCGCTTCTTGATCTGCTGCTGACCAGAATAACCCAGGTGATCACTGATAGGGTAAAGAATATTTTCAATGAATTTACTAGTGCTTAGTATTAAATATGTGGCTTCATTATTTGACACAAAAAGAAGATCGAAACTCTTTACTTACAAATGTTCCCTTATTGGCTTCATTGACAATGGTTATGTCAAAACCTTTGGAGGCTTCATAATTTGCCCATAAAGGATACTACTCCAATAAAAATGATCATACCAAGTCCAAGAATTATACTTGAATTTGAAGAGGTGAAATTGTAATTATTTTCATAAGAGTATGTGTAGTTGTTTGTATGAGAGGTTGAAGGAGATGTTGGTTTTCTTCTTTCATATATATGGAATAATATGATGGTGTAGAAAGAAAAAAATTTAGAAAATAGTAGAAGTGTATATGAGAATATCATTTATGTAAGTGTGTAATGACCCTCACGGTTATTTTTTTGTATTTTAACACATTTTCGATATGCAGAGTTTTTTATAATTTTTTCAAGTTATTTAAGATTTGTTGGGACTGATAATTCGGTTCTGATTATCAGTTCTCAGACAGTTCGTTTGAGAATTTAAGTAATATCTAATAATATTGTGGATTATTTAATTTAAATTGGCATTTCGTAGAAGTATAATTTATTACCTTTTCAAAATATTTTTGAAATTGATAAAATTCTTTAAGTTATGCTATATTTATATTACTTTATAATAACTTTTATAATCTATTAACATTTTAAGCGGAGATCGTAAATCTAGAAATATTAAAATATTATTATTATATAATAGAGGCTTTATTAGAAATAGTTTTTTATTAATTATGGTATATTTAAAATATTATAATTATTTTACTACGAACTTATGCAATACCCGAATTCATACATAATGAGAGGAAAATTTGTAGTGGTGGCACCACTACCCACGTGGAAATGGTGGGTGCTTACAACAACTATGGGTGCTGCTACCAAGCTCTTGCTTAAATTGCCAACAACTAATTTATAATTAATGATTTAAAAATTTCCTTTTTAATTAACCAAGGTAATATCTCATAAATGTATTTTCTAGGTATATAAGTAATTTTCAATGGCTCTTAACATTCATGGTATTTTCCAAAGTACATAGAACAAGCAGATCCATACTTATATGCAGAGAAGTAGTTTTGTGGAAAATAAATTATTTTTGAGAATTTATTCGTTCATCGAGAGTAAATTAATTATTCACATCAAGTTATTTAAGCTCGAATTCTAGTAGAATACTATTTGAAGGCTTTTTAGAGACATTTTAGCTTTTGCGTTCAGGTAGGCTAGGTTTATCCTACCTTTAGATTGAGCTTATTTACTGAAATTGTGGAATATTATGCTAGTTCTAGATAATTACTTGTAGTTGTGTATCATTATACATATATAGCATGCCTCATTTATCCGGATTAGTACCCCATTTTAGTAGATTTTTCTATTTTGTCTTTCAATATAATATAGCATATATCACTTTAGGATGTGGAATTAAATAGAAAACCTTGAATTTTTCCCGTTAAAATTAAGACATGCATACGGTAATTAGACGTATTTTAGCTTCTGTTCAGGTTCTGTATATACTTTATTTCTATCATTGATTGTGAACTTTTGTACCACATTGACATTGTTATGGTATTGTATAATTTTAATATTACAATAGGGTTTGGTTACTATGAGTTCCGGTTCGAGTCCGACACCTGATTATGGTTGTGGTTCCTTTGAGTTCCGTCTTGAGTCCAGCATCTGATTATGAGTTCTGGTGTATATTATATATGTGGCCTATCGTTATTATTCATTATGTCCGGTTTGAATCTGGCACGTGTCCTCTTATTGTTATCCATCACTATCGGTTCGAGTCCAGTATATGGCCTCTCGTTACTACCCATTGGTACCGGTTCAAGTCCGGTGCACATATGGATGACTATTATAATTTCTTGGGATTGCATCAGTTATAGATTATTTATGTTTATTTTTTTTAATTGCTACTTGTGTGTCCAACCGGCTTATGAGAGTATGGTTGTATTAATTATCTTCTTCTGTGTGCCTAGCGGACTTATGAGGGCCCAGTTAGGTTATATTTGTGTGCCTAGTGGGCTTATGGAGGTCCAGTTTGGTTATGTTTGATTTGTCTGTTATTACTGCGTTATTTATTTTCTATATCGCTTACATGTATTCCTTTATTGCATTGGCGTAGCTTGATAGTTGTTTACCTTTCTGTCCTTATTTACTGTTAGCTTAGATTAAATCCTCGTATTGTAGTTATACCTTTTCTGTATTGAGTTCAGTCGGCCGATGATGCCTACTGAATACCCCTTGCTTTGGTACTCATACTACATTTCTGGATCTTTTCCCTAATGCAGATCCAAGTAGTAGTAGTCGACATTGACATGATTTCTACCTTTCAGTGCTGATTCGAAGTAGGGTGAGCTTATTGTCATCCGAGGTTGATCCTCCTCTATCTACTCCAGTTTAGTCTTTTGTACTCGAGACTGCTTGTACATAGTGTATATTTTGAATTATATCTAGTCCTCCGTTATCTTTAGTAGTGGATCTAGTACCGACCTTACTAGGTCTTGAGAGGAATTCATTTGTGTATTTGGTCCTTTTCCTTCCCTCGTTTTAGTATATGATATATGTTTACTTTCTGTTTGTTACTTATTATTACTATTGCTATCACTATGCGTGATCTTTTCTGATTTTTGCCTATTAGCCCATTACTTATTATTTTGGGTTATGGCTTGGCTTGCCTACTAGAGGATAAGGTAGGCTCCATCACGACTTAAAAAAATTGGATGGTGACAGCTTGGTATCAGAGCCTAGGTTTCACCGGTACTGTTGGTACTAGAGCCAATATTTAGTAGAGTCTCGTGGATTGGTACGGAGACGTCTGTATCCTATCTTCGGGAGGCTACAGAGCATTTTTAGGAAACAATCTCATTTTCTTGATTCATTTTCGTGCGTTGGTCTGAGTTGGTTGTAATTTTTATTGGTGCACTTTTTACACAAATGTCTAGGATGCAAGGTTCGAGAGTTTGGGATTGGGACCCCGAGACATCTGCTAGAGTTCTAGTTTGGGGCCGAGGTCAACCTAGAAGTCGAGGGCAGGATAGAACAACATCCCCAGTTTGAGATCAAGTCAGGGATTTATCACCTGATCCTCTTATAGCTTTGGAAACTGAGAGAGCTCCAGTTTTTCCACAACAGCAGCAAGTGGTCCAGGGGGCATCCCAGGATCCATCCGATTTTATATCCTCTTCATTCCTTTGAGAGGCGTTGGTACAATTATTGGGGTTAGTTGGTGGTTCGTTGACCAAAGAAGCATAGCTTGCGGCAGTGGCTCCTAGGGTAGAGTTTTCGACAGCACTAGTAGTCCCACAGCTGGCAATAGCCCATCCAGTTATGTATTCAGAGGAGCAAAAGATGTTGGGCCAATTTCGGAGATTGACTCCACCCAGGTTTGCCGGGATGCCAGGAGGGGATGCTAATGAGTTCCTATCTAGTTGCGAGGAGCGATTGTGGAATTTGGGATTGGTTGAGGCATAAAGAGTGTATTTTGTTGTTTATCAGTTTGACACGACAGCGAGGAGGTGTTGGAGAGGTTATATTGACTCCAGGCCAGCTGGATCTCCACTAGTGACTTAGGATTAATTCTCGAAGGTTTTCTTGAGGAAGTACATGCGTCGCAGCATGCGCTAGCGTCTTTGGGATGAGTTTATAGCATTGAGACAGGGTTATATATCTGTGCCTAAATATGAGGTGAGCTTTCATGAGTTTGCCAGACACGACACTATGATTCTGCCTACAGAGTATGAGCGAAATCGATGCTTCGTCAGGGGATTGAGATTATCACTTCGTAGGACTACACAAAGTTTGGTGACTTTAGGGAAGGCTTTTTCTGAGATAGTTGAGCATGTTTATTCTATTAAGGAGATGGATGGGGCAGCGATAAGAGACCACGTTACCAGGGCAGCTACAACGATTCACAGTACACCGGAGGATTTCACGGTAGGTACCCCTAACAGCAGCCTTCTCAGCATCAGGGATAACCTAGTTAGCCAGTCCAGGCATCGCTTTAGATATCAGATAGGGGTCATCCCAGTTTTAGCAGTTCTAGTGGTTAAAGCAGCAGCCAGCCGTAGAGGGGTGTTCAGTCAGGATCGTCGAGTCAGGGTAATCATTTCAGATCCGCCGAACCTTCTAAACAAAGCAGGGTTCTCGAGGCATGTTATGACTGGGGGTCGTTGGTCACTTTGCTCATGCGTGTCCTTAGCGTAAGATGATTCAGCCTTCAGTTTTGACTGCACAACCGATCAGGTTAGTGAGGTAGGGGTGATGTGCACAGTTGTGAGGATGGTCCCCAGGGTTCTAGAAGTAGTCGGATAGGCACCTAGTCCAGTAGTGAATAGGGTCATTTATATGTCGTACCAGGTAGATCTGTGGCTGAGACTTTGGATGTTGGGATCACAAGTATGATTTTCGCATGCCATCAGCCAACTTCTGCTTTGATTGATCTTGATTCCACATTTTCATATATTTCTGCTTATATTGCATTGCAGTTGGGTTCATGTTCGGAGTCTTTATCTATTCCATTGCATATAGCTATCCCTCTAGGTTATTTTTTAGTAGTTGATTGGGTATATAGATCATGTTTGGTGATCGTTCGGGAGTTTGATACTCAGGTTAATCTCATTGTGTGGCAGGATTTTGTTAGTCGTATGCCGATGGGGATTATTTTACGTTCCGTCTAGGAGACTAATATTTGTGGGTTATGAGCCATATCATGCTTATGTTCGGGATGTCAGTGTCAAGAGTCTATTGTGTGACTCCGTTCCTGTGGTTCGCGAGTTTCTTGATGTGTTTTGACCGACCTACCTGGCCTTCCTTCCGGGTGTGATATACGCGCCCAGTATCTCTACATGTTTGAGCCCTTAGGAATGTCCTTATGCTTTACTTTCGCCGACGAAAATTCTTTTAGTAGTGGATGTTGTAATGACCCTCACGGTCATTTTTCTATATTTTAACACGTTTTCGATATGCAGAGTTTTCTATAATTGCCCCAAGTTATTTAGGATTTGTTGGGACTGATAATTCGGTTCCCAGGCAGTTCGTTTGAGAATTTTAGTAATATCTAATTATATTGTGAATTATTTAATGTAAATTAGCATTTAGTAGAAATATAATTTATTACCTTTCCAAAATATTTTTGAAATTGATAAAATTCTTTAAGTTATGCTATATTTATATTACTTTATAATAACTTTTATAGTCTATTAACATATTAAGCGGAGATAGTAAATCTAAAAATTCTAAAATATTATTGTTATATAATAGAGGCTTTATTAGAAATAGTTTTCTATTAATTATGATATATTCAAAATATTATAATTATTTTACTACGAACTTATGCATTACCCGAATTCATACATAATGAGAGGAAAATTTGATAGCGGTGGCACCACTACCCAAGTGGAAATGGTGGGTACTTACAGAAACTATGGATGCTTCCACCAAGCTCTTGCTTAAATTGCCAACAACTAATTTATAATTAATGATTTAAAAATTTCCTTTTTAATTAACCAAGGTAATGTCTCATAAATGTATTTTCTAGGTATATAAGTAATTTTCAATGGCTCTTAGCATTCATGGTATTTCCCATAGTACATAGAACAAGCAGATCCATACTTGTATGCAGAGAAGTTTAGTGGAAAATAAATTATTTTTGAGGATTTATTCGTTCATCGAGAGTAAATTAATTATCCACATCAAGTTATTTAAGTTCGAGTTCTTGTAGAATACTATTTGAAGGCTTTTCAGAGACATTTTAGCTATGGCGTCCAGGTAGACTAGGCTTACGCAACCTTTAGATTGAGCTTATTTATTGAAATTGTGGACTATTATGCTAGTTCTAGATAATTACTTGTAGTTACGTACCATTATACATATATGGCATGCCTTATTTATCTGGATTAGTACCCCGTTTAGTAGATTTTGGTATTTTATCTTTCAATATAATATAGCATCTATCACTTTTAGGATGTTGAATTAAATAGCAAACCTTGTATCTGTTCCTTTAAAATTAAGACATGCATATGGTAATTAGACGTATTTTAGCTTCTGTTCAGGTTCAGTATATACTTTATTTCTATCATTGATTGTGAACTTTTGTACCATGTTGACATTGTTATGGTATGATATGAATTTTAATATTACGGTGGGGTATGGTTACTATGAGTTCTGGTTCGAGTCCGGCATCTAATTATGGCTGTGGTTTCTTTGAGTTGAGGTTCGATTCCGGCATCTGATTATGAGTTCTGGTATATATTACATATGTGTTCTATCATTATTATCCACTATGTCCGATTTGAATCCGGCACGTGTCCTCTTGTTATTATCCATCACTACTAGTTTGAGTTCGGTATTTGGCTTCTCGTTACTACCCAATGGTGCTGGTTCAAGTATGGTGCACATCGGGATGACTATTATAATTTTTTAGGATTGGCTCAGTTATAGATTATTTACGTTATTTTCTTTAATTGCTACTTGTGTGTTCCACCGGCTTATAGGGGAACGGTTGGGTTAATTATCTTCTTCAGTGTTTCTAGCGGGCTTATGGGGCCAGTTAGGTTAAATTTGTGTGCCTAGAAGGCTTATGGGGGCCCATTTAGGTTATGTTTGATTTGTTTGTTATTACTGCGTTACTTATTTTCTATATCGCTTACATTTATTCTTTTATCGCATTGGCGTAGCTTGGTAATTTTTTACCTTTCTGTCCCTGTTTACTATTAACTTAGATTACACCCTCGCATTATAGTTATACCTTTTCTGTATTGATCTCAGTCGACCGATTATGCCTACTGAGTACCTGTTGCTTTGGTACTCATACTACACTTTTGCATCTTTTTCTTGATGCAAATTCGAGTAGTAGCAGCCGACATTGACATGATTTCTACCTTCCAGTGCTGATTCGGAGTAGGGTGAGCTTACTGTTGTCCTAAGCTGATCCTCCTCTATCTACTCCAGTTTAGTCTTTTGTACTCGAGACTGCTTGTATATATATAGTGTATATTTTGAATTTTGTCTAGTACTCCGGTATCTTTTAGTATTGGGTCTAGTACTGACCGTACCAGGTCTTAGGAGGGATTCATTTGTCTATTTGGTCATTTTCCTTCCCTCGTTTTAGTATATGATATATTTTTAGTTTCTGTTTGTTACTTATTATTACTATTACTATCATTATACGCGAGCTTTTCTGATTTCTGCCTATTAGCCTAATACTTATTATTCTGGGTTATGGCTTGGCTTGCCTACTGGGGGATAAGGTAGGCCCCATCATGACTTAAAAAAATCAGGTCGTGACAAAGTGTATATATATATATACACACACATAGGCTAAAATGAGTGGCTATACTAATAGATAAAGGGTCCCTTTTATGGACTTCCTTTTCAAAATTTTCTACTTCTAAATAGTCTTTTTACCTTTTTATAAGAATAAGATTGTATATACATCGCTCTTTTCAGATCTCATTTGTAAAATTATATAGAATATATTATTTTTGTTTAACTTTAACTTTTCATACACTTCGACTTGGTGCACTAAAATAAAAATAAGAAAATTGTACAACTATTTTGTCAAGTAAAAATAAACAAAAATAAGCATTCAAATAAGTGGAATATATATATATATATATATATATATATATATATATACATACATACATACACAATTCTCTCTTTCACCTTCTTGTCTCTTCCACCTCCCTTTTTTCACTAATGATATCTCAATCTCAAATAAGATGAGTTCGGCTATATGTATCCCTACTTTTTTATAATTTAAATTCGACTCATGATGTCATAACATGTGATTTGGTGGACACGTTCCAATGATGCATGTATTGTGAGAATTCCTTATTAAATTGACAAGTTTTATGTCAATTGTCTTTCTATCACAATTCTCCTATTTTATTTGAGTTTGAGACTGACAATTTGAGCTAGCTTACACATAGAGAGTTGTAGGAGATAACAAGTATGGTTAAATAATTGAGGTGTGCAGATCGGTAGATTTAGGTTTAGAGAAGGGGATCAGTTGAATCCCCTTTATTGAGTAATTATACCGTGAAAATAAGTTGAAACACTTGCGTAATCCTCGCAACACTATAATTTTTTTAAAAATGAGTTTGAATGGGCTGAGGGTTTATTGCAAACAACCTTCTATCTTCATAAGTTAGGAGTAAGGCTGTGTATACACCGCCTTTCTTAGAATTCTACTTATGGAATTATACTGAATATGTTCTTTTTTATTTATGTTTGAATTGCTGATATATAGGTCAATTGACTAAACCGATTTTGATCATTAGATCTTAAAAAAAACAACCAAGTGCATTAAAGCTCCCACTATGCGTAGAGTTCGGGAAGGGTCCCACCACAAGGGTTCATTGTGCGCAACATTACCTTGCATTTCTGCTAGATATTGTTTCTAAGGCTTGAATCTGTGACCTCTTGGTCACATGAAAATAACTTTACCAGTTACTCTGAGGCTGCTTGTTTGATCATTAAATCTCTTTTGGTAAATTTATCTTTGTTGTCTTATTTATCATCGTCCAAGATTGACTTTGTTAGCTTTCATTTGATACATGATAATTTCAATCCTAATGTTAATTACATGAACATAAATGTTATCTTCATATGTTATGTTGGTCGGATTCTTCAAAAATATTTAGGGTGCTTGTCGGCTCTTCCAAAAATAATACATATGTAAAGTATCTAATACAAAGAAAGTAATATTTTTAAAGAACCCGAATAATATATCTTAAAGGTGGGTAAAGTTGATTGGAATTTTAATGCTCATTATTCACAGTGCACCAAAAATTTTCCATCAAAAGGATATAACAAAACCTATAACAACAATACCAACATTAAATCCTACCGTTAGACATTCACTGGCCCGACTAATTCAGAAATAACACCAACAATAACAAATTCTCCGATATCTTTCGAATCAAGCTGTGTATAGCTAGCCGAACCGCTTCACAAACCGCCTTGTAGGTCAGTCGTGGATCTAGAAAAGACGTGTCTAGCCCAAACTCCATCTATACAATATAAAAAATAGGCATAATACATAAACATGCTCTTTAACTTGACATCAAATCACATCTATGACCTTCAACTTTGGATGTGGGCTAGTAGACACTTAAACTTGCATAAAGATGAACAAGTAGACACACACGTCTTATATGTGGCATAATACACGTAGGACGCCATGTAGGAGGTGAATTGCCACGTAGGAACGCTACATAGGACACATATGTCTGCTTGTTAAACTTCATACAGTTTAAGTGCATTTTTGTGTGCAACCAAAGTTGCATGGAATAGATGTTAGTGGAGGTCAAGTTAAAGGGCACGTTTATGCATGTATTATGACTTTATTTAAACTTGACCTTATTTGGATTCTTTAAAAGTATTCCAGTATTCGTGTTAGATCTTTCAAAAATGCATTATTTTTCAAGAATACATCGCATATTAAATTTGTAATCATTTTTAAGGAGTCTGAGAAACATAAAATAATGTGACTAATGTTGAAAATTGCAGTACAAGTGCATCTATTTTGAACATAACAAATGCAAGAGGATCTTAACATACCTTGTGATAATGCTAGTTTAAAAGTTGAAGTTGTTAGAAAAAAATATTTTTATTTATTTAATTATATCTTACATATGTCTCTTCATTCGTGCCAAACCGGTGTGCTATAGCCCACTGTTTTTAGGGTGGGCCTGGGGGCCGGGAGTAATTTTGGATTAAAATCGATTGGTCTTCCCTTGGCAGGCTAGGGAGTGATCTAGTATGGGCCATTAGGGTGGGAGGGGCAGTTTGGGTGGTCAAATGGGAAAAACAGAGCAAACGGGCCATTTTTGGGGCAAATTGATGTGCTATAGCCCACGATTTTTGAGGTGCGCCCAAGAGTCGAGCGTGATTTTGGCCGAAAATTGATCGGGCTACCTCAGGTAGGCTAGGGAGTGTCCTTGTGTGGGCCATTGGGGTGGGCGGGCGGTTTGGGTGGTCAAACGGGCGAAACATAGCGAGTGGGCCATTTTTAGGCCAAATCGGTGTGCTATAGCCCACAGTTTTTGGGGTGGGCTCAGGTGCCCGGCGTGACTTTGGCAAAAAATCAATCGGGCTACCCCAGGCAGGCTGGGGAGCAGCCTATTGTGGTCCATTGGGGTGGACGGGGTGGTTCGGGTGGTCAAACGGGAGAAACGGCGCGAATAGGACATTTTTGGGCCAAATCGATGTGCTATAGCCCACGATTTTTGGGGTGGGCCTAGGGGCTGGGCGTGATTTTTGCCAAAAATTAATCGGGCTACCCCAGGCGGCCGGGGAATGGCCTAGTTTTGGCCATTGGGGTGGTCGAGGTAGTTTGGGTGGTCAAATGGGCGAAACAGCGCGAACAGGCCATTTTTCGCCAAATTTGTGTGTTATAGCCCACGGTTTTTGGGGTGGACACAGGGGTCGGGCTTGATTTCTGTCAAAAATTTATTGGGACACCCTAGGCAGGGTGGGGAGCAGCCTAGCATGGGATATTAGGGTGGACGAGGCATTTTGGGTGGTCAAACGAGCAAAACGGTGTAAACGGGCTATTTTCAAGTCAAATCAGTATGCTATAGCCCATGATTATTGGGGTGGATCGATGGGCCGATCGTGACTTTTGACAAAAATCGATAGGGCTGCCCAAGCAGGATGGGAAGTGTCCTAATGTGGGCCATTTTGGGTGGGCAGTGCGGTTAAGATAGTCAAATGGGTGAAACGACGTGAATGGCCCTTTTTTGGGAAAAATCAGTGTGCTATAACCCATAGTTTTTGGGATGGGCTCGGGGTCGGGTTTGATTTTGGTTAAAAATTGACCGGGCTTCCCCAAGCAGGCTGGGGACTGGCCTAGTATGGGTCATTGGGGTGAGCGGTGCAATTTGGGTGGTCAAACGGGCTAAACGGCGTGAACTAGCCATTTTCTTGCCAAATAGGGGTACTATAGCCTACGGTTTTTAGGGTGGGCTCGGGGGCCAGGCGTGATTTTGGCAAAAAATCGATCGGGATTCCCCAGGCAGGTTGGGGAGCGGCCTAGTATGGGCCATTGAGGTGGGTGGGGAATTTTGGGTGGTCAAACGGGAGAAACGACACGAACAGGCCATTTTCAGGACAAATCGGTTTGCTATAGCCAATGATTTTCGTGGTGGGCTCGGGGGAATGGCGTGATTTTTGCATAAAATCGTTCGGGCTTCCCCAGGTAAGCTTAGGAGTATCCTTGTGTGGGTCATGGGGGTGGGAGGGGAGGTTTGGGTGGTCAAACGATAAAAATGATGCGAACGGGCCATTTTTGGGCTAAATCGGTTTGCTATAGCCTATGATTTTCGGAGTGGACCCGGGGTCCGGGCCTGATTTTGGACGAAAATTGATCGGGCAGACCCAGATAGGATGAAGAGTGTCCTAGTGTGTGACATTAGGGTGGGCGGGGCATTTTGGGTGGTCAAACGAGCGAAACAACAACAATGGGCCATTTTAGGGCAAAATAAGTGTGCTATAGCCCACTATTTTTTAGGTGGGCTCGGAGGTCGGGTGTGATTTTGGTCAAAAATTAGTTGGGCTGCACCAGGCAGGCTGGGGAGAAGCCTAATATGGGCCATTGGGATAGTGAGGGGGGGTTGGGTGGTCAAAAGGGTGAAACGGCTTGAACGGGCCTTTTCCTGGCCAAAGTAGTATGTTATAGCCTACGGATTTAGGTGGGCCCGAGGGCCAGGCATGATTATGTATAAAAATTGACTGGTCTTTCCCAAAAGGGTAGGGAGTGACCTAGTGTGGGCCATTGGGGTGTTCATGTTTTGGGTGGTCAAACGAGCGAAACGACGCAAATAGGTCATCTTTGGGCCAAATCTGTGTGCTATAAACCATGGTTTTTGGGATTGTCCTGGGGGCCGGGCATGATTTTAACCAAAAATTGATTGAGTTTCCCCAAGAAGGATGGAGAACATCCTAGTGTAGGCCATTGGGGTGGCATAGGTAGTTTGGGTGGTAAAACGGGCGAAACGGCATGAACGAGCCATTTTCGAGCAAAATTGGTGCGCTATAGCCCATGGTTTTTGGGTGGACTAGGGGGACGGACGTTAATTTGGATGAAAATTGAATGGGCTACCCCAGGCAGTCTGTGGGGCATTCTAGTATGGGATATTAGGGTGGGTGGGGCGGTTTGGGTGGTCAAACAGACGAAACAGCGCGAGCGGACCATTTTTGGGCCAAATCAGTTTGTTATAGCCCATAATAGAATGGGATAAATGGGCGGGGCAATTTTTTATAGACCATGATAATGTGTGGTAAAACGGGAAAACAAGCATGAATGGATCATTTTCTGCTATATCGGTATGCTATATCCCACGATTTTTTAGAGGAGGGGGAGTGATTTTGGCCAAAAATTGACCAGATTGCCCCAGGCAGGTTAGGGAGTGGCCTAGTGTAGGCCATTAGTTGGGAGAGTTAGTTTGGGTGATTAAATGGGTGAAACGTCATGAACGGGTTATTTTTGGGCCAAATCGATGTGCTATAACCCACGGTTTTGGGGTGGGATCGGGTGTCGAGCGTGATTTTGGCCAAAAATTGATTGGGCAACCCTAGGCAGGCTGAAGAGAGGCCTAGTACGGTCCATTGGGGTGGACGGGGCTGTTTGGATGGTCAGACAGACGAAACCATGCGAACGGGCCATTTTTGGGCCAAATCGGTGAGTTATAGCCCAATTTTTTGAATAGGCCCGGAGGCTGGCGATGATTTTGGCCAAAAATTGATTTGTCTTCCCCAGGTAGTCTAGGGAGCGACCTAGTTTGGTCCATTGGGATTGGTAGGGCGATTTGGGTGGTAAAACATGCGAAACGGCGCGAATAGGTTATTTTTTGGGAAAAATCGATGTGCTATAGCCTACTTTTTTTGGGGTGGGCTAAGGACCAGGCGTAATTTTTCCAAAAATTGTCCGGGCTGCCCCAGGTAGTATGGGGAGTGACTTATTGTGGGCCATTAGGGTGGGGCAGTTTGGGTTGTCAAATGAGCGAAACAACGCGAACGGGCCATTTTTGGGCCAAATCGGTGTGTTATACCCCATGGTTTTTGGGGTTAGCCTGGGGCCAGGCGTGATTTTGGTCGAAAATCGATCGGATTTCCCAGGTAAGTTGGGAAGGATCCTAGTGTGGTCCATTGGGGTGGGGGTGATTTGGGTGGTCAAACGAGAGAAACGACGTGAATAGGCCACTTTTGGGCCAAATCGGGGTGCTATAGCCCATAGTTTTTTGGTAGGGACTGGGGCTCAGACGTGATTTTGTCCAAAAATCAACTAGGCAGCACCAAGCAGGCCAGGGAGAGGCCTAATATAGGCCATTGGGGTGGGCGGGAAAGTTTAGGTGGTCAAACGGGCAAAATGGCGCGAACGGGCCAATTTCGATGCAAATCGATGTGCTATAACCCATGGTTTTTGAAGTGGGCTCGGGGCCGAGCGTGATTTTAGCCAAAAATTGATCGAGCTACCTAATGCAGGCTGGGAAGAGGCTTAGTGTGGGTCCTAGGGATGGGCGGGGCAGTTTGGGTGGTCAATCGGGAAAAACGGTGTGAATGGGCAGTTTTCAAGCCAAATCGGTATGCTATAGCCCGTGGTTTTCTGGGTGGGCTTGGGTGCAGAGCGTGATTTTTGTCGAAAATTGATTGGGATGCCTCGGACAGGCTAGGAAGTGGCATAGTATGGGCTATCGGGGTGGGTGGGCTAGGCGGGGCAATTTGGGTGGTTAAATGGGTAAAACGGTGCGAACGGGTCATTTTTGGGCCAAATCGGTGTACTATACACCATGATTTTTGGGATTGGCCCAGGGGTCGGGCTTGATATTTGCCAAAAATTGATCGGGATACCCCATGCAAGCTTGGGAGAATCTTAGTATCGGCCATTAGGGTGGGCGGGGTGATTTAGGTGGTCAAACAGGGGAAATAACATGAACGGGCTATTTTTGGGCCAAATCGATAAACTATAGTCCACTATATTTTGGTGGGCCTAGGGGCTGGAGGTAATTTTTGTGACAAATTGATTGAGCTACCTCAGCAGGCTGGGGAGCGTCCTACTGTGGGCCATTGAGGTGGGCGGGGTGATTTGGGCTGTCAAACGGGCGAAATGGCATGAACGGGCTATTTTCAGGCCAAATCGGTGTGCTATAGCCCACGATTTTAGGGGTGAGCATGGGGATCGGGTGTGATTTTGGCCAAAAATCATTTGGGCTGCCCCAGGCAGGTTGGGGAGCAGCCTAGTGTAGGCCATTGGGGTGGTCGGGGCAATTTGGATGGTCAAACGGGTGACACGGCGTGAACTGTCCATTTTTGAGCCAAATCGGTGTGCGATAGCCTACGGTTTTTGGGGTGGACCTAGGGGCCGAGTGTGATTTTCATCAAAAATGGACCTGGCTTCCCTAGGAAGGCTGGGGTGCAATCTAGTGAGGGCTTATATAGTTAGCGGGGAGGTTTGGTGGTCAAATGGGCGAAACGGCACGAACGGGCCATTTTTTAGCTAAATAAGTTTTTTATAGCCCACGATTTTTAGAGAGGGAACGGGCGTGATTTTGGTCAAAAATTGGCCGGGCTGCCCTAGGCAGGCTACGGAGAGACCTAGTGTAGGCCATTGGGGTTAGCGGGTCGGGTTGGGTGGTCAAACAGGCAAAACAGTGTGAACGGGCCATTTTTTAGCTAAATTGGTATGCTATAGCCCACGGTTTTTTGGGTGGGCTCGGGCTCGATTTGGGTCAAAAATTAATCGGGCTACCCCAGGTAGGTTGGGAAGTGGCCTAGTGTAGGCCATTGGGTTGGGCGGGGCGGTTTGGATGATCAAACGGGCAAAATGGCGTGAATGGGCCATTTTCGGGCCAAATTGGTATGCTATAGCCTACGATTTTCGAGGTAAACCCAATGGCAAGGCGTGATTTTGGATAAAAATTGATCGGGCTGCCCCAGGTAGACTGGGGAGGGGCCTAGTGTTGTTCATTGGGGTGGGTGGAGTATTTTGGGTGGTCAAATGGGCTAAATAGCGCGAACGTGCCATTTTCGGTCCAAATCAGTATGCTATAGCCCATGATTTTTCTGGGTTGACCTAGTAGTTGTGCATGATTTTTGCTGAAAATCTACTGGGCTACCCAGACAACTTGGGGAGCGACATAATGTGGGCCATTAGGATGGGCGAGGCAGTTTGTGTGGTCAAACGGGTGAAACGGTGCGAACGAGCTAATTTTGTGCCAAATTGGTATATGATTGCCCACGGTTTTTGGGGTGGGCCTGGGCGGTTGGGCGTGATTTTGGTTAAAAATTGATCGGGCTGCCCCAGATGGGCTGGGGAGTTGCCTAGTGTGGGCTATTGGGGTGGGCAGGGCGATTTGGGTGGTCAAACGAGAAAAAAGGCATAAACAGACCATTTTCGGACCAAATTGGTGTGCTATATCCCACGATTTTTAGGGTGATCAACGGGTCGGTCATGATTTTTTCCGAAAATCATCCGGGCTACCCAAGGCAGGTTAGGGAGTGGCCTTATGCGAGTCATAGGGGTGGGCGAGGCAGTTTGGGTGGTGAAATGGGCAAAACAACGTGAATAGGCTATTTTCGAGCCAAACCGGTGTGCTATAGCCCATGGTTTTTGGGGTGGGCCCGGGGGCAGACGTAATTTTGGCCGAAAATCAATCAGGCAGCCCCAAGAAGGATGGGAGCGGCTTAGTGTGGGCTATTGGGGTGGTCCGGGAGATTTAGGTGGTTAAACAAACGAAATAATGTGATAGGGCTTTTATTAGGCCGAATCGACATGCTATAGCCTATGGTTTTTGGGGTGGGTCTGGGTGTCGAGCGTGATTTTTGTCGATAATTAATTGGGCTACCCCAGGCAGTCTGAGGAGCGGCCTAGTGTGGACCATTGAGTTTGGCGAGGCGATTTGGATGGTCAAATGGGTGAAATAACACAAACGGGCTATTTTTGGGCTACATTGATGCGCTATAGCCCACGATTATCGATGTGGGCTCGGGGACGAGCGTGATTTTTGTAGAAAATTGATCAGGATGCCGCAGGAAGGCTGGGGAGAGACCTTATATGGGCCATTGGGGTGGGCGAGGAGGTTTGAGGGGTTAATCGGGTGAAACAGCGTGAATGGGCCATTCTCGAGCCAAATCAATGTGCTATGGCCCATGGATTTTGAGGTGGGCTCGGGGGTCGAACATGATTATGCTCGAAAAGTGATCGGATTGGCCCAGGTGGGCTGGGGAGCATCTTGGCATGGGACATTGGGGTGGGCGGTGTGATTTGGGTGGTCAAACGGTGTGAACGGGCCATTTTCAGACCAAATCAGTGTGCTATAGCCCATTGGGGTGGGCTCGGGGGTCGAGCGTGATTTTGGCCCAAAATCAATCGGGCTACCCTAGGAAGGCGTGGGAGCGTCCTAGTATGGGCCATTGGGGTGGGCGAGGCAATTTGGGTGGTCGATCGGGAAAATAATGCGAACGGGCTATTTTTGGGCCAAATCGGTGTGCTATAGCCCATGACTTTCGAGGTGGGCCAGGGGTCGGGCATGATTTCTGCCAAAAATCAATCGAGCTACCCTAGGTAGGATGAGGAGCGGCCTAGTATTGGCCATTGGGGTGGGAGGGGCAGTGTGGGTGGTCAAACAGGCGAAACAGCTTGAACGGACCATTTTTGAGACATATCAGTATGCCATAGCCCACAATTTTTGGAGTGGGCCCGGGGTCGGGTGTGATTTTGGCTGAAAATTGACTGGGCTGCCCAGGCAGGCTTGGGAATGGCCTAGTGTAATCCATTGGGGTAGGGAGAGGTTTGGGTGGTCAAACAGGCAAAATGGTGTGAATGGGCCATTTTTGGGCCAAATCAGTGTGCTATAGCCCATGGTTTTGGGGTGGACTTGGGGGCTGGGCAAGATTTTTGTCAAAAATTGATCGGACTTCCCCAGGCAGGATGAAGAGTAGCCTAATATTGGCCATTAGGGTTGGCGGGGTGGTTTGGGTGGTCAAACAAGCGAAACGACGAACGGGCCATTTTTGGGCCAAATCAGTGCGGTATAGACCACGATTTTTGGGGTGGGCCCGGAGGTCTAGCGTGATTTTTACCAAAAATCAACCGGACTGCCCCAGGTAGGCTGAAGAGCGGCCTAGTATGGGTCATTGGGGTGGGTGGGGCAGTTTGGGAGGTCAAAAGGGCAAAACGGCGCTAATGGGTCATTTTTTAGCCAAATCAGTGTGCTACAGCCTACGATTTTCGGAGTGGGCGCGGGGGCCAGGGTGATTTAGGTAAAAAATTGATCGGGCTACCCTAAGAATGTTGGGGAGTAGCCTAGTGTCGGCCATTGGATAGGCAGGGCGATTTGAGTGGTCAAACAAACAAAACAACACGAAAGGCCATTTTTTTGGGTCAAATCAGTATGCTATAGCCTGCGTTTTTTGGGGTGAACCCGGGGGTTGGGTGTGATTTTGTCAAAAATTGACCGGTCTACCCCAAGCAGGCTGTAGAGCGGCCTAGTGTAGGCGATTGGGGTGGGAGGGCGGTTTGGTTGGTCAAATCGACACGAACGAGCCATTTTTGGGTTAAATCGGTGTTCTAAAGCCCATGGTTTTTTAGGTGGGCCCGGAGGCTGTTAGTGATTTTGGCCAAAAATCAAACGGGCTGACCCAAGCAAGCTGAGGAGCGGTCTAATATAGGCCATTGGGTTGGGCAAGCGGTTTGGGTGATCAAACGAGCAAAACAATGCGAAAGGGCCATTTTCGGGCCAAATCGATATGCTATGGCCAACGGGTTTTAGGGTAGGCCAGGGTCCGAGCTTGATTTTTGTCGAAAATCAATCGGGCTTTCCTAGGTAGGTTGAGAAGTGGCCTAGTGTGGTCCATTGGGGTGGGAGGGGCATTTTGGGTCATCAAACGAGCGAAACGGCATGAATGGGCTATTTTTGGATTAAATAGAGTTGCTATAGCCCATATTTTTTGGGGTGGGCTCAGGGCCCGAACATGATTTGAGCCAAAAATTGATCGGGCTGCCCCAGGCAGGCTGGGGAGCATCCTATTTTAGGCCATTAGGGTGGTCGTGGTGGTTTGGGTGGTCAAACGGGAGAAAGTGTACGAACGAACCATTTTTGGGCTAAATCGGTGTGCATAGCCTATGGTTTTTTAGTAGGCCCAGGGGTCGGGCATGATTTGGTAGAAAATTAATCGGGCTACCTTAAGCAGGTTGAGGAGTGTCCTAGTGTGGGTTGTTGGGGTGGAAGGGGAAGTTTAGGTGGCCAAACAAGCGAAATGGTGCGAACAAGCCAATTTTTAGCAAAATTGATGTGCTATTGCCCACATATTTTGGGGGCGGGCCGGGGACCGGGTGTGATTTTTGCTAAAAATCCACTAGGATGCCCTAGAAAGGCTGTAAAGCGTCCTAGTATGGGATATTTGGGTGGGTGGAGCGGTTTGGGTGATCATACGTCCGAAACAGCGCGAATGGGCTATTCTGGGGCCAAATTGGTATGCTGTAACCCACGGTTTTTGGGGTGGGCCTAGGGGCTGGGTATGATTTTGGCCAAAAATTAATCGAGCTATCCCAGGCAGGTTGGAGAGCGGCTTAGTGTGGGCCATTGGGGTGGACGGGGTGGTTTGGGTGGTCAAACGAGCGAAACAACATGAACGATCCATTTTCAGGCAAAATTGGTGGCTATAGCCCACAATTTTTGGGGTGGGCCTAGGGGTCGGTCATGATTTTTGCCAAATATCGATCGAACTACCCCAGGCAGGCTGGGGAGCAGCCTAGTGTAGGCCATAGTCGTGGGCGGGGCGGTTTCGGTGGTCATACGGGAAAAACAGCTCGATAGGCCATTTTTGGGCCAAATCGGTGTGCTATAGCCCACGGTTTTTGGGATGGGCTCGGGGGCCTGGCGTAATTTTGACCGAAAATTGATCAGACTATCCCAGGAAGGTTAGGCAGTCATCTTGTATGGGCCATTCGGGTAGGCGGGGAAGTTTTGGTGGTCAAATGGATGAGGCAACGCGAACTGGACATTTTCGAGCAAAATCAGTGTGCTATAGCCTGCGTTTTTTGGTGTGAGCTTGGCGGCTTGGTGTGATTTTTGTCAAAAATTGATCGGGCTTCCCCAAGCAGGTTGTGGAGCGGCCTAGTGTGGGCCATTGGGGTGGGCGGGGCAATTTGGGAGGTCAAACCGGCGAAACGGCGCGAACGAGCCATTTTCGAGCCAAATCAATATGTTATAGCCTATGGTTTTTGAGGTGGGCCCAGAGGCTGGTAGTGATTTTAGTCGAAAATCTAACGGGCTGCCCCAAGCAAACTGGGGAGCATTCTAGTATAAGCCATTGGGTTGGGCGAGCGGTTTGGGTGGTTAAATGGGTAAAACAAAATAAATGGGCCAAATTGGTGTGCTATAGCCTTTGGATTTTGGGGTAGGCCCGGTTCCGGGCGTGATTTTGGTCAAAAATCAACCGATCTTCCCCAGCCAGGTTGGGGAGCGGCCTAGTGTGTTCAATTAAGGTGTGCAAGGAATTTTGGGTCGTCAAACGAGCAAAACAGCGCGAAAGGGCTATTTTTTGGCCAAATCGAGTTGCTATAGCCCACGGTTTTTAGGGTGGACTTAGGGGCCGGATGTGATTTGAGCCAACAATCGATCGGGCATCCCTAGGAAAGTTGGGAAGTATCCTAGTGTGGGCCATTAGGGTGGTCGGGGCGGTTTGGGTGGTCAAATAGGAGAAAGAGAGTGAATGGGCCATTTTTGGGCTAACTCGGTTTGCATAGTCTACGGTTTTAGAGTGGGCCTAGGGGTCGAGCAAGATGTTGGTAAAAATCAATCGGGTTGTCTCAGGCAGACAGGAGAGTGGCCTAGTATGGGTCATTAGGGTCAGATTTTGGGGCGAGTTGGGGGCCGAGCCCGATTTTGGTTGAAAACCTACCGGGCTTCCCCAGGCAGGCTAAGGAGTGCCTAGTGTAGGCCATTTTGGTGTGCGGGGTGATTTGGGTGGTCATACGGGTAAAACGGAGTGAATGGGCCATTTTTGGGCCAAATTGGTGTGCTATATCCCACGGTTTTCGAGATGGGCTTGAGGGTCGAGCAATATTCTGGCCAAAAATAGATATAGGTTGCATTAGGCAGACTGGGGAGCGGCCTAGTATAGGCCATTGTGGTGGTCGGGGAGGTTTGGGTGGTCGGACGGGCAAAACAGGCCATTTTTTAGCCAAATCGGTGTGATATAACCCATAGTTTTCAGGTTAGGCTCCAGTGTCAGGCGTGATTTTGGCAAAAACTCGATTGGGCTGCCCCATGTAGGATTGAGAGTGACCTAGTATGGGACATTGAGGTGGTGGGGAAATTTGGGTGGTCAAACAGGCGATATGGTGCGAACGGAACATTTTTTGCCTGAATCGGTGTGCTATAACCCTCGGTTTTTGGGGTGGGCCCAAGGGTCGAGCGTGATTCTGGTTGAAAATCAATCAGGAAGCCCCAGGTAGGCTAGGGAATGGCCTAGTGTGGGTCCTTGGGGTGGTCAAGAAGGTTTGGGTGGTCAAAACGGCGAAACGCCGCAAACGGGCTATTTTTGGGCTAAATCTGAATGCTATATAGCCCAACGCTTTTGGGGCGAGCCTGAGGGCCGGGCATGATTTTAGCTGAAAATCAATCGGGCTACCCCAGGCTGGCTAGGGAGAAGCCTTGTGTGGGCTATTAGGTTAGGCGGGGCAGTTTAGGTGGTCAAACAGGCAAAACGGCGCAAACGGATCATTTTTGAGCCAAATCATTTTTGGGGTAGGCCCGAGGTCGGGCATTATTTTGCCCAAAAATTGACCTAGCTGCACTAGGCAGGATGGGGGCGGTCTAATTAAGCCATTGGGGTAGGCAGGGGGATTTGGGTGGTCAAAAGGGAGAAACGGTGCAAACATGCCATTTTTAGGCTAAATCGATGTGCTATAGCCCACGGTTTTTGGGGTGGGCTCGGAGGCCGAGCGTGATTTCGGCCAAAAATCGATCGGGATGTCTTAGGCAGGCTGGGAAGTAGCCTAGTGTGGGGAATTAGGGTAGACGGGGTGGTTTGGGTGGTCAAATAGGCTAAACGGCGTTAACGGACTTTTTTCAGGTAAATAGTGTGCTATAGCCCACGATTTTAGGGGTGGGCCCGAGGGTCGGGCGTGATTTATGCAAAAAATCAATTGAGCTACCCCAGGTAGGCTAGGGAGCAGTTTAGTGTAGACCTTGGGGTAGGCGGGGCAATTTGGGTTTTCAAACAAGCGAAATGGCACGAACGGGCCATTTTTGGGCTAAATCAGTATTCTAAAGCCTACGGTTTACGGGGTGTGCCCAGGGGTCGGGTGTGATTTAGGCTGAAAATTGACTGGGTATCCCCATGCAGGTTGGATAGCGTCCTAGTATGGGCCATTGGGGTGGGCGGGGCGGCTTGGGTGGTCAAATAGGAGAATCGGCGTGAACGGGCCTTTTTCGGGCCAAATCAGTGTGCTAAAGCTCAGGGTTTTTTAGGGTGGGCCCAGGGTCCAGATGTGATTTTGGCCAAAAATCGATCGGGTTTCCCCAGGAAGGCTGGGGAGCGGCCAAGTGTGGGCCTCTAGGGTGGGAGGGGCAGTTTGGGTGATCAAACAGGCGAAACGGAGTGAACGGTCCATTTTAGGGACAAATCAGTGTGTTATATCCTGCAATTTTTGGGCTGGGCCAGGGGGACAAGCGTGATTTTGGATAAAAAATTGATCAGGCTATTGCATGCAAGCTGGGGAGAAGCCTAGTATGGGCCACTGGGGGGCGGGGTAGTTTGGGTGGTCAAACGGGCAAAACGGCATGAACGGGCCATTTTCGGGCCAAATCGGTGTGCTGTAACCCATAGTTTTTGGTGTGGGCCCAGAGGTCGATCGTGATATTCTCCAAAAATTGACTGTGCTACCCCAAGCAGGCTGGGAAATGGCCTAGTGTGGGTCATTGGGGTGGACAGGGCAGTTTGGGTGGTTAAATAGGCGAAACGGCATGAACAAACCGTTTTTGGGCCAAATCGGTGTGCTATACTCCACGATTTTTGGGTTAGGTCCAGGGGCCAGTGTTGATTTTGGGAGAAAATTAACCGGGCTTCCCCAGGCAGGAAAAAGAGCGGCTTAATGTGGGCCATTGAAGTGGGATGGGCTTGGGGGTTAGGTGGTCAAATGGGAGAAATAGCGCAAACAAGCCATTTTTGGGCCATATTGGTATGCTATAGCCTATATTTTTTGGGTGGGCCTTGCGAACGGGCATAATTTTGGCCGAAAATCAATCAGGTCATCGCAGTACAGCTGAGGAGCGTACTAATATGGGCTATTGGGATGGGCAGGGCAGTTTGGATGGTCAAATGGGTAAAACAGCGCTAACGGTCCAGTTTTAGGCCAAATCGGAGTGTTATAGCCGTCGATCTTCAGGGTGGGCCTGGGGTCGGGCGTGATTTTGGCCAAAAATTAATTCGACTGCCCAGGTAGGCTGGAGTGCAATCTAGTATGGGCCATTAGGGTGGGCGTGCATTTTAGGGGATCAATCGAGCGAAACGATGCGAATAGGCTATTTTCGGGCTAAATTAGTGTGCTATAGCCCACGGGTTTCATGATGGGCCTGGGGGCCATGCGTGATTTTAGCTGAAAATTAATCAGGCTGCTCTAGACAAGCTGGGGAATGGCCTAATATAGGCCATTAGGATGGGCGGGGCGGTGTGGGTGGTCAAACGAGCGAAACTGCGTAAACGGGCTATTTTTAGGATAAATCGGTGTGCTATAGCCTACGGTTTTTTAGTGGGCACGAGGGTCGAGCGTGATTTTGGTCGAAAATCGATCTGATTGGCCCAGGCAGGCTGAGGAGTAACCTAGTATAGGCCATTGGGGTGGGCGGGGCGATTTGGGTGGTCAAACATGCAGAATAGCGTGAACGGGACATTTTCGGGCTAAATCAGTGTTCTTTTTCCAATAATTTTTGGGGTGAACCCGAGGACTGGGCGTGATCTTAGCCAAAAATCAACCGAGCTAACCCAGGTAGCTTGGGGAGCGGTGTAGTGTGGGACTTTGGGGTGTACGGGGTGGTTTTGGTGGTCAAAAGGGTGAAACAGTGCAAACGGGCCATTTTTTTTTGTCAAATAGATGTGCTAGAGCCTACGGTTTTTGGGGTGAGCTCGGGTACTGGGAGTGAATTTAGCCAAAAATCAATCGGGCTACCCCAGGTAGGCTGGAGAACAGTCTAGTATGGGCCATAAGGGTAGGAGGGTCGGTTTGGGTGGTCAATAGGGTGAAACTGCGTGAATCGGCCATTTTTGGGCCAATTCCATGTGCTATAGCCAACGGTTTTCGAGGTGGGCCCAAGGGTTGGGCGTGATTCTGGTTGAAAATTGATCGGAATACCCTAAGCAGGTTGGGGTGCAGCCTAGTATGGGTCATTAGGGTGGGCAAGGCGGTTTGGGTGGTCAAACAAGCGAAACAGCGCGAACAGGCTTTTTTTGGGCCAAATCGATGTGCAATTGCCTACGGTTTTTGGGGTAGGAATGGGACCGAGCTTGATTTTTGGCCTAAAATTGACTGGGCTACCCCCGAAAAAATGGGAAGGGAGCTAGTGTGTTTTATTGTGGTGGGCGGAATGGTTTGGGTGGTCAAATGGGCAAAATGGTGCGAACGGGCCATTTTTGGGTCATAGCGGTGTGGGCTCGGGGCCCGAACATGGTTTTAGCGAAAAATCGATCGGGCTGCCCCAGACAGCTTATGGAGTGGCCTAGTATGGGTCAGTAGGGTAGGAGGGATGGTTAGGGTGGACAAAAGGGTGAAACATCACGAACGGACTATTTTTAGGCCAAATTAGTGTGCTATAGACCATGATTTTTGGGGTGCGCTCGGAATTTAAGCGTGATTTTGGCTGAAAATTGATCGGGCTGCCCCAGGCAGGCTAAAGAATGGCATAGTATAGGTATTAGGGTGGATGGGGTGGTTTGCGTAGTCAAATGGGGGATACGGCTCGAACGGGCAATTTTTCAAGCCAAATTGGTGGGTTATAGCCCACGATTTTTGGGGAGGGCATGGGGGTCGAGCGTAATTTTGGTAAAACATTATCCGATTTTCCCCAGGTAGGCTGAAGAGTGTCCTAGTATTGGACATTAGGGTGGGTGGAGTAGTTTGGGTGTTCAAACGGGCAAAATAGAGCAAATGAGCTATTTTTAGGCCAAATCGGTGTGCTATAGTCCATAGTTTTCTAGGTGGTCCCCGGGGCTAGGCATAATTTTTGCCAAAAATTGATCGGACTGCCCCAAGTAGGCTGACGAGCGGCCTAGTATGGGCTATTGGGGTGCACGCACTGGTTTGGGTGGTCAAACGAGCGAAACAGCGTGAACGGGTTATTTTTGGGCCAAATCGGTGCGCTATAACCCACGGTTGTTAGGTGGGCTCGGGCGTCGGGTGTGATTTTATCTAAAAGTTGATCGAGCTTCCCCAAGAAGGCTGGGGAGCGGCCTAATATGGGCCATTGGGGTGGACGGGATGGTTTGGATGGTCAAACGAGCGAAACGGCGCAAATGGGCCATTTTCAAGCCAAATCGGTGTGCTATAGCCTACGATTTTTGGGGTGGTCCTGAACGTTATTTTGGAAAAAAAATGACCGAGCTACCCCAAGCAAGGTAGGGAGCGTCTTGGATTGGGACATTTAGATAAAAGAGGTATATTAGGTGGTCAAACTAACAAAACAGTGCGAACGAGCCATTTTTGAGCCAAATCGGTGTGCTTTAGCCTAAGGTATTTGGGGTGGGATTGGGAGTCAGGTGTCGGGCGTGATTTATGCTGCAAATCTATTAGGCTACCTCAGGCAGCCTGAGGAGCGTCCTAGTGTGGGACATTGGGGTGGGCGGGGCGGTTTGTGTGGTCAAACGGGAGAAAAGACGAGAACTGACCCTCTTTGAGTATCAATAAAAAAGGTCTTGTGCAAGCAAGTGACACTTTACTTCAAGCTAATAGTGTTGCCTCACTTTCTTTAGCTAGGTTTAGAAGACGATTCTCGACATAGAGTATTTCCTTCTCATCGAAAGATGCCTAAGGCCTTCTCACCAAAACCTAAACCCCCTGCTCCTCGAACAATTGAATCAAGAGTCAATATATTCACACCCACGCATAAAGAATATCCTGTGAATGTCATCTTATTTTTTTGAAGAATTTGACATTGACCAGGAATGAGAGCAGAATGAGCCTAACGACGTACCTTCAACTCAAAAGGCTAAGCTAATAAGAGAGAGTTGTATCCTTCCGTGTAAAATAATTGGATCTTTTCTTTTAAAGAACAATCCTTTTCCTGGAGTTTACTTGAGATACCTCAAGATAGGACAAAAAGCCTCCCAGTGATCTTGTCTTGGATTCTGCATGAATTGACTAACCACTCTAAGAGCAAGGGTTATATCTGGTTGGGTTACAGTCAGATAGATAAGCTTTCCAACCAAACTTCTATACCTCTCTAGATTTTCAAAGAGCAGTCCATCATCCTTACTGAATATCAAAGTTGAATCCATAGGAGCATCCACATTGCTCCCAACAATCCAGCCTGCTCTAAAAAGTCTGTAACATACTTTCTTTGATAAAGTGATATTCCCGCCTTTGATCTTGCTACTTCAATACCCAACAAGTATCCAAGCTTTCCAAGATCCTTGGTAAAAAAGTGTTTACTAAAACACTATTTCAGGTCAACAATTCATGTCCTCTCACTACCTGTAATTACAATATCATCAACATAAACAGTAATGATTAGAGATCCACATTGGATATGATGAACAAATACTTAATGATCAACCTTAGTTTGCTTCAGCCCATATGCAGAAAGAACGTTGACTAAATTTAACAAACCATGCCCTATGGATTCTGTTCTAGACTTACCAATCTTGGCTAGCTTGTCTTCCTTGCGCTAAGCCCTTCTCTTATCTACAACTTTGGCGAATAGTAAAAATCATTATTCCCTCCAATCTTTATGGACTGATTTGACCCCCAATCCTAGCATGCTAAGCCGTATTATTTTTTTAAAAAAGATATTTCCCAGTGTGCCAAGCCCCCTCCCCACGGTCTGGGTCAATGAACTAGTCTCGTCCCCCTAACCTAAGAGTTCTGGTTATGACCAGCCAAAAACAGTTCCTCTAGATGCCTTATAACCATCCTTTTTGCCCATTCCCGTTTATGCGTACTTTATGATGATAGGCCTACAGACTCTTGAGGCCCCGGAATAGCCTTGCTTTCACATTCCCCCTCTTTTCTAAGATCAGGTTAGCATTTATGCTGCTTCACGCAATTATATTCAAGCAATTGAGTAGAGAGGGCAATTGAATCAGTCGTCATCCTTCGCTCTTGTGCTAAAGGCTTTCTTACCACAGGTCGTCGTTCCATCCTTTTTCGAAAGGGTAGATGTTTTTCTCCTCGATTCACCGAGATTTCAAGTTGACATCTCGAACAAAATCCTATTGTTGGTAATGGCCTTGGTGAATGACCTGCTACGCTTTATGGACTTGACTCTTGTGGGATGGGATGTGCTCAGCTGCCTCCAACTCTTTCTATGGGTCATACAACTTTCTTAAGTCAGCAGACATCATATTGATCTCTACTTCTCCCACAAATGGTGATGTCTCAATTCTCATTGGTCGGTCTTCTATCCGGAACAAAACTTTGTCCAAATAATCTTGAATCAGATTCCTGAAATTTACATAATTATTTGTAGAGTGAGTCCATTTTCATGCCATTTACAATAATGTTTTCCTTTTTTTCTTTTTTTAGGTATCTTATGTCTAGGAAGACAGGTCAAAAGTTGTTGATAACCCGGCGGCTGCTTCAGAGCTTCAGATGGCAACCAGTCGGTCGCGATCTTACCTTCTCTATTCTCTATAATTATGCTTACAAAAGAACTGACAATCTCTTTGAACAATATTCCTGCAAGCTTGGATCAGTTGTGCTTGAGGGTGATTAGAGGAAATCAAATGAATCACAGCATGCAAACAAAAGTCCAAATCTATTTCAAGAATGACCTGCTTGTAACCCAAATCCCATGCCAACATATGGCCACGGTAGATGGCCTAGAATTTAGCCACATTCTTGGTTGTACAATCCAAATTCTCAAAAAAAGCAGACACCCATCCGCATTCATTTTAACAAAAAAGACTGTAAGGGGAAACCTTCTAACAAAAATATTCGCATATTCTCGCTCATCCACGGGTTTTTACCAAGCCAAAACCTACTCCTAAGAAGTTGTTGGATCAAAGTAGTACATTATACATCTACCCGCTAGAAGCAGAGGCAGTTCGATTCCCCTTATACGGGATATGGCAAAAAAGACTAATTCAACGAGATATGCCTGCATGTCGAGAGTGCACTCCCTCTCTCTCAGCTTAGGAAAGAGATAGAGAATTCATGTACTTCGCAATTTCCTATGGATTTATCGTATCGTTACTTCTCTCTAATTGTGATTTTGCATATGCCATACTATACGGCTAAGGAAAACAAACAAGAACCATGCTTGGCTACTCCTCTTCCCCTTTCTGAATCAACTTGTCCTTGCGCTTACCACTTCTAAAAACTTGCGAGCGAGTGTTGATCGCTTCTTTGCCTGGGTAAGATTTGATGACTCCTGCCCAAAGATGGCGGGTTACGAATTAAGATTAGCTACTGCCAAAGAGGCCAAGAACGAGCTTCTGCTTTATCTAAAGAAAAAACCTCTTCCTTTCTCTCTTCCTGATCAGCGGATTCAGAGTGATCAGGTGAAGCCCCCCTTCTCGTTGTACCGAAATAAAGATCTGATTTAAATGACAAGGTACAACATATGAGTTCGATCCATTAGGTTCTTTTTTATTCAGAAAAGAAACTAGAGACAAGAAAACATCTTTGATTACTATTAAAAGGAACAATCTCAAATAGAACAAGATCCAATTTCGGGTCATTTCTCGGTGAATATGATCTGCCATAATTTCTTCGATCCCTTCATTTATGTGCCAGAATAGAGAGAGATTTGGTAGGAAAGTGGAAGAGACCTTTTTGTATTTGATAATCAAAGGGAGTGGGAAAGCTGCAGTAATTCTTTGGAAAATCCCGGTTCTCTTTGTCTTCGAGCTTTCATTCCTCAATCCACCGATTCCTTCCTTCATGTGCCTCCCCACCAATAAATAGAGATAAATAGGAATAACCGAACCACGTCTATAAAATGTCAGTACCATGCAGCTGCTTCAAATCCAATGTGATGATCCTTGATCAGATGACCAAGATATTGGCGAATACCACATATGATCGAGAAAATAGTACCTATAATCACATGAAAACCATGAAATCCAGTTGCTAAGAAAAAGGTAGAACCATAAATACTATCCAAAATAGTGAAGGGTGCTTGATAATATTCCATTCCTTGAAAGCCTGTGAATACTAGAGCCAGTGAAACGGTAGCTACTAAAGCGTAAACTGCTCGTTTTTCCTTCCCCGCGAGTATAGCATGATGAGCCCAAGTTACGGCAGCTCCGAATGAAAGGGGAATAAGGGTATTAAGAAAAGGGATTTCCCAAGAATCTAAAACCACAATCCCTTTTGGGGGAAAAATACCTCCGATCTCTACCATAGGTGCCAAAGAAGAATGAGAAGAAGCCCGAAAAAGAGCAAAAAAGAACATAACCTTCGATACAATAAACAGAATAAAATCATATCGAGGTCCTAATTGTACGACTTTGGTATGATGTCCTTCGAACATGGATTTGCGTAGAACATTGCGCCACCATATGAACATGGTATATAGGAGAAATATGTGGCCCAAACATAGAAGTGTTGCACCCCTTTGTAATGAGTACATGTACATCACACCTCCTACGATTGTTGACAAAGCTCCGAGTGAACCCAAAATAGGCCATGGACTTGGATCTACCAAATGATAAGAATGACTCTGAGATTCAATCATAAACCCCTTTGCCTCGGTTCTATGTAAACCCCCCTTTCACCCCCATCGCCCCCTAAATTAGTAAAGTAAAGAAGGGCTCTTTGGGATCTAATTTGCTTTATATCTGACAGGACAAACAAAGAAATAGGAAGGGATGGTTCTTTCATTCCATTGATAGAAGTCTAACTAGAAAAAAACTCTCTCTATTACTTTAAGAAGAGAATCGTTGGTTTGATCGATGAACTACGTGGGAAAATAGACCTTCTTTCTTTTATTTGAAGCAAGATTTTTGGAAAGTAACAATTCCATTCAGTTCATTTTCGGAAAACTTATTGGTCGCGGATTAGTTTGTTCTGCGCCGCCAGAAGCCTCAAATCAAAGGTGCAGGTTGATCTCTCTATTGAGGCTGCATTAATTTATTTATATTTAACTTGACACGTGGGAAGGGCTTACGCTACTAGTGGCTTGGCTGGGTCTCGCTCCTTTCCCGGATTATTCCTCCCCACTAAAAAGAGCAATTGAGAATCTTGAGAACCTTTTTGAGCGTCTATCTTTGCGGGGCGATTGGAAAAGAAAGGAGTATTTTATTCTTTTACGGCCTTTCATTCCACTATTCTGATCGAATTAATTGCTCTTCCAAACGACCAAGTCATAATGAGATAGAAAACCGATGCTTCCTTGGCCGTGTGGAACATGGATTAGCATTATTTCATTCCTACAAGTGATGACCCACCCAGGAGTGCTATGTACAGACTTAGAGATCAAATATAATATGTTTTTTTTCATTCCTCGTGAGCCACTTATTTCTCTGAAACAAGAGATTAAAGTTATCTTCCTTCTTTTTCCCATGAAGTGGACGGCGTTACACCATTGGGATACTTTGAATAAACTTGAGTACATATAGGATACACTGGCGCTAAAACCTTTTTTCAAGATATCTTCCAAATTGTTGGGGTCGTTGCTCCAGATCTTATTCTCCCTGTGTGAAACCAGTTGGTTCCGTAGTTTTAGAATTTTGCTGATCCCAAGTACTCTGTCTCCATCATTGCATATAGGAATATAGAAAGTAAAGAGGAAAAGGTATGACCAGAAGAATTGTGTGAAATAAATGAATTTATCTAGTTGAGGAATTCTTGATTGATTGAGACAAAACGATTCTCTCAATACAGCTTAACTCCGTCAAGCATGTACGAGTAGTAAAGAAGTATAGAGCACTTTATTTGGATTTTGACCAACGGAAAGAATGGGATCAAGGCTGGGTAATAGACTGACTGTCAAGGAGTGAAAGCCACTTGACTGTTTGGAAAGGGGGTACTAAAAAGGGACTGCTACCAATTAGGCTAGAAAGAAGACAGTAAGCGCCGAGTAAAGTGACTTACATGAATGGTGAGCTATCCTATAAGACTAAGAAGTGGGGAGAAAGAAGGATAACCTCTTTGAAAAGGACAGATCCGCTTGGCCGCTACTTACACATCTGGAGTTCCGAATTGAATTAGGGAACGAAATTCAAGGGCAATGAAGGCCCTTAGATAGGACTTCATCTATGAATAGAAGAGATTTTATTTTTAGTAGAGCTAATCACGACCATCATAACCTAACTCCAGGACTGCTACGGGCACTGATCTTTCTATTTAAAGTTTCCTTTTTATCTTAAATGTAGTTTGTCCTACAGCTCGCTAAAGTGAAGGTTATTCAACAATCTAAGCAAGTCACTCTTAACCTTATAGTGAATTCAAATATTTTGTGCTAGGAGCTCATTAAAGTCATATAGCTCCTCTATCTAAGGCCAAGGTAAGCAAAGATCTTATGATACCCCCCGTTCAACCAATGGAGATAGCAAGGAGATAGAATAAGTCATCTTCTACGATTGGTAAAGGGATCAAACGACTTTGAGCTTTGGCATGTTGTACGCGTGGGAAGGAATTCCATTCAACTACTTCAATGACCCTAGAGAGAATGAATGTATTAAGCTTAAAAGCATGAAATTCAGTTGCTAGCTGAACTAACTGTCTTCTCTCTCTTTTATTTTCTAGTCTTTGCTTCAGAAAGTCATTTAGAAAGATCCGCTTTTAACAGAGAGGATTCCTTACATTACATACAAAATTTAAGTGGGGATTCACTAAGCCTAAGTTTTTAACCTACTATGATGCGATGATGACATCTTGCTTTATTTCCCTCTCTCCTGCCCTGCCTTTATTAGTCTTTAATCATCTCTAAAGGGAGTGAAGTCACCTTAGGGTTAGAATCTGATGTGATCTTAGAGCCATTGACCCTACCCAACTAACTCTCTCTAAGTAAGAGTTTTCCCTGACTTATTATTCTTATCAAAGTCTATAGGGAAAAGAGAAAAGGTCAGTGTTTCTCCTTTGAATGACTCTGAAGTGGGCTCCTTTCACTTGACTATTTATCTTTTTTAGGGAGAGAATGAATCCACCTAAAATCTAAGGGAATCCCAAAAGTATTCGAAGGTTGATAAAAAGATACCTGTACCACGAGACCACCAAGACTGATAGGCATTCCAACCAAAAGGGGCAAGATTTCTTATAGGATCCACCCTCCCAACAAAAAGAAGAATTCCTTGTTGTGGAAAATTTGTTCAAGTTGAAAAGCATAAAGGTTTAAGGAAAGGCACCTTCTCCGATTAAAAGGGTATGGGACTCCTTTTCCTATGCAATTTCCTATGATAGGGTAGGGATGAATTGAATGAGAGACTATGAAAGTGAGGAAAACCCACATAAGGAAAGAAATCAATCTAATCACTCCATTTCAAGCCTTAGATAATCCGACTAAAAAGCCTAAATTAGCAAATTCACCTCCCTCTGAGTCCGATTAGAAAAACAGGAATGAAAGGCCTATTTTTCGGTGAGCTAGTGGGATTAAAGTATGAATTTGAATTTTCCTCGATCCGAAATTATTATCATGATCAACTCACTACCAGTTCCCATGTGGCCGAGGTTGTCCCGAAGTAGATCACCCCGATGCCTGTAATGAAAGGACAAACTTTCATCAGCTGCAAACTGGAAGCATTTTTTCGTTAGTTCATTAAGGTTGCAAGAACCTACTCCTAACTAAACAAAGACTCATCCGAGGGTCCACCATCGGTACTAGTCTAGGAGGTCAATACTGGCGAGAGTCCCACAGCTACCCTAGTTCGTTAGGTAAAATGTGTTTCGGTCATCTTTAAAGGATTGAAAACCATTGGAAGATTGAGTTTCAAAGGGATAAGATTGTTGTCAAAATCACATACAGCGAATAAATTCATTTTAGAATAACCCTTTCCTTTTTCTTTCACTACTGCCTTATTATCGTCTTCTGAAAGTGTCTCAATTTTGATCAACTTTCTTTCAATCATGAACTCGAGCAATCCTTTACCAATTTGATATTTATGACCTTTGATATCAACTCGACTACTTGTTGTTGTACTACTAACTATATTTTTCTTATTGATTATATTGGCCTGTACTCGAACTGTGCTATCTAACTTGTCCAACAATGTAGATACCCTCACAACTGAGGTATTTTGAGTACAGTTGTACAACAACCCTAAGACATATATTATGATAGCCTCCAGCATATATTGACCAAACTGATTAATAGTACTATTCTAAATATCTTGAGGTAGATATTTATATAAATAAGATTTAGCGTTTATAAGATCCTTTCTTATCAATAGTTTGATTAAGTTAGGAATTTCATTAAATATACTACATTCATCAAATTGACTAGTTATATCTTCAATCTTCTTCTGTAACTCAAGTAATTCTTCATCCGAGATGTTAATTGTATTATTAATGATCTCTTTATCCCTCTTATAATCATACAATAATTTCATAACATTAGTATTATACGTAGCTTTTTCTTCTTTATTTCTGCTTTTATCATCTATATCCCTGTATAAATTTTGCCAAAACTCATTAATAACAGTATGATTAGATGTACTATATTCTTTTCTATCAAGGGTCAAGATTGACCCTAGAAATCTATTACACGACCTATCATATTTTACAGTAATAGATAATTTCCCAATACCGAGATAATAGGATCTATATGAGCAATATGACAAATGGCAATCATTCACAAATTTCTCAATACTTACAACCATAAAGACATGTCTTTTTATTTTTATAGGTAAGACTCACCTATTACTAGGATAGTTTTTCATCATTGTATTTTTTTATTTCGCATCAGATCCATTAGATTCTTTGTAGCAATCGGCGACCCTTTCTTCTTTTACTTCACATAGCTTTTTGTCTCCTTGATAGCTGGAATTTCTCCAAATGTATGAAAGGCTGGAGGACTTAGTACCATCCATTCCGGTATGGTTGGATTCTTATGTTCATTTTTTAAGGATTCCGACATTTTTCTCTCTTAAGGGTGGATGAGATACTTTTTAAGGATTCTCTCCTCTCTTAAGGGTGGATGTATTCCTATGTTCATTTTGTTGATTATAGAGAATTTCTTTATCAAACTCATTTTCTAAGAGATATAGAGATATTGTAGTACACTACTAGGGATAACTTGTGCTCTTATTCTTCTGTCAAAAGTAGGGAAGAGCGAGTGTTTGATCAGATAAATCAAGCAATAGGGGCAGAGACTTTACTTCGCTAGGACGGAGTTGTTGTCGACTGAGGATTGGACAAGAGGCCTTTTTTTCTTTTATAAGGGAAGAGATTGTAGCTGGGTACAAATAGGCCTGTGAAAGACGAGAAGGCAAGCACGCGGGTTGTACCGATCAGCTTTGAGCTGTCGAGTAAGGATTGCTCCATCTCTTATGAAAGGACGCGAGGGGCCTGTCTTATAATAAAGGGTGTACTCTCTTCTCTGATGTTCTCTATATTATTGTGTCATATTCCTTAAGGAGTGATCCTGGATTAAGCCACGGGGCGATACCCGCCAAAAGAAAGGGGGTCTTTCGTAGTCAAATGTGTACGAGGAAAGGACAATTATTCAACGCACTAAAATCTAGTGGATGGGGTTCCATATTACTTAAAAGCCAGGTTTAAACCATGTTATGGAACCAAGACAACCTAATAAAAATAGGGTTACAAATAATATAATAAGAAAGAGAAAAGGCTTCCGACGTCTATAAATAGAAGCCACTTTCTCAATTTGGCAAAGCAAAGGGAGAGATGGATCCAGCCACCACTGAAAGACTTTTTCAAAAGAATCAATGAATTTTCCATGTGGAAAACGAAAAGCGCCAACGGAGGCAAACTCTACTGACCCTTTTAGAAAACGTGACCGCTCTTTTTTCGGTGCTGGTGAAACTACGCGTTCAACAGCTCCTAAACCAAATCCGCACTTTGGAAGAAGAAGAGAGGACCCTCATCCTAGAAAGGGAGGACCTTATAGTTAGGATAGACTTCCACATCCGCAGAGGAAATAACTAAGGGTCAGTCAACTCGTCTGGAGTTAAAGAAGGTTTAAATAAGTGTTTGTAGACGCTTTGTAATGTGTTTTCATTAAAGGTATTCTTGTTCTTTGTGGAGATATACTCCTATGAGTTGTGTATTTTTTGTGTGTGTAACACTAATGCTTCCCATTGTAATGTTGTGTTATGTGGATAGTCTATATGTGCTTCCCATATAAGAAAATGCTTCTAGTGCTGGAATGAATAAAATTTGCTTTGTTCTAGTTCATTCTCTTTCCCTGTTTTTTGCAGAAAAATTGTTGATTTTCATTTGCTAGTTCATATGAGAACAAGTACTTTATAAGACTATATAAGACTATAAATCTAGGATTAGGAGCTCGAACAGACACAACCCATTTTGAAAAGAAAATGACGAGTACCACTTTTCGAAAGAAACATCTTCCATGGGTATGCAAAACTAGTAGCCGCGAGAACAATCATCCTAATTATGGTTTCCGCATTTGAAAGTCCTCATACAACAAGTACTTTATGCCTTTGAAAGCTTGTTTTACAACCTACTTCCGACTTTCCGAACTCCCTACCGGCGGGACTAAGACAAACTCAAATATATAAAAAAGTATATATACATTTTTGCTAATCTTTAGGGAAATAATAGCATAAGTAAGTAGACACTACTTATAGTAAGTAACCACTTATTAGAGTACATACAAATAAATCATAATCTTTAGGGAAAATAATAGTATAAGTAAGTACACACTTATCATAGTAAGTATATACACTTATGATAGTCAGTATATACAAGTTAGTATATATAAACTATTGATCCTCTATATGGGATTCAATAGAATCACATAATAAATAAATATAAACTCTTGTTAATCTTTTATTGATCCTCTATATGGGATTGAATAGCATCACATAATTTTCCCTGAGGCCATTGACAACTAGACATGAGTGTTAGAGATAGAAAAAATGACTTCATAGATAGAAAAGCCTAAAAAGAAAAAGAACTTCATAGCTATCAAAACGACTTCATAGCTAGAAAGCAGAAAAAAGCACTTCTACGCTATCAAAGCGACTTCATAGCTAGAAAAGCTAAAAAACAACTTCATAGCTAGAAAGCAGAAAACGACTTCTACGCTATCAAACTGAAACAACTTCATTGCTATCAAGCCTCTAACAACAAGAGTTCTATTGTGAAGGGTGTGGATAAATCAAAATTACGCTATAGAATCGAATTATCATACTAACATAATTACCCTTATATTTGCCATTATTTATGGATTCAAAACTCATATTATTCCTAACGTGAAGCATATTTGTATGATTTGTCTTTTAGGTATTTCCAGGATATATCTATTTTTTTATAATCATTTATATATTCTAAACATCTATACAGGTATATTTACCTATCTCAATTTTCTCATAATGATTTTATGTCGATCTATCTCCTTAACATTCATCAAAAATATGTTTATCGAATTATTTATAGTCAGTCTTACTCTTCCTTTTGTACTATACTTTATCAAGAGTGGTGATGCAAATTACTTTCATATTCTAATCAAAGAAGTTTCTAAGTACCTGGGTGTGGATCTTCTAGATTGGTTTAGACGTCCTGAGGTTATAGAAGATGTCTCACGATTGACTTTTCCAGAATTATGGACTAAAGATGATATAAAAGATTTTTTGACTAAAGATGTTTCAGAAAATCAAAAAGTTAATGATGGACGGCGCCTTGTGTGCTTGCTTTTTGCATGTGTATACATGGTAGGATATTTCATCTCTTTTACAGAATACTTCCATTAAAAATAAATCAACGAGAAATGTCGTATATAGTGTACAGATCCCCGCTTACTATGAATTATCCCTCCGCCATTAGCTTAACTATCTATAAGGTTTGGCGCTAGTGAGTGTTTATTCAAATAGGTTTCCTAAAGGGTTTGTATTCTACACATGATTGATCTAAATACTAAATAGCGGTTATGTTTCCTAAGAGTGCAGATTGGTATAGACTATTAACTGTCTTAAGAGATATCGACTATTTCGATAGAGATTCCCTTTGTAATCATTTCAATAAATTGACTATTGAAGATAGTGAGGGTTCTGATGTTAGCAATCAGCCTTCTCTGAATCGTGCATTGAGAATATTTTATCCCTAGTGGGAACACATATCGGAAAAAAAGGTCCATTTGACACTGATAAAGGGAAGCCTTTTCTGTTATCGGATATGGTAGGCGGTTAATTAAGTAGTCTTACCTTAGATATATATCATTCTTTGGGTCTTAAATCATTAAATAAGTTTAGTCTTATATCATCCCGTGACCTAAGTAATTTCTATATAGAATTTCATTCATATTGGTATAAAGACATGTGCAACATATTGAATGGGCTTCAGAGACAAGGATTTCAGATAAATTTGAATATATTGGAGTATATTAAGAATCATCATGCTACTTTAGAAAAAGTAGGTCTTCTTATGCTAGGTATACTGGCACATGTGAATCTGAAAGAAGCCTACGATCTTCTTAGTAAATCTTATTTCCTGAATAAGGATATGAAGAACGTTTGTAGCCTTAGTGATCTCTTTAAGGAATTGGCAAATAGGGTGCAGACATCTAGGTATGAAGATTTCATAATCAGGCTAGCGTCCGCATACGAGGGTTATGTCTTTTATCTGGCTGCCTTTATGGACTTCCTTGGAAGAATCTACCGCAGTGGTATCTTGCATTTTCATGAGCGAGATTTAGCAAAAAGTTTCATTCTATTTTCCAACAATCCTCAAGAAGGAATCAACCAGTCAGCTAAGGACATAGTAGCCATATCAGCTGCCTTTAAGTATAAGAAATTTGATCTTTATGATGATGGTCTAAAATGGTATAAGGAAAACCATAGTTTGATCTATGCTTCTGACGAGAGTTTAATAAGCATCGCTAAGGGTGCTAGTGATCCATTTCAGTTCATAGACAAGGTCCTGTGTAACGATAGAGTAGAAGAATCTAATAGGGTCTCGATAACTCAAAATGATGCTGCTAATGCTTATCAGATCATGAATTATTTATTGCTTAACGAAAAAATGGCTAAGAGAATGAATCTTATTCCCCACCTGATGGGAAAATACAAGATGTGTACTTGTACTTGCTACAAGATTTTAAGGCATTTTTGCATGATCGAATAAATGAGAAATTATAGATGGAAATCATTGAATTTAAGTAAGATAGAAATCTCATCAAAAGTCTATTCATGCCATTGATCTATGGGAAGACATTGATCAGCATGGAAAAGGACATTAGGCTAAAATATGGTGAATTACTTAGTCGAAATGACAGCTATAACCTTGCAAAACTTAGCAATGAATTTGGGAAATTTAAATATACAAACATAGTCCATTTAATGAAGTTGATAACTACCATTAGTTGGCTTTGTTCTATAAGAGATCGACCAGTTGTCTATAGTGTACCATACTACACTACAAAATAGGATTGTATGTCTTTCATAAATAAAGAGATAATCGTTTATGAAAGGACTACCAAAAAGAGACGACGGTTTACTCTAAGAGTACCTACTATGAATAGGGATAAGCGAAAGACTCAATCCTCAGCATGCGCTAACTTTATTCATCAGAAGGATGCATACATAGCCATGAAAGTAGTGAAATCATTATTGAGTCAACGTGCACCTATATATACCGTACATAAGAATTTTCTAACAACTTCGCCTTACGTAAGAATAGTTCCTGATACCTTTTCTTCATTGATGAACTACAAACCTCATACAGTGCTTTTTCATTCGATATATCTACCAACCATTCTCAATCCTTAGAAATATGATAGGACACCTAAAGATGATTGAGATGTTGATGGAATAACGGCTGCTTTCAAACTTGAAAGAGTTCCAGGTCTTAGAATCGGGCTAGGAGCATCTATTGAATTTATCCAGTAAAAGGGAAAAGGTGGATGAAAGAACACTTTAAGATTTATCTACGCTCAACCAATCTCTTAGTTGAGGGTGCGGCGGTCAGTCTAGAGATTGAATGGAAACTGAAAAAGGATACTTTATCGAATATGCCAGGCCCGCGTCTTCCATCAGTCTAGAGACTACAGGTCGGGAACACTGTTAGCTGGATTCCAAATCAAAGAATGAAAACATGGAAACTGAATAGATAGCTTGGGTCACGGGATCTTTCCTTAAGAGAAGAGTTCCTTCATATGGCAGGAGAATCTACAGCGTTCACATCTTTAATCTATCTGCTAGAGGTCTCTAGGCCCCTTTTCTATGTCTTTCTTTTGCATCTGAAGCTATTTCATCATCTAGCTTGTCTTCGTATATGGGTACGCATCTTTCCAACGTGATAATATAGGAAAGGGCCCCAACCCTATAGGTAAGGTTGGTCTTCTACGTCTATTTCTCTTGCTTTTATTGGGGCTTTTAGAGTTCGAATGTAAAAAGCCTTAAGAGACGGATTTCTCATTGGATAGGCCAGTCTATCTCAAGAAAGCCCCCCATTACCAAGAAATTGCCTAAGGTCTCTCAAAGGGTGTTGCTCCTGTCGACACTGTGCCTGCTCCTGAAGTAACCCGGGCTACCATCCTTGCTGCTAAAAAGACCACATCATCATGCCTAAAGAGACCGATGGAAGAAGTCTAAATGTAGTATATAGTAGTAGAGTGACCGTCTTCTTGATTTTCTTCATTCTAACTCCTAGCAAGGTTTGGAACTCTTTCTATTTGCTAGGCAGTTTGCCTTTCCTTTTATAGAATCTATCTCGATGCTATATCCCCATGAACGAAACACAAACCCAATTTCGGCATTCGCAACGCGTAGGTTAATTCATTGGATAGGTCATTTTCTGTCTTCAGGGTAGGTGGCACCATTAGATGGCGTAGAAAGACTTAGAAAATCAATATGAAATTGACTCCTGTATCGATCTACGCATCTTCCCTTAGAAAGGAAGCATTTATGGGGGAATTTATCCCTAAAAGCAAAGGTTAGGGGTCTCATAGATGATAATATGATATATATTTCACTAGAGGTAGGGCTCATCTTGTCCGCAGCAGGACTTATTGGGCTTTTTAAGGTAGACCAAGCCCTAGATAAGGTGAATCTGACTTTAGAGAATTAGACTAAATTGAGTCTAAGTATACTTAAAGAGGAAAGAGGGAGTCTACTAGATCAAATTTATCGGGAGTCTCATAAAGATCAAGTAATTTAATATATGAACTTTTTTATTCCAATAAACCACATACGATATCAATGAAGGCTAGGAAAAGGAAGAGGGCGGTTTTGTAGTGGAGGTAGACTCTGGGAGTGGGGAGACATAGTCGATGGGATGGGAGGTCCTCTATTAGTCTTCTATGTTTGCATGGGTGGAGTCAAGTTGATTGATTTGCGATCGGGTAGGTCTTCCGGAGGTGTAAAAGAGGGATCTTTCAGAGTGGAAGGATATTTGGAGGAAATGGGAGCTTGATTACACAATCCACCAATGTCTGATCAGGGGTTTTCTTACTTGTGGAAGGTTTGTTGTCTAATCTTGTGATCTCCTCTCACATTCGTTTGAGGGAATCGTTGATTTCCATAGTGGGGCTTCACCGGTGGACGTAGATCTACTAACTGACTAAACAAGGAAATAAGCACTCTAACAAAGCAAAATAAGGATGCCCTAAGCGTCGAGGAACATGTACCTTGGTCTATGTAAAGATGGCTTCCAGGATACCAATTAGTATCTTTATTAGCAAAAAGTTTTTTTAAGTAATTTTTATCGCCCCTCATGTGGGATTCCTTTTCTGGTCCCCTTTTCGTTTGATCTAGAGCATTTCTCGGGGTAGTTTTGGATCTCAAGAAATGTTATATCTCTGGAGACAGCCTTTGGGGTATTACCTGATTGATCAACCATGCTTAATAAGCAGGCTCGTTAGGAAGAATAGGCACCTTGGTTACCGTCAATTCTTTGAATCACATTCTTTCAAGAGTTAGAAAATACCCGTGGAAAGAGAGTCACATTCTCTTAAAGGCAATCTTACCTATTAATATTAATATAGTCCTTTCGAAGCTCGATAGCCTAAGGTAAGGATGCGATACGAGGTTGAGCGTTAGCGAAGAAGGATGGATCAGGATCTTGAAAATGTAGGAAATAGATTCAGTTTCACGTAAAATACATCCCAAACCCTTAAAATGATTACATTTTTTATAAGCATGGAAACCTGCTTTCATCAAAATAGTCACGCACAAGTCTTTATTTGTAGGACTTTCTTGGATGGTTCATGTAGGCTTGGGTCGAGGCCTATTGGGGCACCCTGTGAGCCAATGCGTATAATCTTGGGCTTTCTTAACATGGCTCATTTGACGACTCAGTACATGGATGTCACGAGTCTATTGGCATAGAATATGGAATCTTTTCTATGTAAGATGGTTGTGCAAGGTTTGTTTGTTCATACAGGCAGTGTGATTTGGGGATCTTTTGTGGTAGCCAGAGCCAGCCAATTTTTCAATAAATTGGCATGATAGTCTTCCACTGCAAAAAAGTTGTGCGGAGAACAAGTAAGAATTGTGCCTGCCATCAAATTCGGTGACGCATGGAGAGATTCCTCTCTGCAACACAATTCCCACCTCAATCTCATGAATATCCTTCCCAAATCCTAGCGTGATGTGGATGATCCATCGAATCCTCACCATGATCGATTAGGTGAAATGGTTCCGCAAAGTTTGTTACAGGCAGCGTGGTTATATTACTCAGATTGTGCGAGCCATGCAATTCGTACTGCATGGTGAGATTACTCTACCACTCTATAAATAGAGGTTTCTTCACTTCATCAAATATCAACGCAAAGAAATTGAGTAATAGCACGTATGGATATAGCTGATATAAACAGGATTTCTCAAATTGATGTTCAAATGAGTAACCTGCAAAATGCAATTCAAGGGCATCGTAGAACGCTAAACGCGCTTTTGCTAAGTGTTAGAACATAGGATCCTTCAAGAAAAGAAGCGTGCATTGTCGCTGTCAGAGAAGACATAAGCGATTTGGAGAGGAGGCTGCAAGCGCTGCGGACGGAGAAGGAAGAACTCGTAGTACGGGTTTCCACCTTCGGTGTCCCGGAAAACCACTAGAAAAAAAATTCTCAAAATAGTTACTTTCTACTTGTTAAGGCCTATCTTTATGTTTCGAAAATCAATTTAGTAATGTAGTAGGCCTAATGCTTTTAAAGCTATAGTAAAAGGCATATAAGGCATATATGGTGGTTTATGTAATGTAGTGCTTTATGTAGTAGTAATGAATAAATCTGTTGGATCCATTTTCTTTATATACTTGAAAATCTGGGTCACTACCAGCAAAAACACCTCTGAACAAGATTCTAGCACCATGCCAAATGTGTCCGAATAAGAAAAGCAAATGAAGTATGTCCAAAAGTAAACCAAGTAAACCAACCCCTTAGACTGCTACGAAAAACACCATCGGATTTCATTGAAATAACCTAAAAGGAAAAAATCATAGGAATGACTAGTCTTAGAATCGGGTTAGACCGAAATAAAGGTTTGATTTCTTCGAGCGATCGCGCGATATTTTTTTCTTCTCATTCGAGATATTATTGCAATTAATGTTTCTGAATCTAATAAAGTAAAGTCAAAGTGTTAGTTGGTCGTTCCAAAATAGAAAATAGATTCAATACGGACTACTTGTTTAAGTAAGAGTTGTTATATATTGGTAATGGTCTAACTAGCTCCACCCTTTCTTATCTATTCATTCTATACACTCAAGGAAAATGGGTTCACAAGTCATAGAATCACTTATGAGCGTCTTTAGACACAGAAAGGTATGAAGTTACGAGAAGAGGGGAGTAGATAAGAGTGGTTGGAGAGGTAAGAAGTCACTCGATCGTTAGGGAAAAAGCGACTCTTATTAGATAATACTTATTATTCCATATCGATCGTCTGAACAAAAAAATGATTAAAGTGAATCGTCTTAATAAAGTAATGGTAATAGGGAACGATGACGCCAAAACATTCCATATTGATCTTTGTTCTTAAAATTCTTAATTGAATGAAATTTCATTCTCAATTTAGCTTGGAAAGATCTAATCGAATATCTTACTTTAAAAAATTTCAACTTTAATTATTTGAGATTAATAATATATATTAGATAATTAGAATGATAATAAGGATCACTTTTAGTGAAAAGGTATTACGCCAATCTCACAGGCATAGAAGAAAGATCTTTAAGTCAATTAAATAAACTAGTCAATTTATGTTCACTTCTTTCGACAGTCGGAAAGTTTCTTAGGCGGTCTGAGGATACCAGCTTCGCGGGACCACAGTCCAACTCAAGGCGTTTCTTTACGGTCCAACCACTTTCTCGATCAACTCACTTCGTGCTAAAGGCAGTTACTTGAAATTCTTCAGGGGTACACTTCACACCAACCCAATCTTGATAAAGAAAGATAAGATTTCATATTTAAGAATTGAATGAGCAGAATTGAATGAGCTTGGAAAGATGTAATTGAATATCTTACTTAAACAAATTCCAACTTTAAATAAGATATTATTTGATATTAATAGTCCCGTATAGTTTTGGGTTCTGCAGGTAAAAGTGCTACAGGCTCTACTTCATAGGTCTAGATAGGCTTCTTGGTTCTTTGGAGTCCGTCGTTCTTGCTTGGCTTTGCTTTGGGAATTTTCTCATTGATTCCGTGTTGACATTTCTAATAGGCCAAAGAACTCAATTCACCGTGTGTGATAGAATTGTTTGAAGAAATGGAATCTGAAGCTAGGAATGCAAGCTCTGAGGAATTCACCGCTCCGTGGGCTTCTTTCTCACAATCTATACTTTTTTGCTGTCTTAAGTGAAATACTTTTTTCTTTCTTCCTTGATGGCTGAAAGAAATAAAGAATTGGTATCTTGATGGCATTCCCCGACCTACCTTTACCAGAAGGCGTGAACTTTACTTGTAGTGGAACTTATTGCCTCTTTCCTTTAGAACTTAAGCTAACCCACTTCCTTAAGGAAAGCTGCCCTTAAACAAAAAGGCCCGGCCTAAGAGAATAAATTTACCAGCTATTCAAAATAAATCCTTATCACGATTCTAAATCATTTCCCTGGTTAGGGATATGACAGTACATACCAGGTAAGAGGTTCTTAAACATAAGGGAATGTTGTTTTCTGCACTATAGTCTCAATGTTGCATAATAAACAAACTTTCAATTTACTAACCAACTTCATTATTTTAATAGGTCATAGGAAAATGGAATCCTCAACTATTCCGTTAGTAATTTATAGTATAAGGAAAGAGGGAAGGATTACTAAACCTACAAGCTCTTTCCTCCTGCACCTTGCTGCACTCTCCAGCCAAACCAGGTTTTTTAAGGGTTGTATTCCTTAGAAACTTCTAGTTATTCTCCAGTATTAAAGGTTCTAGTGACATTGTTGCTATTTCTGGAAGTCCAGTTGTATTTTGACTGGGAGTTCTCTGTCAGCTAGTGGGAGTCCTTCTATTCTCATTATAGGTGTAGTTGCTTCTTTCATCCCGACCAGCACGCCATAGAATCCCTTTTCCATGCTCGTGCTTTGACCTCTTTCTATGCCTAAGTGAATGTCGATCCAAAGAAAAGAAGCCATTAAGATCTGAGTTAAGGAAAGAAGTGAATTTAAGCAAGAGAGAGATAGGATAGATAGAAAGATTAGGCCAATAGTAATCTTAGGAAAGCTGGTATCTTTTTAGGAAAAAACTATATTAGTAAACAACCTCTTGGTGTTTCAGTTGCTATCCATTCTTTTTAGTGCCATATAGAGTAATAGCATATTCTAACAAGGAATTGATTAAAGTAAAAGCCCAAGGTGTTCTCCTGTCATCAATCTTCTTAGTCGTTTGTCTCCACTAGCCGTAGGACGAAGCATTCAGCTAAGAGCAGCTAGTATCCATCTGAAGGCAGAAGCTTTAAGAGATAGGGGGTCTCTATTTCTACTGTTGCTCTTATTAGTACCTTATCAGGTCTTCCCCTTTAGGAGGAAGCCTTAAATCAACAAAAGCAATTCCGGAAACTGCTAGCTGTCGACGAGGAGGAGTCAACTAGCGATGCAATCTTCCTTTGGTAAGGGATGGATTCTTCGCCTAGCCTTTCTTTTGTTCGAAGCTAGACATGAACGGTCGACAAGAGTGCTTCTTCTGTCTTTTATGTATCATGATACAGAACCCACCACAGTAATCAACAAAAGGAATAGCTTTCTCCTTCACTAGCATTGAATGATTCTTTCCCTCGGCTGAACAACTACCTTAATCAATCCCGGCTGCACTAAAACTAAGTACTTGACGGCCCTGTGCCTTGAAGGACAATAACTAGATGATCTGAAAGTTGCCAATATCAATGAATCGGCAATTGATATTGATATAACATAGCAAGCGTGAAGATTTCCAAACAAAGTCTGATTGTTTTCGATGTTGGCGAATCCGCTAGCTATTTTCTAGGTTTTCATGCTCTAGTGGAGAATCTTTAAAAGAAGCTCTTTAGTTTAGCTAGATTTTCTATCAAATAAAAAATAAAATGAAAAAGGTAGGCCTTCACAAGAAGATTTAATTTAAGGCGGACTTTGATAGAACTACGGTAAGTGGAAGGAAAGCCTTTATCAACCATCATCAGGAATTCTTCAAATGGAAAGAAAGTTAAGGACGGTTCTACTGATGTAGTTAAATCAAAGGCTCTTTCTTTCTCTTATCTTATAGTTTAGTTTCTTCCTTTGAGTAGGTAAATGAAGGGCATAGGGAAAAGGAATGGCGTTCAGCGTCTTTCTTTTCCTACACAAAGTCTTCCGGCGGTTTCCTCTGAACTATAGTTCTGGGCCTACGATGACTATTATGGGCTTCGGTATTCCTATCCTATGGGTAAGGCCTTCAATGATAAAGGAATAAAATACTAGCATCTTCCTTTTGATGATTCATATTCTTACGAATCTAAGAACACGCGTTTTCGCTGAAAACCCCTTATAGCTAAGACTATGATAGGTTTCTCTCTAGGTAGTTTGAATTAGAACTATGCTCCTTGAGCTTTAGGTTCAGACTTATCCTTATAATTTGCAGCCTGTTGGAAAAAAAGAGTTGTTTGAAGACCATTCGTTAGTAGTGAGTCTGAAACTTTAACACAGTTGGAAGCCTATTTAAATAAGAGAGTTTTTCGTACTGGAAATGCCAAGTTTGCGCCCTTACTCTTAATGAAGGGCACACCATAACTTCTTTGACAACCAATTTTCCTCACTCGCAGCTTTTACTTGCCTCACATGCAGGTCGATCCTAGTTCATGATTTCTCTCTTATTGACTTCCATCGAGCGACAAAATGATATCGCTTCCCTTTCATGAGGCGGGGACGCTTCTAGCCGCATTGGCAACCTTGTAAACCAGATATCTCGGGTTCACTATCGGAACACACCGACAGAGAAAGGAACGAAGGATATAACATAGGAATAAGGGTTTCACCGGCTCGACTCATTTCTGAAGAAGGGTAAGAGTGGCCGCATTGGTAGAGCAGGTTGGTAAGCAGACGAGCCATCACCCAATTCTGGAAAGGTCACTCCGACGATGCACTAGCGGGCTTGTTCCAATGACCCCTTTACTAGAAACCTAACCAACAGCACACGGGACTATACCGGTGACATCTAAACCACTGATTTCTTTTAGTTACTTCATTTAGTTACGTTGTACTATTTTTGTCTAATTCCTTCTACTTCTTATTTCATTTCTTTACATCTATTGAATTCTCTTGAATTTTTAATTTATGGGATTGACTTTTTCTTGCTTATCCCATCTGCTTTGCGTGTGCCTTATTTCCTGTCGTTGCTTTGTATTTTCCTTCTGGTGTTTTGTACTTTAGTTACTTCCGATGACTTAATTTCTGTGCATTATCCTGCTCGTCTACTTTCCCTGATTATTTCATCTCCTGAACGCTTTTAATTTGTGGGATTGACTGTTGCTTGTTCATTACATCTACGTCGCTTGTGCCTTGTTTTTCCTGTGATTGCTTTGTATTCCCTGTTGCTGTTATTACTATCGCGGTTTTTATTTTCTTGGTGTAGTGGTTGTGGTTATTGATGGTAGAATAGTATATATCTGAAGGATCGAGGTCAGGGTCAAGGCGGAGGGCGGTGTTGGGGATGGGAGATGAGAGTAGGGAAAGTGGGGAAATAGGGGATAGGTCTGGAATTAAGGGCGGTAGAGGAGGGCGTGTCGCTAGAGTTGATAGGCTGAGGGTTGGGTCTTGGAATATATGGACTCTCCAGGGAAAGTCCATAGAGCCGGTAAAGATTCTTAGAAAGAGGAGGATCAATATGGCGTGTGTCTAGGAGATTAAGTGGGTAGGGTCTAAGGCTAGGGATGTGGATGGTTACAAGCTTTGGTACTCTGGAAGTGAGAGGCATAGGAATGGAGTTGGCATCTTAGTAGATGAAAATCTTAGAGGGTAGGTAGTGGAGGTGAAGAGGATTAGTGATAGGCTGATGTCTATTAAGTTAGTTTTTTAGGGGTTTACTCTGAACGTGTGTAGTGTGTATATGCCGCAGGTGGGCTTGGGCGGGGAAGAGAAGATGCAGTTTTGGGAGGACTTGGATGAGGTGGCTAGAGGCATGCCTAGCTCTGAGAAGATTGTTGTAGCAGGGGATTTTAATGGACACATTGGGGCGTTTCTGAGAGGCTTTGGCGATGTGCATGGTGGTTTTGGTTTTGGGGAGAGAAATAAAGAGGGAGATGCTCTGTTAGAATTTGTGAGGTTATTTGGGCTGGTGGTGGTGAATTTGAGCTTTCCAAAGAAAGACGATCACCTGATCACCTTTCGAAGCGCGATAGCCAAGACCCAAATTGACTTTTTGCTTCTTAGGAAAGGGGATAGGGGATTATGTAGGGACTGTAAGATCATTCCGAGTGAGAATCTTTCGACTCAGCATAGGCTCTTGGTGATGGACTTGGGAATAAAGAAGGGTAAAAGGAATAGGGGTGAAGAGGGCCGAACGAGAATTAGGAGGGGTGGGTTGACGTCGGTGAATGCACAGGAGATAGGGGAAAAGTTGACTGGTATGGGGGTGTGAGTGCGTAGGGGAAACATAGATGGTAGGTGGGATAGGTCGGCTAGATGCATCAAGAAGACCGCTAGTGAGGTTTTGGGTGTGTCTAGGGGCCGGGCCGGGCACCATAGGGGGGATTGGTGGTGAAATGATGAAGTAAAGAAGAAAGTGGAGACTAAGAAGGGGGCGTATGCAAAGTTGGTTGAGAGTAAGGATGATGAAGAGAAGCGAGTTTTTAGGGAGGAGTACAAGCTAGCAAGGAAGGAGGCTAAGCTTGTCATTACGGCAGCTAAGACGGCAGCGTTTGAGAGCTTGTACGCAGGGTTAGAAGAGAAAAGAAGGGGAAAAGGTTGTTTAGACTAGATAAGGCTAGAGAGAGAAAGGGTCGTGACCTAGACCATGTGAAGTGCATTAAGGGGGAGGATGATAGAATTTTGGTGGAGGATGGTCATATTAAGAAAAGGTGGCAGTCGTATTTTCATAGGCTTTTGAATGATGGAGGGGGGGGAGTTATTGAGTTGGGTGGGCTGGAGCATTCAGAGGAGTGTCATGATTTTAGTTATTGTAGATATTTTAAGGTGGAGGAGGTCAGAGAGGTCGTTTGCAGGATGCGAAGGGGTAGTGCGATGGGGCCTGATGAGATCCCTGTGGATTTTTGGAAGTTTTCTGGCGAGGCTGGTTTGAGGTGGTTGACGGATTTGTTCAACGACATTTTTAAGTCGGCGAAAATGCCTGAGGCCTGGAGATGGAGTACTATGATCCCTCTATATAATTATAAAGGTGACATTCAGAGTTGCAACAACTATAGGGGTATTAACTTATTGTGCCACACGATTAAGATTTGGGAGAGAGTGGTCGAGTGAAGGTTGAGGAAGATTGTATCTATTTTGGAGACCAATCTATTTCGGAGAACCGGTTTGGATTTATACCTGGGCACTCGATGAAGAAGGCAATTTACCTAGTGCAGAGACTAGTGGAACAGTATAGGAAAAGGAAGAAGGACCTGCACATGGTGTTTATCGATTTAGAGAAGGCATATGACAAAGTCCCTAGGGAAGTCCTTTGGAGATGCTTGGAGGTGAGTGGGGTCCCGGTGGCGTATACCAGAGCGATCAAGGACATGTATGATGGAGCTAAGACCCAGGTGAGGACGGTGGGAGGCGATTCAGAACATTTCCCGATCTTGACAGGGCTGCATCAGGGATCTACTCTTAGCCCATTTTTGTTTTCTTTGGTTATGGATGTGTTGACGCGGCGTATCCAAGGCGAGGTGCCCTGGTGTATGGCTTTTACAGACGATGTGGTTTTGATTGAAGAGACTAGGGGGTGAATGATAAATTAGAGGTGTGGAGACAGACCCTTGACTCTAAAGGGTTCAGGTTAAGTAGGAGCAAGACCGATTATTTGGAATGTAAGTTTAATGTCTCGAGGGAGGTGGACGAGGTGGTAGTGAGGTTGGATTCTCAGGTGGTGTGTAAGAGGGATAGTTTCAAGTACTTAGGGGACATGATTCATGGGAATAGTGATATTGACGAGGATGTCTCTCACCGGATCGGGGCGGGATGGATGAAGTGGAAGCTCGCCTCGGGGGTGTTGTGTGATAAGAAGGTGCCGCCCAAGCTTAAAGGAAAATTTTATAGGGTGGCAGTCCTTCCAGCCATATTGTATGGAGCGGAGTGTTGGCCTGTCAAGAACTCTCATATTCAAAAACTGAAGGTGGCGTAAATACGGATGTTGCGCTGGATGTGTGGGCTTACTAGGGGGGATAGGGTTCGAAATGAGACTATTCGAGATAAGGATGGTGTGGCTTCGGTGGAGGACAAGATGCGGGAGGTCCGTTTGAGATGGTTCGGACATGTGATGAGGAGAGGCACGGATGCTCTGGTTCGTACGTGTGAGAGGCTTGCTTTGGATGATTTCAGGCGGGGCAGGGGTAGGCCGAAGAAATAGTGGAGAGAGGTGATTAGGTGGGACATGGAGCAGTTACAGCTTACTGAGGACATGACCCTAGATAGGAAGATCTGGAGGACGTGTATTAGGATAGAAGGCTAGTGACTTTTTCGGTAGGTAGGAAAGGTCTTTACTTGGCCGGTGCAGTATTCTTGTTATGCTGCATTACGATTGCTTACTATTCTTTGTTTACTACTCCTTATAGGTGACGTATTTATGTCATGTCAGATTGTTCCATGCTTTGTGTACGTTTTTGATGACTTATCTTATCTTGAGCCGGGGGTCTATCGGAAACAGACTTGCTACTTCTCCGGAGGTAGTGGTATGGACTACGTACATCTTACCCTCCCCAGACCTCACTATGTGGGAATACACTGGGTTTGTTGTTGTTGTTGTTGTGTCCTTTTCTTATGACTTATATTACAATTATCATATATTTAGGAGTCTCTCTGTTTATTTATAAAGAAATGAAAAGACAATATCGACTAAAACAAATAAGTTTAATGAAAGACATTAATAATACTTTTTTTTATGCAAAATAATTTATTAAAATAACAATTTTTTTTTTGAGCAAAAGTTATTATTTTCCTACTATAATATATTTTAGAATTCTTTAATAATTAATGAGAAAATGCATTGTTTACATTCTCAACTATACACGAAATTGCTGAAACACACTCGAACTTTAGGAGAGTCCTATTACCCCCCTGGACTAATTAAAATCGTATTTTTGACAACCTTAGTGCCTACGTGACACATACGTGTGCCTACGTGGTCCTTCAATGCATTGATTCACGTATGTGCCACGTTGTGCCACTTAAGTGCCACGTAGGAACTAAGGTTGTCAAAAATATGATTTTAATTAGTTCAGGGGTAATAGAACCCTCCTAAAGTTCGGGTGTGTCTCAACAATTTCTTGTATAGTTCAAGGTGAAAACAGAGCATTTTTTCATTATTAATCATAGAGAAAATCATAGATTAATAGTCTAACAATATAAAATTTATCAAAAATATAATAAAAAATATGTGGATATAAACCTTTAAGGAACTATAAATTCTTACAGCACAAATGGAAAAAAAAGACATATATTATCAATAGAAAAATAGAGAAAGTTTAGCGACCCTCCTGGTCGTTTGTGAAATTTTCTCATATTCCCTATTTTAGCTCTCTCCGTGGTTGCGTACGTGAATTATGACTCACAGTGGTGATTAGTATCGATTCTTGAGTTATTTGAAAGTAATTTAAGTCATTTACGGGGTTATTGAGTTTGAGAAAGTTAAACCCGATAATAGTCAATCTTTGATCGAGACGACCTCAAATTAGAGTCGTGGTATTTTTCAATAGGTCCAAAATGTACTCTTAGGTCAAGATACATATCTGATTTATTTTCTCGAGCTTCCGAATAAATTTTTATGATTTATTTAAATTTTTTATTATTTTAATAATTAAATTAATCAATGCTTATTAGTCAAAGTTGTAATTTATTTACCTATGTAGTTAATCTATAATCTATATCAATAATTTATAATATATTAAAAGTGTGAAAACCCTTAAAAAAGTGAATTGAACTTTTTGTCCTTCATTAAAACTCTCTGTAATACACAAAATCATCATTTTTTATTTTCTTATTATATTTTTATTAATAATAAAATAAGAATCCTAAAACATATGGTATAAGAAATTATATGGTAAGAGGTATTAGGAGAATTAATTTTTATAATTAAAAAATACTCCTTAAATATATAGAAGACGAATTAGATAGAGACTAGGTTACGCCGGTATTTTTTGTATTTGGTTAGGATACTTTTCCAATTTCATTTTTTCTTTTAGGTAATTTGGCGATTTATTTTTGGTTGATAAAAAGGGATTGCTTTTGTTTTTTATATTTTTGGCATTGTTAAGAAAATCAGTGCTAAAAAATTAAAACGTTGGTTCTATTTGTCCATGGTTTTGCATTGTTAAAAATATGTGTTGAAAAGGTAAAAATGTTTCTTTTTAATTTTTGGTGAAATAATTTTACAATTAATTTAATTTTAAATTTTTTTAGGTTTAGTTGTATAATTTAGATAAAAAAATTATAATATTTAATACTTCTAAATCAGTTAGAATTTTACCTTATATAAAAAAATAATTTCTATAATTCTATTTAAATAATTGTTTGATCAAACTTTACTAGAAACTTAGGGTTGTTTCTTCTTCGTTACATCTATTTTGTGTTTTGTTTGTGTAGTAGTGTATCATGTTTAATTGATTGTATATTTTTTCTTTTTGTGAACAGGAAGTATGATTCATATATTCGTGTTCAATATCTATTTCTCTAATATGTGTAAGAAATAACGAGAAACTAATTCCTTTATGTGCATGATAGGGTTGGTCGGTAACGATAAGTCCTACGATATATGGTAAGAGAAAAATAGAAAAATCATCTTACAAGTGTATGTTCATTGTTGAAAGTTTTTTAAAACTAAAATATGTTGCTCTTGAGGCACCCAAAAAACATGTGAAAGATGCAGGTCCAAAAATTATCAATAAAGGGCTCGTCTTAGATGAACAGGTTAGTTACTATTTCAACTTATAATTAGACTCTTGTAATTTCCACTCCACACACATTTTCTTATTTCATAATCTTAGTTTCTTCCTCCTTATTTTTGTTTAATAGAAAAAAAGAAGTGAAAGATACCTTATTCGACAACAAGTTTAAGACGTCGTAGATTCTATATAAATTGCACATGTTGTTTCAAAATCTTTAGCTTTGTCCAAAAAAGATATCAAATTTATTATTGTATGTAATAAATTGTTCTAAAAGATATTATGTTACTGGCGTGCGATACTAAATACATTAGTATAAGATTCCCAAGAGAAAATTTAAATATTCAATCACTTGCTTTTTGTCTAATTACATTATGCGCGCAGATAAATGAGTACAATATTTATTTTGAAGTCAATTGCAATTTTTTGTGATTTCTGTAGTTTTACTGATTGACGTGAGACACACGTGCAATACACATACACTATGCTAGTACTATCATAAACTTAAGTGAGTAGAGTTTAAAGTTAATAAATTTTGGATATAATAAAATCAGAATGTTAAGGAAAATAAGAGACACGAAAGCCACGATTAAAATACTTGCGATTTGGAGGGGTGGAGAACTGTGACGGCCCTATCAAGTGAGAATTCAATTGTCTGCAAAAAAATTTTAATTTGAAATAGTGTCGGTGGAACCTTGAAAGGAGACCAAACAATGGATATTAAGATGAGGAATTGATCAATTAGTAGAGAATTTGTTAATAAATTCCATGAAATCAAAATGGTTTGTGGCTGGCATATTATTTTAAGGATTTCCAATGAAATCCAAAGAGGCGTAGCCACTGCTGCTCTTCTTTTTAAATGATTTCCAGTGAAATCAAAGTGGCGCAGCCACTGTTGGTACAATTTCTTTAAATTTCTCATCGGTTAAAAATAGCGTAGGCCAGTGTTTCTTAGTTAGTCTCAAAGTAAGTTTTTCGAGTGAAATCAATCATTATTTTTGGATAAATTAGATTTGTGTTGGTCTAGAATTTTAAAGTAAGAATTTATAAAATTGGTAGATTATATGATGGAACAGATTTTGAATGTTTCGATCTCTGACAAAGGGAAGCGAGCATGCGGTCTAACTACATTTGAATTTGTTGGTTGAAGTAGGTTACGGTTTAATTGGAATTTAGACATGATTTAATTCTGTGTATGCTCCTAAATTGTATACTTATCGATTAATATCCAGACATGCCTGAAATTGATGATATTTGAATAGTTGAGGCGTGTATAAATAATTATTGAAAATTTACTTGATGGAATTATCTTATGACTTTAACCGTACTTGTAAACATAGTACATCGTATTATATGTTGTGAGAGTGTAAATTTCTTATTGATATTACTTGTTTATGGTGGATCGGGTACCACGTTGGTACGAATATGATATTGATATTACTTGTTTATAGAGGATCGAATACCTCGCCACTACAGACATATATATTGATATTACCTATTTATGGAGGATCGGATATCACACCGATACAGATATGTATATTGATATTACTTGTTTATGGAGGATCGGGTACCACACCGATACTGATATGTATATTGATATTACTTATTTAGGAAGGATCGGGTACCACGCCGGTATGGATATGTATTCTGATATTACTTATTTATGGAGGATCGGGTATCATGCCGGTACGAATATGATATTGATATTACTTGTTATTGAAGATCAGGTACCATGCTAGAATGGTACATGAACATAGATTATTCACTGCAGGTCATAACTAGTTGGGCAAAAATAAGTCCCATGGCATGTGTGTATATATTTGTGTTGAATTTGAGAGGTGTACGGGTTATTAAGCAGATAACGAGCTAATGGTGTTTTAATTGAGAGTTCTAGAAGGATATAGTTGTTATTTATGGTATTGTTGTTAATTCTGTGGATGTTTACAATATGGTTGATACTCTTGATGGTTATGTGGTTTGTTTATAAGCACTGTGTGACCTATTATTATTGTATTATTGATTCATTGAATATTTGTTATGTGATGATGCTTGTCTACTTATTATTTAATTTATGTTGTATACATGTTATTAAATTGAGTTCGCCTATGATACCTACCAGTACATAGTGGTTTGTACTGATACTACCCTGTACTCTTCTTTTGTTGAGTGCCGAAAGTGTTTCAAAGGCTCAGACACAACCTCACCTCTAGAGTTTGATAGCAGATCTTGATCCAAGGGTGAGCACTCCGTCTTCAGGCTACCATGGGTCATCTTATTTGTTCTTGTCGATCTTTCGAACAATGAAACATTCTTTCTTTACTTTATTTTTGCATATCTCTTTAGATACGATCTTTATTAGATGTTTTTGTACGATGACTTTCGAGTCTTGAAAATTTTAGTAAGTAATTTGTTTGATTTCTGCATTATTAATGATTATCTCCAAATTATTGTTTTAAGTTGGTCTTATGATGATATCGTTTTAATATTGACTAAGTGATTGGGTAATAGTTGGGTTTAGATGGTTCTCCCACAGAAAGATTAGTGTGGGTGTTACTCATGATCATTTGGGTCGTGACAGAAAGATGAAGAATAATACACATATTTATTCTTTAATTTTTACTTATATCATCAAGAAACAAAGAAATCTATTATCATATATATTTGAATTTTTAATTATTAATCATAGAGATAATTATAAAGTGATAGCCTAACAGTACAAAATTTATAGAAAATATAACTCGAATATAAACCACTAAGAAACTGCATATTCCTATAACACAAATAGAAAGGAAGAAAAAGAACAGACATACATTATTAATAGAAAAATAGAGAAAGATGAAGAATAATATAAATATTTATTCTTTAAATTTTCTTTACATCATCAAGAAATGAAATAAAGAGATCTTGAACGACGATAACAAAGGAAAATTATAAAAATATAACTTATAATAAATTAAATCTACATGGAAATGATATAAAGAAACATATAATATTGAGAGAATAATCTCCTCTACAAGACTACATTATTGTGAAAGGAATAATAATTAATTTATAGAAGTTCAAATTCTTTTCCTTTAAGATGGAGATTCTTTAAATATGGGAGTTTTTTAAAAAAAAAAAATTGTGAAAGAGTAAGAATCAAAGTTCAAATCAATTTGTAGATTTGTATTTCCTTTCCATAACAACAACTTAGCACTAGACTTCTATTCAACACATAACAATCGCATACGATTTTGTTTGCATAAAAAAGCTTGCTAAATTAATGTCATGGATATTGAGTACACAAAATGGAAGTAATTAACACTTCTCTAGTGCATTAACAGGGAGAACTGGAGTTTTATTCAGTGCACAACTGACAACACAAATACATAACTTAGAAAATCACAAATTCAACACACAACACAAATACGTAATTTAGAGAATTACAACCACAAAAGTATTTAGTAGCTTAGTACATAACATAGTGTCATAAGACACATACTTTGTGGCCACTATTTCTTAGAGAAAATTAGTATTTCTTCTTAAGCTTTCTCTAGAGCAATATGATTGCCACCGAGGGCGCAATGGTTTCTACCACAGCTCTTCATGCAAGCTCCAAACATCTCCTCATCTGCAAAATTAACAGAAAAATTAATGAGTCGTCCTTGTTTATACACAGGCTCATTAATTTTATTGAGCTTCCCCTGGATAAACTAAAGAGTAAACAACATACATCACATTACTATAGAAACTAATTACTCCCTCTCCCATAACTTTTCACTATTACATAATGTATTATTAACAACGACACTGATACATTGTGTTGTTGTGGATACATTGTCGACAAGTAACCTTCCAGATATATGCAAATGCGCATGTTAAGACATCCAGATACATGGTTAAGGTGTCCGAATGTGTATATATATATATATACATATCGCATGTATCTGGGGGTTATTGTTAAGAAGTGGAATATTATGTAATTAATTTAAAGTAAAGAAGAATAAGTAAATATGGTAAGATGTTTCGGGACTGTTAAGGAGATAGCAAGCTTCTTATATAGATATTTTATTTTAGGGCATTAATTTCATTGAATCATCCGTCCATGATAGAAGATAAAATAAAAGCACAGAATGCATGCAAGTGGCTAGAAAGCCAAAAAGTGTTAGTGAGTTACCATTGAGAAATTCAGAACAAACTGAAAGAGAACATCCAACAGTACAAACAGCAGTACTACGATTTGGAGTTTCAATCTCCTCATTTACAAATGGCGAAAAGCAACCAATGAGGCACCAACCAAAGGACGGAACAGTTTTGGAATCCAATACACATTTTGCCGGACATGGTGTACCACATCCCAAGAGGCACTTAGCTAAGTCCTCAGGTTTTTTGTTGTCAACTGCACATTGTATCGAACATGGTGTACCACAACCAACCATGCACTTAAGAAACTTTTCTGGAGGGAAATTATCCGTAACTGTACATCCTATCAGACATGTTAATGTACTAGCCATAGCATTGTGCTCTGTCATCAGAAGCATTGCAATGAACAACACTACAACAACTTTCATTGCCATTGAGAGAGATATAGTTGTTCTTGTTTTTTGGTTGGTGTGAAAATAAGCTTGCTATAAGGCACTATTTATAGAGGAAACATATATCATAATATTGTTTTTAGATTATTATATCTAAGATAATTCGTGTGATGGAGAATTAAGGCACGAGCCAAACCCTTATCCAAAAGGTATCAATTGTGGCCCGACTCCCAAATTCTCCCTAAAATTATACTACATATATACTCACAGGCGGAATTAGGGGTTCCCCGTTATTGATACGATAAGAGACCATTTTCGGGAAAATTGTCCAAAAATTGTACTATGTAGGATCTCTTAATGATATGAGACTTTTAGGGGGAAAAAATCATCTAGGATTTGCCCAAAGTGCACGATATGACACCATTTAAGAGTATCTTAGGGCTGATTGAACCCAACAACTAGTATCCAACGCCCGGGTCTGGTGAGATGAGTATGGCTATTGTGGTGAAATGATGGGGTGTGGGGATCGGTTTGGTTACCCTTACAAGCTTGGAGATACACACACATGAAGAATCTAGTTGCAGACTTAATTCGATTGCCATAAAAATACTCAGACATTGTGGGTGGTACATAGTGAATCTTAGTGACCCGTGGATTGTGGTGATGGGCAACGTGGAACTTAGTTCGTGAGGGACATAGTTGAGTATGCGAACAAAAGTCCCAAATTAGTAGCTGAAAAGACTGACAGACACATATAAGGTGTGAAATCTCTTAAAGTATAATGCCGCCTTTTGGGCAGGGGTGACTCAATATACTTGGTTGCCTAAGCGAAAATTCAAAATGAGGCCTTAAAGAAAGAAAAAAAAAAGATTTTTGTGTAGTTTTCTAATTTGAAGTTTATTTCTATAGCTTTTTGAGATGCAAAATTATGAATAAAATTATTTCATAACTAATTTCTCCTAATAATTTATTTTCAATTATTAGTATACCTAAACCATTCACTTTCTCTTGAGATATTGTTGATCTTAAGTAAGATTTTAGCTATTTAAGTTTTAAAAATTTCTTTCAATTGAGACAATTATTATAGGAACTCTACATGCAATATAAGTATTTGAAATAATGAAAAAAACATTATCTTATTGAAATATTTTTTACCTTTTTTTCTCCCTCCATCCTAGTTTAAGTGCTAAAATATTAGGTCCCAAAGCCTTAGCTTTAATGGCTTTAGGATAAAGTCAACCCTACTTTTGGGAAAACCATGAAAGCTTTGGCCAAAACAAATAATAGCACACCATGTAAAAATATATTTAAGTTGAAGGACGGTAATAAATTTAAGTCTCGCTAGAGACCGTAGTCTTTTTACCTTTTAGAATCCCTTTATCAAAAGTTGATGCTTTCTCCTAATTAATATACTAGGTAAAAGGAAATAGTTATACCAAATATTGCATATATGCCCGTTACATCTAAAAGAATGTATAATTTGTCTTTTTTGTTAACAGACTGTAGTTTAAAAAAAAATTTAAAACTATTTTTTTAGTCCTAAAAATTTCACGTCACTTAAAAATTACCTTTCATATTTTTCTTTACCCCTCCAAATCGGACCTAACTAAAGAGAAAACTCAATCTATTTTATTCAAAGCCAATAAATTGACTGCTTCCCATTCTTTAAATTGCCTTAAATCTTCAAGGATTTATGAGGGTTTTTCTCAAGTATATTTTAGTCCTTAGATTTAATACTGTACACGTTTAAAAAGATTAAGATTACACTAGATAAACTGGACAAAAAGTCTACTGATATAAGTGAAAAGATTCTTAGAAAAGTGAGTTAATTTGCAATAGACAAAATTATCCTTTTACTTCGCTTGAATAATTGTTATTAAATATTATAATAATATTTAAGATTTTAAAATTAACTAAACCTATAATTATTAAGTTTTTCCTTCTGAGTAAGGAATTCTAATATTTAGGACTTTCAACCAATTAACCTTCAACAAATATATAACACTAAAAATATTTTAAATTCAATTGATTTCACTAAACAATAAAATGGGGTTAGCTGAAGTTTTTCCTTATTTAAACAAAAACAATAAAGTCCACCAATTATCTCCTATTGTCCTAATAACACATTTTTATTTTGATTTTTCATCCAGTGTTCTCTACCCGCAAACCCGATTAATTCGAATTCCGCAAGCCCAATTGGGGGAAGCACTCCCAACCAAGAATTTTTTTCATACCCAAGACTCAATCCTGAGACCTGTGGTTAAGGAAGAAGCAGCCTCATCTTCTGCACCACATCCTTTTAAGTTTTATAATAACACATTAACATATTCCATCTTGGACTCTAAACCCTTGAAAGTATCTCTATATTATGAGTTTTATAGCAACAGTTTCATAATTACATAATATAGCAAGTTGTATTTTGTATTTTTTCAAACTGTTGCTACAAAAATATAAATATATATGATTTTTACTGCCCTTATGATCGATATGTATTTTGTATTTTTGCAAACTGTTGCTACAAAAATATAAATACATATGCTACAAAATGTAATTTGATAAAAGTGTTGCTATTTTTTTGTAATTTAATATTTAAGTATGGTACTTTATGTATTTTTTTCTTTTATTTAAGAGAAAAGACATCCCCCCCCCCCCGAACTTGTCCTCCAAACTCACTTTAGCACTTAAACTTAACTTCTGTTTATTTACCCCTCTTAACATCTTTAAAGTATATCATTTTCACCCCTAAAGCTGACGTGGAATTTAAATAAAAAAAGAAAAAAAAAGCGTGTTTTTAATTTAAAAACTGATATGGCCCCACTTTTTAATATATATATATATATATATATATATATATATATATATATATATATATATATATAAAACCACCTTCTTCATACCCCACCCCTATTTCTTCATCTTCTTCATACCCCTCCACCTCCATTTCCCCTCTTCTTCGTCTACCCCCACCCCCACCATAATTTTTACTCTCCAAACCCGCCACCACCAAGCCCTCTTCTCCTTCAACCACCAATTTCTCCACCACCAGCCCCACCCCCTCCCCTCCAAACCCCCAATTTCTTCTTCTTCAATTACCAAATCTTTCACCCCACCTAAATCCCTTGACTTAAGATCATTAGAAAAGAATGTAATTGAATTTGTAAAAGTAAAAGGTATCTTCATGAATTTGAAAATTTGAAATAAAATTGAAATTGAAGAAAAGCTATTAGCGGGGATGTTAATGGTGGTGGTGGTGTTAATGGTGTGCATATATTTTTTTTGAATTTGCTTTAATCGTTTTCCGGTGAGTTTTGTCGGAATATTTCGGAATGAAGAGTTTTGAATTGGAATGTGGTGATGCTATTGCATTGTTGTTTCTTGAATTGGTGGTTTGATGAAGGAATCATAAAGGGCTAGTAATTATATTTTAAAAATTCAATCTTGATTTTGTTTTTCATGTTTTTATTGTATGGTATATTTTGAGCTATTTATTTTGGTCGGTTTGTGTTAGAATCGGGGCTTTTAATTATGTTTTGAATTGATTTTGTTGGGTTTGATTAGTGGCTATTGGTAATATATTTAAGTTTGAAGAAGATAGAAAATGAAGGAGAGGGGAGAGGTGGTGATATATATATATATATATATTTTTTATTTTTAAAAAAAATATATAAAAATAATATGTGGGGAATTAATTTTTTTTTAGAAAAATTAAACTTTTTACGTGGCGTTGATGTGTAGGCGAGTGTAACACACTCTCCGTTGTGAGAGTGGTATTCAGTTTTGAAGGGTGAAAACAATACACTTTAAAGATGTTAAGGGGGGTAAATAAACATAAATTAAGTTTAACTGATAAAGTGAATTTGGAGGACAAGTTCAGGGAGAAAAGATATTTTTCTCTTTATTTAATCTTTTGGAGAGAAATCAATTTATAAAGGTGGAGTTCAACCAAAGAAATTTGTTCTGGTTCACTACTAATATCTTCCCATTTATGCACCATATGTCCCTTTAATGATATATTAATTTTACGTTCTGCTTAGTACTCCAAAAAGATTAAAATTATGTTTTCATTAGCTTTTGCAATATTTTTCATGCGTATAAGTTTTAAAATTATGTATTCGACATGTTTCATGCGTATTATGGGTGTCAAGTGGGCCGGGCCGACCCGATCCGTCCCTAGTAACTAACCCAGCCCGGTAAGCCCTAGGGCTTTAGGGTTCCGGGTCTCGGGCCGGTTATTTTTTTAAAATGAGCCCGACTAATCCGGCTCGGATCAAGCCCGGCCCAGGCCCACCGGTTAACTGGCCCGGCCCGGATACCATTTTTTTTTTTTTTTTAAAACAAAAGGTTTTTGGGCCAAACTAGCGGTTGGCCCAACGGCTATATAGCCGTTTTTGGGTCCAAACGGCTAGTTTGGGCCCATTTATTAAAAAAGAAACAATTAACTTTAAAAAATATTTTTTAATCCCAAAAAAAATTCTATAAATACCCTACAACTTCAAATCATTTTTCACACAATTTTTCACTCTCTCAAATCTCATTCTCTCTCAAATCTCAATTCTCAATTCTCAAATATTCAATATATTTAATTTCTTAAAGTGTTCAGTTTAATTTTTTAATTTTTCGTTTACAAAGTACGAACGGAAGTTTCTAAAGTCGCAATCTTCGGATACTTCTAAAATTTGGTATTGTCGTTCCATCTCTTACGTTTAATTTTTATTTATTGTATTAATTGTTTAATATTTAATTTTATTATATTTTTGTATTTTGAATATTTTTAGTTTAATTTAATTTATATTATGGATAAATTAAGAAACCTCGCTACTAAAGGTGTTAAAAAATTTTGTCCCAGGAGCGGTAGTGGTAGTAAAAAGCGAATTACTAGCGGTAGAGGTAGTTCAAGTAGTAGATATACCCGTGTGCCTTCGCCTCCGGTACCGCTTGGTACACCTTTTGAGGAAGAAATAGGTGTAGGTGCTCACGATATGGATTATGTAGAAGCTCAGGAAAATTACGGTATAGAAGAAGAAAATGAAGTAGATGCGGTTAATTTAGACGAAGATAATGAAAATATTGCTGAGACACCCACAGTAGGAGATGCTAACGTTAGATCTGAATCGGTTAATCTCTCTCCCCGTCCTCCCAGTGCTCCAAGACCTCGTAAAATAACTAGTATTGCATGACAATTTTTTGAACGTATATCAGATATTGAGGTGCAATGCAATATTTGTCAACAAATATATAAGCATAGAAGTGGAGGCAAGCAAGGGGGTATGGGTACGTTAATGAGACATGTAGTGTCACGCCCCAAAATCCCATCGGGCCGGACTGGCACCCGAAGCCGAGAAGGCCCGGGAGAACCCGTTCAAATACCGGTACTTTCACTTACATGTCACCAAAAATTTGGACAGCACTTCGTTGCATATAGAAGAATCTAATTACCTGTATCAGCACAACACGCACAAATATATATATATAACACTTGGTCGTCGGGGCCACCACATATACAAATATAACATGACTAGATAAACTTCCATGACTTTACCCTTCCTTATGTCTACAAAGCCTCTAGGATATACATGACATAACTAGGGTCGGGACAAACCCCCGCCCAGACATGACTCATGTACAATAACAAAACATAAAGAGCCGACTCGGAAAGCTCCGAAGCAAACTGGAGCTCACCAATAATAGTTGTATGACCTGGCTCCTACTTGTGCGGTGTATGAGCTGAGGTACCTGTGCCTGCAGCATGAAATGCAGGTCCCCCGTGGGGGACGTCAGTACGAAATATGTACTGAGTATGTAAAGCTATAGATAATCACATATGATATAGGAGATCAATAGAAATCAGAAACAAGTGAATAAAGCGTAATAGGAGTGGACCAAATTTACTAGAACTTGTGACAACCTGTACATTGAATTTATTCAATCACTTTACCTTCGTTCTTATCGTCTTTGTAATCATTACTGTACTGTACTGTGACCATTAGGCTGCCTCCAGTACATATCAACTGGGCTCGACCCATGCTAGGCTTATGCCCCTGGGATACCACCCATAAACACATAAATAGGGATCGACCCATGCTAGGCTTATGCCCCTGGGATACCACCCGATAAGAGAGAACTTCCATCACTTAGTTCAATTAATCTTTGAGATTGTTATTTCGGTCGCCACCACATTTTTGATACTTTGAAACAATGATACATCAATAGGAGACATATAAATAGACCATCAATGCAATAACAATGAAGTAAGAACTCATTGGCACATCAATGAAGTATTTTGGAGTCATCAATGCCATAACAATAAAGTAGGAACTTATTGGTATATCAACAATGTGTTTCAGAATCATCAATATCACAACAATAAAATAGGAGCCTTTTGGTATATCAATGAAACATTTTGACACTTTATAGGATGGAAACAACTTCGTTGGTAACGTAGAACAATACATGTTTTTGGACAACCTCGGAATCTTACTTGATGGAACATTGGTGTTTTCATGCCAAAGAACATTGTTAGAGTATGCTTTACATACCTCGTCGTAGATTCGGATACCAATTCAACACAACTTCCCGCCTTTACAAATCACTTATCTACAATGAAATGTTTGGCATCTAGTATTAGCAACCCAACACCACAATTCTCTTCCATAATTCCATACAACCAATATTTGCAAAACATTCCAAAAACCAACTTGAACAATAGGTTTATGTGTGTATATATATATATATATAATCATCATTTCAATACCACATCATCAATACCAAATCCCTTCACAATTCAACATAATCCAACCATGCACAAGAATAATCCAACATCATTTCCCAATCATCTTTCAACAACAATCAAATAACATACTTCTTATGCTCACATGCATATATATATATATACATATCCATATAAATAACACCAACATAATTTACATCCTTACCATAAAATGGCCCTTTTGGTTTCGAAGTCCTGTTGGCACAAATAAGGGGTGCTTCTCGAAGCCCTCGAGACGGTGAACACAACTACGGAATCAATTTGGACTTTCTACGGTTGAATCACAAGATAATTGGAGTTGAAATTAGGCTAGGGTTCCTTATTATTCAATAATTGGATGATGAATGATGGATACTAGGCTAATTATATGTATATAATGACCAATTTTCGTCCATGAGGTGATGGAAAATGACCATATTGCCCTTAAAAATTTAAGTAAATCCGAATCTGTCCATGATGGACTGTTTTGATAGGCTAAAGTAAATCGACCATAACTCTTTCCTCCAATATCGGATTTGGGTGAAATTGGTATAGTTGGATAGATAATTCAAAGATATTTCATTTCATATAAAGTAGGCCACCCAGTTCGTCCTGTACAAGGAGTTATGATCGTTTGAAGTTGACCCTCAAAAACTGTTTTGATAGGCTGAAGTAAAACGAGTATAACTCCTTACTCAGATGTTGGATTTGGATGAAACTAATTTTATTGGAAACAAGACTCAAAGATATTTCTTTTGATATGTGGTAACTCTCCCAGTTCATTATATTAAGGGAGTTATGATCGTTCAAAGTCGACCCAAAAAACTGGCAGGCCTCAGTAGTTTGTGTGCAGGAAATTTTCCTGCACATTTACTATTCACCATATCCCGGCCACCGTTTTATAGTTTCGAACGTGCTCGATTATATCCGAAACTTAGCCGTTTTTAGAAATCTTTATATCGTTGGAAATCTTATTCAATAACCTTCGTATGGAACCATCGACGGGCAAATTCCGGTATAAATAAAATAAAAAATTAATTCCATATAAATAAGACCAATCACGTACTTGAATACGCCAATACATGTACTTAAATACGGGGTGTTACATCCTTCCCCCCTTTAGGACATTTGTCCTCGAATGTTAGCGTAGTTATTCAACTAAAACAAGTTCAAGTCCACCATTAACATTCACATCATCACATAAATACTATGCATATATAAACAAAAACTTACTTGTTAATGTTCTAACTCCGTTTCTTGAACTTCCTCTTCATCTTTGAACAAATGAGGGTACTTAGATTTCATTGATTCCTCAGCTTCCCATGTAATCTCTTCCCTTTGTTGATTTCTCCAAAGTACTTTCACCGATGCGACTTCTTTATTTCTCATCTTCTTAACTTGACGATCTAATATAGCAATAGGCATCTCCTCATAGGTAAGATCTTTTGTTACTTGCACATCTTCAGTAAAAGTAATAAGGGACGGATCTCCGATGCACTTTCGAAGCATCGATACATGAAATACTGGATGCACTGATGAGAGTTCCTGGGGTAGCTCTAATTCATAAGCAACTTGCCCACATCTTCGAATAATCTTATACGGGCCTATATATCGTGGACTCAACTTTCCTTTCTTGCCAAATCTCATCACCCCTTTCATTGGCGATACCTTCAAAAATACCCAATCGCCTAACGAAAATTCTAGCCCTCTTCTTCTACTATCCGCATATGACTTGTGTCGACTTTGGGCTGTTTTCAACCATTGCTGAATCACCTTGACTTTTTCTATGGCTTGATACACAAGATCCGGTCCGAACATAAGAGTTTCACCCGCTTCAAACCATCCTATTGGTGATCTACACTTCCTCCCATATAAAGCTTCATATGGTGCCATTTTGATACTTGAATGATAGCTATTATTGTAGGCAAACTCAATAAGAGGTAAATGATCATCCCAGCTGCCTTTAAAATCTATAACACATGCTCATAGCATATCTTCAAGTGTTTGAATGGTGCGCTCTGCTTGTCCATCCGTCTGAGGGTGAAAAGTTGTACTCAGATTCACTTGTGTTCCCAAACTCCGTTGGAAAGACTTCCAAAAGTTTGCGGTAAATTGAGTTCCCCGATCCGATATAATAGAAGTTGGCACTCCATGTAATCGGACTATTTCCTTAACATACAGCTTCGAATATTCTTCAACTGTGTAAGTGGTCTTAACGGGTAAGAAATGTGCGGATTTAGTAAGCCTATCCACAATCACCCATATAGAATCAAATTTCTGAGTTGTACGAGGCAAACCTGTAACAAAATCCATGTTGATCATGTCCCACTTCCAAATTGGAAGATCTATGCATTGCATATAGCCTCCGGGCTTTTGATGTTCCACTTTAACTCGTTGGCAATTTGGACATTTAGCTACAAATTCTGCGATGTTCCTTTTCATGTCATTCCACCAATATATATCTTTCAAATCTTGATACATTTTGGTTGATCCTGGATGAATGGAATACCTTGAAAAATGTGCCTCTGTCATAATCTTCTTTCTTAGCCCGTCTACATCCGGCACACACAATCGGTTTTGGCACTAAAGTACTCCTTCTCGCGTAAGCTCAAATGCCTTGGTCGCACCACTCTGAACGTTCTCCTTAAGCTGTAATAAAATTGGATCTGCATATTGCTTCTCTTTCACTTCAGCTACTAATGAAGATTCCGCAGCATTATGTACGATAAGCTCTTTATTCGGAGTTTCAAGAAGGTGAACTCCCAAACTAGCTAACTGGTGAAGATCTTTAACCATCCCTTGACTTTCTATAGGCGCCATCATAGCCTTACGACTTAACGCATCAGCTACCACATTTTCTTTCCCTGGATGGTACAAGATATCAACATCGTAGTCCTTTAATAGTTCAAGCCATCTCCGCTGCCTTAAATTTAGATCCTTCTGATTAAAAATATATTGCAAGCTCTTATGGTCAGTATATATATCAACATGAACCCCATATAAGTAGTGGGGCCATATCTTTAAAGCAAAGATAACCGCTGCCAGCTCAAGATCATGTGTGGGGTAATTTTTCTCATGTGGCCTCAATTGCCTTGAGGCATATGCTATCACCTTACCATGCTGCATTAATACACATCCTAAACCAATTCTCGAAGCATCGCAATACATTGTATACCCTTCTGTACCTTCTGGAAGTACCAACACAGGTGTAGAAGTCAACTTATTCTTCAATTCTTGGAAACTCTCCTCACACGCATCATTCCACTGGAACTTGGATGCTTTATGCGTTAGCTTGGTTAAGGGTGCTGAAATGGAAGAAAAGTCTTTAACAAACCTTCTATAATAACCGGCCAAGCCGAGAAAACTACGAATCTTCGTAGGCGTTGTGGGCCTTGGCCAGTTCTTCACAGCTTCTATCTTTTGAGCATCAACCTTTATCCCTTCACTAGATACAATATGACCCAAAAATGCCACCGACTTTAACCAAAACTCACATTTAGAGAACTTTGCATAAAGCTTACAATCACGAAGAGTCTACAATGCCTGTCGTAAGTGATTGGCATGGTCCTCTTCTGATCTAGAATAAACTAGAATATCATCTATAAAAACGATCACAAATACATCCAGGAATGGCTTAAACACCCTATTCATCAAATCCATAAAAGCTGCAGGTGCATTAGTTAGCCCAAATGACATAACTAGAAACTCATAATGACCATACCGTGTTCGGAAAGCTGTCTTGGGTATATCCTTCTCTTTGACCCTCACTTGGTGGTAACCTGACCTCAAATCAATCTTAGAAAAACACTTGGCGCCCTGTAACTGATCAAATAAATCATCAATTCTTGGGAGAGGATATTTATTCTTAATAGTCACCTTATTCAATTGTCGATAATCAATACACATCCTCAGCAAGCCATCCTTTTTGCGCACAAATAACACTGGTGCTCCCCAAGGGAAAATACTAGGCCTAATGAGCCCCTTTTCTAGCAAATCTTTCAATTGCTCTTTCAATTCTCGTAATTCTGCTGGGGCCATTCTATACGGAGGAATGGAGATTGGTTGGGTGCCTGGTATTACATCAATACCAAGCTCTACTTCTCGTTCAGGAGGTAAACCTGGAAGATCTTCAGGAAATATATCAGGAAATTCATTTACCACCGGAACAGCGTGAAGAGTTGGTGGCTCCGCTTCTGTATCCCTTACTCTAACTAAATGATATATGTATCCCTTGGAAATCATTCTTCTTGCCTTAAAATAAGAAATAAATCTACCTCTTGGCGCGCTAATTACACTTTTTCATTCAAGGACTGATTCATTTGGAAAATGGAAATATACCTTTTTCGTGCAGCAATCAATTATGGCATAACAAGATGCCAACCAGTCCATACCCATTATAACATCAAAATCTACCATTTCTAACTCCACAAGATCAGCCATCGTATTACGACCACAAACAGTTACTATGCAGTTTCGATAAACCCTTCTAGCTATAATAGATTCCCCGACCGGTGTGGACACTTCAAATAGCTTAACTAACAGTTCGGGTATTCTTTCGAACTTTCCAGCAACCAATGGAGTAACATAAGATAATGTAGAACCGGGATCAATTAAGGCATATAAATCGAATGAAAATATAGACAACGTACCCGTAACCACATCTGGGGAAGCCTCTAAATTTTGTCGATCCGCTAGAGCATACGTACGATTTTAAGCCCCGCTAGAACTCGTGGCTCCTCTATCACCTCTAACACGACCCATTGGCTGTGAACCCCTTCCTGAATAAGGCATCGATAATGATGATGCAACAAATGACCCTGTAGGTCATGACATACCCCCTATGTCTCTTCGTGGGCATTCCCTCATCATATGCCCCGACATACCGCACCAAAAGCAAACATTGGTCCCCAGCCGACATGCGCCCAAATGATACCTTCCACATTTATTGCATGGCTCTCGAGGAGGTCTCGATTGGCTCATATTCCATTGCCCTTGGTAACCCACTGATCGCGAACTATGACCCTCACTTCTTTGCCCAAATTGACTACCTCTGAACCCCTGATGCTGTGGTGGAGCACTAGCTGCAGAATAAGAAAATAATGGCCTAGGTGGTCTAGCAGAAAATTGAGGTCTAAAACCTCCCTGTGGCGCCATAAACTGCCCTGTAGATTTGGCCCTCTTAGAAGATCCTCTTTCAAATTCCTGTGTTCTTCTTCTTTGCCTCTGATCTTCCATTTTCTGTGCAAATGCTTGGATCCTAGATATATCCATGTCTTTATTCAGTGCAGCAATAGTACAATCCCTAACCAAATACGGATCCAATCCATTCACATACCGATGAACTCTGTCATCCATAGTAGCTATAACATTAGGAGCATATCTGGACAAGGAATTAAATCGAAGACTATACTCCCTCACACTTGTATTACCCTGTCGAAGATTTAAGAACTGATCCACACGGGCCTGACGAGTCTCATATGGGAGATAATGATCAATAAATGCCTCTTTGAACTCTTTCCAAGTAGTTGGGGGTGCATCAATGCCCCTTGACCGTTTCCAGTCTTCATACCAATATATAGCCTCACCTTTGAATCTATACGCGGCTAACTCCACTGTCTCTCCTCCCGCTACATGCATCACCTCTAGGGCCCTTTGGATCTGATCAATAAAGTCCTACGGATCTTCGTTAAGATCGGATTCGGTAAAAGTAGGCGGATCCATCTTAAGAAAATCCTGTGTTCGAAGACTAGCCGCCCTATCTATACCACTAGGACCTGCAGTAGGAATAGTTTGCCCTTGAGCTTGCCCAGCAACTATACGAGTCAAAAGTTGCACTGCATTTCTAAGATCTTGATCAACAACATTAATAGGTGGCTCTGGGGATATAGTTCTCCTCCCCCTTATTTCTTCCGGACTGGGGGAAGTTTCTGATGCATGCTCAGCTGGAGCCTCACTTTGATTAGCTGGTATAGTGGGTGACTTACTAGTCCCCTCTCCGGCAGCCACATCTACTTGCTTACCGGTATTCATGCTTCTGGTAACCGGCATCATTACTATAATAAGAGAAACAAACTGATTCAGTGGTCAACTATGACTTCATATACAATATAAGCTCTATCGCACGATCTAAGACATGAAGAAAAGAAACAATTCCTAAATGTCCATAGCCTCCTGTTTATAGATGTGGTGCACAACACACCGATAAACAAGACTCTACGTAGACACGGCTTTGTAGACTCACTAGGAAGAACCTCTCTGATACCACTTTTGTCACGCCCCAAAATCCCATCAGGCCGGACTGGCACCCAAAGCCGAGAAGGCCCGGGAGAACCCGTTCAAATACCTGTACTTTCACTTACATGTCACCAAAAATTTGGACAGCACTTCGTTGCATATAGAAGAATCTAATTACCTGTATCAGCACAACACACACAAATATATATATATAATACTTGGCCGTCGGGGCCACCACATATACAAATATAACATGACTATATAAACTTCCATGACTTTACCCTTCCTTATGTCTACAAAGCCTCTAGGATATACATGACATAACTAGGGTCGGGACAAACCCCCGCCCACACATGACTCCTGTACAATAACAAAACATAAAGAACCGACTCGGAAAGCTCCGAAGCAAACTGTAGCTCACCAACAATAGTTGTATGACCTGGCTCCTACTTGTGCGGTGTATGAGCTGAGGTACCTGTGCCTACAGCATGAAATACAGGTTCCCCGTGGGGGACGTCAGTACGAAATATGTACTGAGTATGTAAAGCTATAGATAATCACATATGATATAGGAGCTCAATAGAAATCAGAAACAAGTGAATAAAGCGTAATAGGAGTGGACCAAATTTACTAGAACTTGTGACAACCTGTACATTGAATTTATTCAATCACTTTACCTTCGTTCTTATCGTCTTTGTAATCATTACTGTACTGTACTGTGACCATTAGGCTGCCTCCAGTACATATCAACTGGGCTCGACCCATGCTAGGCTTATGCCCCTGGGATACCACCCATAAACACATAAATAGGGATCGACCCATGCTAGGCTTATGCCCCTGGGATACCACCCGATAAGAGAGAACTTCCATCACTTAGTTCAATTAATCTTTGAGATTGTTATTTCGGTCGCCACCACATTTTTGATACTTTGAAACAATGATACATCAATAGGAGACATATAAATAGACCATCAATGCAATAACAATGAAGTAAGAACTCATTGGCACATCAATGAAGTATTTTGGAGTCATCAATGCCATAACAATAAAGTAGGAACTTATTGGTATATCAACAATGTGTTTCAGAATCATCAATATCACAACAATAAAATAGGAGCCTTTTGGTATATCAATGAAATATTTTGACACTTTATAGGATGGAAACAACTTCGTTGGTAACGTAGAACAATACATGTTTTTGGACAACCTCGGAATCTTACTTGATGGAACATTGGTGTTTTCATGCCAAAGAACATTGTTAGAGTATGCTTTACATACCTCGTCGTAGATTCGGATACCAATTCAACACAACTTCCCGCCTTTACAAATCACTTATCTACAATGAAATGTTTGGCATCTAGTATTAGCAACCCAACACCACAATTCTCTTCCATAATTCCATACAACCAATATTTGCAAAACATTCCAAAAACCAACTTGAACAATAGGTTTATGTGTGTATATATATATATATATAATCATCATTTCAATACCACATCATCAATACCAAATCCCTTCACAATTCAACATAATCCAACCATGCACAAGAATAATCCAACATCATTTCCCAATCATCTTTCAACAACAATCAAATAACATACTTCTTATGCTCACATGCATATATATATATATATACATATCCATATAAATAACACCAACATAATTTACATCCTTACCATAAAATGGCCCTTTTGGTTTCGAAGTCCTGTTGGCACAAATAAGGGGTGCTTCTCGAAGCCCTCGAGACAGTGAACACAACTACGGAATCAATTTGGACTTTCTACGGTTGAATCACAAGATAATTGGAGTTGAAATTAGGCTAGGGTTCCTTATTATTCAATAATTGGATGATGAATGATGGATACTAGGCTAATTATATGTATATAATGACCAATTTTTGTCCATGAGGTGATGGAAAATGACCATATTGCCCTTAAAAATTTAAGTAAATCCGAATCTGTCCATGATGGACTGTTTTGATAGGCTAAAGTAAATCGACCATAACTCTTTCCTCCAATATCGGATTTGGGTGAAATTGGTATAGTTGGATAGATAATTCAATGATATTTCATTTCATATAAAGTAGGCCACCCAGTTCGTCCTGTACAAGGAGTTATGATCGTTTGAAGTTGACCCTCAAAAACTGTTTTGATAGGCTGAAGTAAAAAGAGTATAACTCCTTACTCAGATGTTGGATTTGGATGAAACTAATTTCATTGGAAACAAGACTCAAAGATCTTTCTTTTGATATGTGGTATCTCTCCCAGTTCATTATATTAAGGGAGTTATGATCGTTCAAAGTTGACCCAAAAAACTGGCAGGCCTCAGTAGTTTGTGTGCAGGAAATTTTCCTGCACATTTACTATTCACCATATCCCGGCCACCGTTTTATAGTTTCGAACGTGCTCGATTATATCCGAAACTTATCCGTTTTTGGAAATTTTATATCGTTGGAAAGCTTATTCAATAACCTTCGTATGGAACCATCGACGGGCAAATTCCGGTATAAATAAAATAAAAAATTAATTCCATATAAATAAGACCAATCACGTACTTGAATACGCCAATACATGTACTTAAATACGGGGTGTTACATGTAGCTGAAGATCACCAAAGAGAGTTAAATATTGCAAAAGGTGGTGGGGATGTTGGTGGGCCAACGCAAACTAGAATGGACCCAGCAACTGGTCACGTAGCGAAGAAGTATAATAAATTAAGGGACCGGGAAGAAATAGCTAAAATGGTAGTTGTGGGTTGTTTGCCTTTTAATTTTCCTTCTTTTGATGCCTTTATTCGTTATATACAAGCAATTTATAATCCTATGTTTAACGGTATTCCTAGAACTACTTGTCGGTCTGATATTTTTAGACTTCATTCACAATATTGTTCTTATTTATCAACATTGTTAAAAAAATATTCAATGTAGATTGTCCCTAACTTTTGATCTTGGTCGTGCTGTAAATAAAAATGATTATTTAACCGTTACTTGTCATTTAATGGATAGTAATTTCGTGATGCAAAAACGTATTCTTGCTTTTTTTATATGATGAAGATCGTAAACATACTAGACAATTTATTGCTGATTCTATTGTTAAAATTGTCGGATATTATGGTATCGAAAATAAAATTTTATGTATTGCTTTTGATAATGCTTCTAACAACAACACTGCTATAAAAAAATTAAAATCTACGCTATCTCCGCCCTTGCCTGAAATTTTTCATATTAAGTGTGCATGTCATATATATAATTTAATTATAAAAGATGGTCTTGAGTTTTTTGAGTTTTATATTGAAAAAATTTGTCTTTCTGTTGGTTTTATTCAAGGAAATAATCATAGATCGAGAATTAGAGAATTTAAAGTTAAATGTCAAGAAAATGGACTTACACCGATTTTGATGTCTGAGGAAATTGATACTAGATGGAATTCTACGTATGAATTTTTAAAAACTTGTTATAAATATAGAATTCCTATTACACTAGCTTTTAACCAACATTGCGATTCATTTGTTGATTCTGCTGATTGCATGCTACATAATTCTGATTGGGTTGTAATTAATGATCTTGTTAATTTTTTAGAAAAAATTTATGTAGCTACGGTTGAATTTTTCGGTGCTTATTATCCTACTGTTTGTAATATTTTGGCATATATAACCGATATTTCTGGTTCGCTCAAAGAATATAAAAATAAAGAAGGTTATAAAGAAGTTGTTGCCGCCATGTTTACGAAATTTAAAAAATATTTTTTTCCGATTCCCCCTATTTACTTGGTTGGTGTTATGCTAAATCCGTGCATGAAATATAATAATATGTGCCACTTTAGTACTCTTATTTATACTAACTTAGAAATAAATACTAACCATGATTCTGAACAAGTACAACCTGATTTGTGGACGGCTACGGCTGATGCAAAGGATTACATAGAAAAATTATATAATCACTATGCTGATTTATTTGATTTAGCCGTACCTACAAATAGCACTCCAACTGTCGCTCCTCATCCTCCCAAGGAGCTATCATCTTCTAAAAGGACGGCACATAGTGGTTTTTCTGATTCGTTTTATGATTTAAATTGTTGGAACAGTGTTGATGAGAGAACTTACACATCAACCTATCGGGAAGAGCTGAAATATTATCTTCGGACGACACCAGAGGATCGCAGACGACGCATCAACACGTTGGATTGGTGGATGAGTAATGAAACACAATATCCTGTGCTTTCAAGATTAGCTAGAGATATCTTGAATGTTCCAATGTCAACCATTGCATCAGAGAGCGCCTTTAGTCAGGGACGACAGCAGTTTGGAGACAACCGACACTCATTGGGAAGCAATGCAATGAATGTTCTAGTTTGCCTCAGAGATTGGATTAGAGCGAAAAGAAGAAACCAAGGAATGGAACCAGAGCCGAGCGACGAGCTGAAACTTGAAGAAATTATGACTTCACGGGAGAACTCAGCAGAATCAAGTCCAATGCATGGTTTTGCCCCCGTTGACTTCGACTATCCTATGCAAGTTTCCATTAATATTAACATGAATGAGTTGGAAAAAATTATGCATAATTTATAGATTTTTCATTAATGTAAATTATAAATTTTGGACCATTTTGCAATCAATAAAATTTCCCAAATTCATTCACTCCTTAGTCCTTGCTTTTTATATTTTTTCATTTAACGATTTAAAATTTTAAATTGAATTTCTAGTTTTCTACTTTAAATTAAAAACCTACTTCTAATATATTATTAATTTACTACCAAATATTATTAATTTATTATATTAAGTAGCATATGTTTTGTATATTTGTGTATATATCTTCTATAGAAGTGTATATTTAACGTATACATGTCTATATGTTTTATAAATTAGTATATAAGTATATCTATATATATTGAAATGTATATATAATGTAGTATATTTTATAAGTAGTAGTATATATACATTGAATGGTGCGTATACACGTGTATATATCTTCTATAGAAGTGTATATTTAACGTATACATGTGTATATGTTTTAAAAATTAGTATATAAGTATATCTATACATATTGTAATGTATATATAATGTAGTATATTTTATAAGTAGTAGTATATATACATTGAATGGTGCGTATACACGTGTATATATCTTCTATAGAAGTGTATATTTAACATATACATGTGTATATGTTTTATAAATTAGTATATAAGTATAACTATATATATTGTAATGTATATATAATGTAGTATATTTTATAAGTAGTTGTATATATACATTGAATGGTATGTATACACGTGTATATATCTTCTATAGAAGTGTATATTTAAAGTATACATGTGTATATATTTTATAAATTGGATATCTTCTATAGAAGTGTGTCACACCCCTTTTTTTCAACGCGTACTCCAAAACATTGGAGTACATTTTTAAAGTTCGAAAGGGTTTTATTATTTAAGTGACAAGAAATGAAAATTTGTTTCGGAAAAAGGATTATTTGCATTTTTTATTCAGAGTCGCCAGTTGGCATAATCCGGTGTGCCAAGTCAACTTTAGAAAATCCTTTTCGAAACCGTTTGACTCTTAAACTGGTTTTGCGAACAAAGATTCCGGTTAAGGAATTCTGTTGACCAAGGGGAAGGTGTTAGGCACCCCTCGATCCCGTGGTTTGACCACAGTCGCCTGGTGGAGGGTATCGACTAATTTGGCATTACAAATGTATAAACCACACAAAAACACATAAAACAATCCATCCAAACACATGAAACAAAACAAATCCAAAATTAGTGTCCAGTCCAATTATACAATCCCGAAATAGAAAAATGCAAAAATATAAACCTACACTAACCTATATTAATCCTAAACTATGCTCCAAAGCTTTACCCGATGCCTCGGGCCTTGATAACGAGCGTCCTCCGAGTACAAGATACCTCGGGGCATTCCCCGGATAAAATAATACAAGTGCTTCGGGGCATTCCCCGGTCAAATGAATACATTTCTTAGTGCGGAAAAAATAAAACTATTCAACAAAATTTCAAACACTCCACAGAATTTCCAACATTCAACCGAAGCCACCAATCCTAAATTTTGCCTACCCAAACTACGTTTGCCTAAACCAATCGGCGCATCATGATACTACCCAATCAAACACTCGTATTTGCTTCAAAATAACCAACGACAATAAATCAAAACAATATTCATTCTTTATCAATTCCTACCATCCAACCTCACATTTCATTTTTTATACCAAATTCCAACGATTCAAGACAGTCATCTCAACAATCCACAACCATCTATTCAATGAAATCGAACACCGAATTAATGTCACCAAAATTCAACCACACATCAGGCAAATCAAACACGTATAGTAAAGTAAAATTAGAAGAGATAGAGTTGGACCTTAAATTTGAAGCTTTCAAACTCAATGTTATTCGAATAAAGAGAGTCCGCACCCGGAAACCTCGAGCCGAACCTTAACACCAACAATCCAACTCGACAAATAAAGATCTGTTCACCGTCACTTTTCACGCGGGGTACTGTTCACCGGTTAATGTTCACCGGTTACTATTCACCGGTTACTGTTCACGGTTACTGTTCACCGGTGTTTTTTTTTTTTTTTTTTTGTGAGGAAGATTATTTTGTCATTGTTGTTATTGTGGAGAAGATGATGATCAAAGCCTTTTTTTTTTCCTTTTCCTCTTAGAATTTTTCTTTTATAATGGGCATGGATTTGTTATGATGTGGGAATTTTGGTGGGTCCCCCATATATTCTTTCTTTGTGGACAAGAAAAAGGAGGGGGGGGGATCATATGGGTAGTTAGGGTAGGAGGAAGCTTTTGATTGGATAGGTTGTTAGGATAAGATAAATTAGTTAGAGGTATTTTTTTTTTTGTTTGTTTTTGTATTTTTGTATTTTGTGGAGGGATAATTACACGGGGTAGGGTACACGGTAGGATAACATAAAATGGGTAAAGTGAATAAAAATGGAACTTCAAGAGGACGAAATCACGTGTCTACATCATGCCCCCTTTGACTGTAAACACGCAGTGTTTTCAGACAAAGAAGTAGACAACGAGATAGAATTTTGTCCCGACCATTATTCAAAAGAAGAAACAGAAGAAAGAAGGACTATCGGGTTTTGAATTAGGACAGCCTACCCAACCAAGTTACGAGAGGATCGAGTGACAAGCATCTCAACTTTTGGACGGCGGTGGACTATACCGAGCTGGAGAGTGAAGTGAGGTTCCATCGAGGTTCCGGTCCGCGGCTCTGTTATTACATCAAAAATAAAGATTAAAAGCTAAAACATAATGGAAATTACAAAAATCCTATCTAAACAGCTTTTGTTGGTTCTTGACTCGACTTTCATCACCCTGTTCTCCAGGTGGGCTCCTGACTTGCAATTTCTTTCCCCTTGTTGCTTGACTTTTCATTTTCTTCACTCTGTTCTCCCGGTGGGATCCGAACTTGCTATTTCATCACCCTGTTCTTCAGACGGGTTCCTGCCTTGCTATTTCATCACCCTGTTCTTCAGGCGGGCTCCTGCCTTGCTATTTCATCACCCTGTTCTTCAAGCGGGTTCCTGCCTTGCTATTTCATCACCCTGTTCTTCAGGCGGGCTCCTGAAACTCAAAATTAAAACTAGAACGAAAATTATCCCAAACAAGAATTATAAATAATTAGTATTTCATTTTTTGAAAGCATTGTCCCATTTTCCAGGAGGGTCCTGACTAGAAGGTGAAATCCCATTTTTCTAGAGGGTCCTGAGCAGAAAGTAAAAATATCTAAACAAAAACTAAAGTCCCATTTTTCAGGAGGGTCCTGAACTGAAAGTAAAATCCCATTCTTCAGGAGGGTCCTGAACAAAAAGTAAAGTCCCATTTTTCAGGAGGGTCCTGAACATAAAGTAAAATCCCATTTTTCAGGAGAGTCCTGAACAGAAAATAAAATCCCATTTTTCAGGAGGGTCCTGAACAGAAAGTAAAGTCCCATTTTTCAGGAGGTTCCTGAACAGAAAGTAAAATCCCATTTTTCAGGAGGGTCCTGAACAGAAAGTAAAGTCCCATTTTTCAGGAGGGTCCTGAACAGAAAGTAAAATCCCATTTTTCAGGAGGGTCCTGAACAGAAAGTAAAGTCCCATTTTTCAGGAGGGTCCTGAGCAGAAAATAAAGTCCCATTTTTCAGGAGGGTCCTGAGTAGAAAGTAAAATCCCATTTTTCAGGAGGGTCCTGAACAGAAAGTAAAATCCCATTTTTCAGGAGGATCCTGAACAAAAAGTAAAATCCCATTTTTTAGGAAGGTCCTGAACTGAAAGTAAATTCCCATTTTTCAGGAGGGTCCTGAACATAAAGTAAAATCCCATTTTTCAGGAGGGTCCTGAACAGAAAGTAAAATCCCATTTTTCAGGAGGGTCCAGCGCAGAAAGTAAAATCCCATTTTTTCAGGAGGGTCTTGAACAGAAAGTAAAGTCCCATTTTTCAGGAGGGTCCTGAACAGAAAGTAAAGTCCCATTTTTCAGGAGGGTCCTGAACAGAAAGTAAATTCCCATTTTTCAGAAGGGTCCTGAACAGAAAGGAAATTCCCATTTTTCAAGAGGGTCCTGAACAGAAAGTAAAATCCCATTTTTCAAGAGGGTCCTGAACATAAAGTAAAATCCCATTTTTTAGGAGGGTCCTGAACATAAAGTAAAATCCCATTTTTTAGGAGGGTCCTGAACAGAAAGTAAAGTCCCATTTTTCAGGAGGGTCCTGAACAGAAAGTAAAGTCCCATTTTTCAGGAGGGTCCTGAACAGAAAGTAAAGTCCCATTTTTCAGGACGGTCCTGAACAAATAGTAAAGTCCCATTTTTCAGGAGGGTCCTGAACAGAAAGTAAAGTCCCATTTTTCAGGAGGGTCCTGAACAGAAAGTAAAATCCCATTTTTCAGGAGGGTCCTGAACATAAAGTAAAGTCCCATTTTTCAGGAGAGTCCTGAACAGAAAGTAAAGTCCCATTTTTCAGGAGGGTCCTGAACATAAAGTAAAATCCCATTTTTCAGGAGGGTCCTGAACATAAAGTAAAATTCCATTTTTCAGGAGGGCCCTGATCAGAAAGTAAATTCCCATTTTTCAGGAGGGTCCTGAACATAAAGTAAAATCCCATTTTTCAGGAGGGTCCTGAACATAAAGTAAATTCCCATTTTTCAGGAGGGTCCTGAACATAAAGTAAAATCCCATTTTTCAGGAGGGTTTTGAACAGAAAGTAAAATCCCATTTTTCAGGAGGGTCCTGAACAGAAAGTAAAGTCCCATTTTTCAGGACGGTCCTGAACAGAAAGTAAAGTCCCATTTTTCAGGAGGGTCCTGAACATAAAGTAAAATCCAATTTTTTAGGAGGGTCCTGAATAGAATGTAAATTCCCATTTTTCAGGAGGGTCCTGAACATAAAGTAAAATCCCATTTTTCAGGAGGGTCCTGAACAGAAAGTAAAATCCCATTTTTCAGGAGGGTCCTGAGCAGAAAGTAAAGTCCCATTTTTCAGGAGGGTCCTGAACAGAAAGTAAAATCCCATTTTTCAGGAGGGTTCTGAACAGAAAGTAAAGTCCCATTTTTCATGAGGGTCCTGAACAGAAAGTAAAATACCATTTTTCAGGAGGGTCCTGAACAGAAAGTAAAGTCCCATTTTTCAGGAGGGTTCTGAACAGAAAGTAAAATCCCATTTTTCAGGAGGGTCCTGAACATAAAGTAAAATCCCATTTCTTTAGGAGGGTCCAGAACTGAAAGTAAATTCCCATTTTTCAGGAGGGTCCTGAACAGAAAGTAAAATCCCATTTTTCAGGAGGGTCCTGAACAGAAAGTAAAATCCCATTTTTCAGGAGGGTCCTGAGCAGAAAGTAAAATCCCATTTTTTCAGGATTGTCTGGAACAGAATGTAAAGTCCCATTTTTTAGGAGGGTCCTGAACAGAAAGTAATGTCCCATTTTTCAGGAGGGTCCTGAAAAGAAAGTAAATTCCCATTTTTCAGGAGGGTCCTGAACATAAAGTAAAATCCCATTTTTCAGGAGGGTCCTGAACAGAAAGTAAAATCCCATTTTTCAGGAGGGTCCTGAACATAAAGTAAAATCCTATTTTTCAGGAGGGTCCTGAACAGAAAGTTAAGTCCCATTTTTCAGGAGGGTCCTGAACAGAAAGTAAAGTCCCATTTTTGAGGAGGGTCCTGAACAGAAAGAATAGTCCCATTTTTCAGGAGGGTCCTGAACAGAAAGTAAGGTCCCATTTTTCAGGAGGGTCCTGAACAGAAAGTAAAATCCCATTTTTCAGGAGGGTCCTGAGCAGAAAGTAAAATCCCATTTTTTCAGGACTGTCTGGAACAGAATGTAAAGTCCCATTTTTTAGGAGGGTCCTGAACAGAAAGTAATGTCCCATTTTTCAGGAGGGTCCTGAAAAGAAAGTAAATTCCCATTTTTCAGGAGGGTCCTGAACATAAAGTAAAATCCCATTTTTCAGGAGGGTCCTGAACAGAAAGTAAAATCCCATTTTTCAGGAGGGTCCTGAACATAAAGTAAAATCCTATTTTTCAGGAGGGTCCTGAACAGAAAGTTAAGTCCCATTTTTCAGGAGGGTCCTGAACAGAAAGTAAAGTCCCATTTTTGAGGAGGGTCCTGAACAGAAAGAAAAGTCCCATTTTTCAGGAGGGTCCTGAACAGAAAGTAAAGTTCCATTTTTCAGGAGGGTCCAGAACAGAAAGTAAAATCCCATTTTTCAGGAGGGTCCTGAACAGAAAGTAAAGTCCCATTTTTCATGAGGGTCCTGAACAGAAAGTGAAGTCCCATTTTTCAGGAGGGCTCTGAACAGAAAGTAAAATCCCATTTTTCAGGAGGGTCCTTAACATAAAGTAAAATCCCATTTTTCAGGAGGGTCCTGAACAGAAAGTAAATTCCCATTTTTCAGGAGGGTCCTGAACATAAAGTAAAATCCCATTTTTCAGTAGGGTCCTGAACAGAAATTAAATTCCCATTTATCAGGAGGGTCCTGAACATAAAGTAAAATCCCATTTTTCAGGAGGGTCCTGAACAGAAAGTAAAATCCCATTTTTCAGGAGGGTCCTGAACAGAAAGTAAAGTCCCATTTTTCAGGAGGGTCCTGAACTGAAAGTAAAATCCCATTCTTCAGGAGGGTCCTGAACAAAAAGTAAAGTCTCATTTTTCAGGAGGGTCCTGAACATAAAGTAAAATCCCATTTTTCAGGAGAGTCCTGAACAGAAAGTAAAATCCCATTTTTCAGGAGGGTCCTGAACAGAAAGTAAAGTCCCATTTTTCAGGAGGTTCCTGAACAGAAAGTAAAATCCCATTTTTCAGGAGGGTCCTGAACAGAAAGTAAAGTCCCATTTTTCAGGAGGGTCCTGAACAGAAAGTAAAATCCCATTTTTCAGGAGGGTCCTGAACAGAAAGTAAAGTCCCATTTTTCAGGAGGGTCCTGAGCAGAAAATAAAGTCCCATTTTTCAGGAGGGTCCTGAGTAGAAAGTAAAATCCCATTTTTCAGGAGGGTCCTGAACAGAAAGTAAAATCCCATTTTTCAGGAGGATCCTGAACAAAAAGTAAAATCCCATTTTTTAGGAAGGTCCTGAACTGAAAGTAAATTCCCATTTTTCAGGAGGGTCCTGAACATAAAGTAAAATCCCATTTTTCAGGAGGGTCCTGAACAGAAAGTAAAATCCCATTTTTCAGGAGGGTCCAGCGCAAAAAGTAAAATCCCATTTTTTCAGGAGGGTCTTGAACAGAAAGTAAAGTCCCATTTTTCAGGAGGGTCCTGAACAGAAAGTAAAGTCCCATTTTTCAGGAGGGTCCTGAACAGAAAGTAAATTCCCATTTTTCAGAAGGGTCCTGAACAGAAAGTAAATTCCCATTTTTCAGGAGGGTCCTGAACAGAAAGTAAAATCCCATTTTTCAAGAGGGTCCTGAACATAAAGTAAAATCCCATTTTTTAGGAGGGTCCTGAACATAAAGTAAAATCCCATTTTTTAGGAGGGTCCTGAACAGAAAGTAATGTCCCATTTTTCAGGAGGGTCCTGAACAGAAAGTAAAGTCCCATTTTTCAGGAGGGTCCTGAACAGAAAGTAAAGTCCCATTTGTCAGGACGGTCCTGAACAAATAGTAAAGTCCCATTTTTCAGGAGGGTCCTGAACAGAAAGTAAAGTCCCATTTTTCAGGAGGGTCCTGAACAGAAAGTAAAATCCCATTTTTCAGGAGGGTCCTGAACATAAAGTAAAGTCCCATTTTTCAGGAGAGTCCTGAACAGAAAGTAAAGTCCCATTTTTCAGGAGGGTCCTGAACATAAAGTAAAATCCCATTTTTCAGGAGGGTCCTGAACATAAAGTAAAATTCCATTTTTCAGGAGGGCCCTGATCAGAAAGTAAATTCCCATTTTTCAGGAGGGTCCTGAACATAAAGTATAATCCCATTTTTCAGGAGGGTCCTGAACATAAAGTAAAATCCCATTTTTCAGGAGGGTCCTGAACAGAAAGTAAATTCCCATTTTTCAGGAGGGTCCTGAACATAAAGTAAAATCCCATTTTTCAGGAAGGTTTTGAACAGAAAGTAAAATCCCATTTTTCAGGAGGGTCCTGAACAGAAAGTAAAGTCCCATTTTTCAGGACGGTCCTGAACAGAAAGTAAAGTCCCATTTTTCAGGAGGGTCCTGAACATAAAGTAAAATCCCATTTTTTAGGAGGGTCCTGAATAGAATGTAAATTCCCATTTTTCAGGAGGGTCCTGAACATAAAGTAAAATCCCATTTTTCAGGAGGGTCCTGAACAGAAAGTAAAATCCCATTTTTCAGGAGGGTCCTGAACAGAAAGTAAAGTCCCATTTTTCATGAGGGTCCTGAACAGAAAGTAAAATACCATTTTTCAGGAGGGTCCTGAACAGAAAGTAAAGTCCCATTTTTCAGGAGGGTCCTGAACAGAAAGTAAAATCCCATTTTTCAGGAGGGTCCTGAACATAAAGTAAAATCCCATTTCTTTAGGAGGGTCCAGAACTGAAAGTAAATTCCCATTTTTCAGGAGGGTCCTGAACAGAAAGTAAAATCCCATTTTTCAGGAGGGTCCTGAACAGAAAGTAAAATCCCATTTTTCAGGAGGGTCCTGAGCAGAAAGTAAAATCCCATTTTTTCAGGACTGTCTGGAACAGAATGTAAAGTCCCATTTTTTAGGAGGGTCCTGAACAGAAAGTAATGTCCCATTTTTCAGGAGGGTCCTGAAAAGAAAGTAAATTCCCATTTTTCAGGAGGGTCCTGAACATAAAGTAAAATCCCATTTTTCAGGAGGGTCCTGAACAGAAAGTAAAATCCCATTTTTCAGGAGGGTCCTGAACATAAAGTAAAATCCTATTTTTCAGGAGGGTCCTGAACAGAAAGTTAAGTCCCATTTTTCAGGAGGGTCCTGAACAGAAAGTAAAGTCCCATTTTTGAGGAGGGTCCTGAACAGAAAGAAAAGTCCCATTTTTCAGGAGGGTCCTGAACAGAAAGTAAAGTCCCATTTTTCAGGAGGGTCCAGAACAGAAAGTAAAATCCCATTTTTCAGGAGGGTCCTGAACAGAAAGTAAAGTCCCATTTTTCATGAGGGTCCTGAACAGAAAGTGAAGTCCCATTTTTCAGGAGGGCTCTGAACAGAAAGTAAAATCCCATTTTTCAGGAGGGTCCTTAACATAAAGTAAAATCCCGTTTTTCAGGAGGGTCCTGAACAGAAAGTAAATTCCCATTTTTCAGGAGGGTCCTGAACATAAAGTAAAATCCCATTTTTCAGTAGGGTCCTGAACAGAAATTAAATTCCCATTTATCAGGAGGGTCCTGAACATAAAGTAAAATCCCATTTTTCAGGAGGGTCCTGAACAGAAAGTAAAATCCCATTTTTCAGGAGGGTCCTGAACAGAAAGTAAAGTCCCATTTTTTTCAGGAGGGTCATGAACAGAAAGTAAAGTCCCATTTTTCAGGAGGGTCCTGAACAGAAAGTAAAATCCCATTTTTCAGGAGGGTCCTCAACAGAAAGTAAATTCCCATTTTTCAGGAGGGTCCTGAACAGAAAGTAAAATCCCATTTTTCAGGAGGGTCCTGAACAGAAAGTAAAATCCCATTTTTCAGGAGGGTCCTGTACAGAAAGTAAAGTCCGATTTTTCCAGAGGGTCCTGAACAGAAAGTAAAGTCCCATTTTTCAGGAGGGTCCTGAACAGAAAGTAAAATCCCATTTTTCAGGAGGGTCCTGAAAATAAAGTAAAATCCCATTTTTAAGGAGGGTCCTGAACAGAAAGTAAAGTCCCATTTTTCAGGACGGTCCTGAACAGAAAGTAAAGTCCCATTTTTCAGGAGGGTCCTGAACATAAAGTAAAATCCCATTTTTTAGGAGGGTCCTGAATAGAATGTAAATTCCCATTTTTCAGGAGGGTCCTGAACATAAAGTAAAATCCCATTTTTCAGGAGGGTCCTGAACAGAAAGTAAAATCCCATTTTTCAGGAGGGTCCTGAACAGAAAGTAAAGTCCCATTTTTCATGAGGGTCCTGAACAGAAAGTAAAATACCATTTTTCAGGAGGGTCCTGAACAGAAAGTAAAGTCCCATTTTTCAGGAGGGTCCTGAACAGAAAGTAAAATCCCATTTTTCAGGAGGTACCTGAACATAAAGTAAAATCCCATTTCTTTAGGAGGGTCCAGAACTGAAAGTAAATTCCCATTTTTCAGGAGGGTCCTGAACAGAAAGTAAAATCCCATTTTTCAGGAGGGTCCTGAACAGAAAGTAAAATCCCATTTTTCAGGAGGGTCCTGAGCAGAAAGTAAAATCCCATTTTTTCAGGACTGTCTGGAACAGAATGTAAAGTCCCATTTTTTAGGAGGGTCCTGAACAGAAAGTAATGTCCCATTTTTCAGGAGGGTCCTGAAAAGAAAGTAAATTCCCATTTTTCAGGAGGGTCCTGAACATAAAGTAAAATCCCATTTTTCAGGAGGGTCCTGAACAGAAAGTAAAATCCCATTTTTCAGGAGGGTCCTGAACATAAAGTAAAATCCTATTTTTCAGGAGGGTCCTGAACAGAAAGTTAAGTCCCATTTTTCAGGAGGGTCCTGAACAGAAAGTAAAGTCCCATTTTTGAGGAGGGTCCTGAACAGAAAGAAAAGTCCCATTTTTCAGGAGGGTCCTGAACAGAAAGTAAAGTCCCATTTTTCAGGAGGGTCCTGAACATAAAGTAAAATCCCATTTTTTAGGAGGGTCCTGAACAGAATTTAAATTCCCATTTTTCAGGAGGGTCCTGAACATAAAGTAAAATCCCATTTTTCAGGAGGGTCCTGAACAGAAAGTAAAATCCCATTTTTCAGGAGGGTCCTGAACAGAAAGTAAAGTCCCATTTTTCAGGAGGGTCCTGAACAGAAAGTAAAGTCCCATTTTTCAGGAGGGTCCTGAACAGAAAGTAAAATCCCATTTTTCAGGAGGGTTCTGAACAGAAAGTAAAGTCCCATTTTTCATGAGGGTCCTGAACAGAAAGTAAAATACCATTTTTCAGGAGGGTCCTGAACAGAAAGTAAAGTCCCATTTTTCAGGAGGGTCCTGAGCTGAAAGTAAAGTCCAATTTTTCATGAGGGTCCAGAGTAGAAAGTAAAATCCCATTTTTCAGGAGGGTCCTGAACATAAAGTAAAATCCCATTTTTCAGGAGGGTCCTGAACATAAAGTAAAATCCCATTTTTTTAGGAGGGTCCAGAACTGAAAGTAAATTCCCATTTTTCAGGAGGGTCCTGAACAGAAAGTAAAATCCCATTTTTCAGGAGGGTCCTGAACAGAAAGTAAAATCCCATTTTTCAGGAGGGTCCTGAACATAAAGTAAAATCCCATTTTTTAGGAGGGTCCTGAACAGAAAGTAAAGTCCCATTTTTCATGAGGGTCCTGAACAGAAAGTAAAATACCATTTTTCAGGAGGGTCCTGAACAGAAAGTAAAGTCCCATTTTTCAGGAGGGTCCTGAACAGAAAGTAAAATCCCATTTTTCAGGAGGGTCCTGAACATAAAGTAAAATCCCATTTCTTTAGGAGGGTCCAGAACTGAAAGTAAATTCCCATTTTTCAGGAGGGTCCTGAACAGAAAGTAAAATCCCATTTTTCAGGAGGGTCCTGAACAGAAAGTAAAATCCCATTTTTCAGGAGGGTCCTGAGCAGAAAGTAAAATCCCATTTTTTCAGGACTGTCTGGAACAGAATGTAAAGTCCCATTTTTTAGGAGGGTCCTGAACAGAAAGTAATGTCCCATTTTTCAGGAGGGTCCTGAAAAGAAAGTAAATTCCCATTTTTCAGGAGGGTCCTGAACATAAAGTAAAATCCCATTTTTCTGGAGGGTCCTGAACAGAAAGTAAAATCCCATTTTTCAGGAGGGTCCTGAACATAAAGTAAAATCCTATTTTTCAGGAGGGTCCTGAACAGAAAGTTAAGTCCCATTTTTCAGGAGGGTCCTGAACAGAAAGTAAAGTCCCATTTTTGAAGAGGGTCCTGAACAGAAAGAAAAGTCCCATTTTTCAGGAGGGTCCTGAACAGAAAGTAAAGTCCCATTTTTCAGGAGGGTCCAGAACAGAAAGTAAAATCCCATTTTTCAGGAGGGTCCTGAACAGAAAGTAAAGTCCCATTTTTCATGAGGGTCCTGAACAGAAAGTGAAGTCCCATTTTTCAGGAGGGCTCTGAACAGAAAGTAAAATCCCATTTTTCAGGAGGGTCCTTAACATAAAGTAAAATCCCGTTTTTCAGGAGGGTCCTGAACAGAAAGTAAATTCCCATTTTTCAGGAGGGTCCTGAACATAAAGTAAAATCCCATTTTTCAGTAGGGTCCTGAACAGAAATTAAATTCCCATTTATCAGGAGGGTCCTGAACATAAAGTAAAATCCCATTTTTCAGGAGGGTCCTGAACAGAAAGTAAAATCCCATTTTTCAGGAGGGTCCTGAACAGAAAGTAAAGTCCTATTTTTTTCAGGAGGGTCATGAACAGAAAGTAAAGTCCCATTTTTCAGGAGGGTCCTGAACAGAAAGTAAAATCCCATTTTTCAGGAGGGTCCTCAACAGAAAGTAAATTCCCATTTTTCAGGAGGGTCCTGAACAGAAAGTAAAATCCCATTTTTCAGGAGGGTCCTGAACAGAAAGTAAAATCCCATTTTTCAGGAGGGTCCTGTACAGAAAGTAAAGTCCGATTTTTCCAGAGGGTCCTGAACAGAAAGTAAAGTCCCATTTTTCAGGAGGGTCCTGAACAGAAAGTAAAATCCCATTTTTCAGGAGGGTCCTGAAAATAAAGTAAAATCCCATTTTTCAGGAGGGTCCTGAACAGAAAGTAAAGTCCCATTTTTCAGGACGGTCCTGAACAGAAAGTAAAGTCCCATTTTTCAGGAGGGTCCTGAACATAAAGTAAAATCCCATTTTTTAGGAGGGTCCTGAATAGAATGTAAATTCCCATTTTTCAGGAGGGTCCTGAACTTAAAGTAAAATCCCATTTTTCAGGAGGGTCCTGAACAGAAAGTAAAATCCCATTTTTCAGGAGGGTCCTGAACAGAAAGTAAAGTCCCATTTTTCATGAGGGTCCTGAACAGAAAGTAAAATACCATTTTTCAGGAGGGTCCTGAACAGAAAGTAAAGTCCCATTTTTCAGGAGGGTCCTGAACAGAAAGTAAAATCCCATTTTTCAGGAGGGTCCTGAACATAAAGTAAAATCCCATTTCTTTAGGAGGGTCCAGAACTGAAAGTAAATTCCCATTTTTCAGGAGGGTCCTGAACAGAAAGTAAAATCCCATTTTTCAGGAGGGTCCTGAACAGAAAGTAAAATCCCATTTTTCAGGAGGGTCCTGAGCAGAAAGTAAAATCCCATTTTTTCAGGACTGTCTGGAACAGAATGTAAAGTCCCATTTTTTAGGAGGGTCCTGAACAGAAAGTAATGTCCCATTTTTCAGGAGGGTCCTGAAAAGAAAGTAAATTCCCATTTTTCAGGAGGGTCCTGAACATAAAGTAAAATCCCATTTTTCAGGAGGGTCCTGAACAGAAAGTAAAATCCCATTTTTCAGGAGGGTCCTGAACATAAAGTAAAATCCTATTTTTCAGGAGGGTCCTGAACAGAAAGTTAAGTCCCATTTTTCAGGAGGGTCCTGAACAGAAAGTAAAGTCCCATTTTTGAGGAGGGTCCTGAACAGAAAGAAAAGTCCCATTTTTCAGGAGGGTCCTGAACAGAAAGTAAAGTCCCATTTTTCAGGAGGGTCCTGAACATAAAGTAAAATCCCATTTTTTAGGAGGGTCCTGAACAGAATGTAAATTCCCATTTTTCAGGAGGGTCCTGAACATAAAGTAAAATCCCATTTTTCAGGAGGGTCCTGAACAGAAAGTAAAATCCCATTTTTCAGGAGGGTCCTGAACAGAAAGTAAAGTCCCATTTTTCAGGAGGGTCCTGAACAGAAAGTAAAGTCCCATTTTTCAGGAGGGTCCTGAACAGAAAGTAAAATCCCATTTTTCAGGAGGGTTCTGAACAGAAAGTAAAGTCCCATTTTTCATGAGGGTCCTGAACAGAAAGTAAAATACCATTTTTCAGGAGGGTCCTGAACAGAAAGTAAAGTCCCATTTTTCAGGAGGGTCCTGAGCTGAAAGTAAAGTCCAATTTTTCATGAGGGTCCAGAGTAGAAAGTAAAATCCCATTTTTCAGGAGGGTCCTGAACATAAAGTAAAATCCCATTTTTCAGGAGGGTCCTGAACATAAAGTAAAATCCCATTTTTTTAGGAGGGTCCAGAACTGAAAGTAAATTCCCATTTTTCAGGAGGGTCCTGAACAGAAAGTAAAATCCCATTTTTCAGGAGGGTCCTGAACAGAAAGTAAAATCCCATTTTTCAGGAGGGTCCTGAACATAAAGTAAAATCCCATTTTTTAGGAGGGTCCTGAACATAAAGTAAAATCCCATTTTTTAGGAGGGTCCTGAACAGAAAGTAAAGTCCCATTTTTTAGGAGGGTCCTGAACAGAAAGTAAAGTCCCATTTTTCAGGAGGGTCCTGAACAGAAAGTAAAGTCCCATTTTTCAGGAGGGTCCTGAACAGAAAGTAAAGTCCCATTTTTCAGGACGGTCCTGAACAAAAAGTAAAGTCCCATTTTTCAGGAGGGTCCTGAACAGAAAGTAAAGTCCCATTTTTCAGGAGGGTCCTGAACAGAAAGTAAAATCCCATTTTTCAGGAGGGTCCTGAACATAAAGTAAAGTCCCATTTTTCAGGAGAGTCCTGAACAGAAAGTAAAGTCCCATTTTTCAGGAGGGTCCTGAACATAAAGTAAAATCCCATTTTTCAGGAGGGTCCTGAACATAAAGTAAAATTCCATTTTTCAGGAGGGCCCTGATCAGAAAGTAAATTCCCATTTTTCAGGAGGGTCCTGAACATAAAGTAAAATCCCATTTTTCAGGAGGGTCCTGAACATAAAGTAAAATCCCATTTTTCAGGAGGGTCCTGAACAGAAAGTAAATACCCATTTTTCAGGAGGGTCCTGAACATAAAGTAAAATCCCATTTTTCAGGAGGGTTTTGAACAGAAAGTAAAATCCCATTTTTCAGGAGGGTCCTGAACAGAAAGTAAAGTCCCATTTTTCAGGACGGTCCTGAACAGAAAGTAAAGTCCCATTTTTCAGGAGGGTCCTGAACATAAAGTAAAATCCCATTTTTTAGGAGGGTCCTGAACAGAATGTAAATTCCCATTTTTCAGGAGGGTCCTGAACATAAAGTAAAATCCCATTTTTCAGGAGGGTCCTGAACAGAAAGTAAAATCCCATTTTTCAGGAGGGTCCTGAACAGAAAGTAAAGTCCCATTTTTCAGGAGGGTCCTGAACAGAAAGTAAAATCCCATTTTTCAGGAGGGTTCTGAACAGAAAGTAAAGTCCCATTTTTCATGAGGGTCCTGAACAGAAAGTAAAATACCATTTTTCAGGAGGGTCCTGAACAGAAAGTAAAGTCCCATTTTTCAGGAGGGTCCTGAACAGAAAGTAAAATCCCATTTTTCAGGAGGGACTTGAACATAAAGTAAAATCCCATTTTTTTAGGAGGGTCCAGAACTGAAAGTAAATTCCCATTTTTCAGGAGGGTCCTGAACAGAGAATAAAATCCCATTTTTCAGGAGGGTCCTGAACAGAAAGTAAAATCCCATTTTTCAGGAGGGTCCTGAGCAGAAAGTAAAATCCCATTTTTTCAGGACTGTTTGGAACAGAATGTAAAGTCCCATTTTTTAGGAGGGTCCTGAACAGAAAGTAATGTCCCATTTTTCAGGAGGGTCCTAAAAAGAAAGTAAATTCCCATTTTTCAGGAGGGTCCTGAACATAAAGTAAAATCCCATTTTTCAGGAGGGTCCTGAACATAAAGTAATATCCTATTTTTCAGGAGGGTCCTGAACAGAAAGTTAAGTCCCATTTTTCAGGAGGGTCCTGAACAGAAAGTAAAGTCCCATTTTTGAGGAGGGTCCTGAACAGAAAGAAAAGTCCCATTTTTCAGGAGGGTCCTGAACAGAAAGTAAAGTCCCATTTTTCAGGAGGGTGCAGAACAGAAAGTAAAATCCCATTTTTCAGGAGGGTCCTGAACAGAAAGTAAAGTCCCATTTTTCATGAGGGTCCTGAACAGAAAGTAAAGTCCCATTTTCAGGAGGGCTCTGAACAGAAAGTAAAATCCCATTTTTCAGGAGGGTCCTTAACATAAAGTAAAATCCCATTTTTCAGGAGGGTCCTGAACAGAAAGTAAATTCCCATTTTTCAGGAGGGTCCTGAACATAAAGTAAAATCCCATTTTTTAGTAGGGTCCTGAACAGAAATTAAATTCCCATTTTTCAGGAGGGTCCTGAACATAAAGTAAAATCCCATTTTTCAGGAGGGTCCTGAACAGAAAGTAAAATCCCATTTTTCAGGAGGGTCCTGAACAGAAAGTAAAGTCCCATTTTTTTCAGGAGGGTCCTGAACAGAAAGTAAAGTCCCATTTTTCAAGAGGGTCCTGAACAGAAAATAAAATCCCATTTTTTAGGAGGGTCCTCAACAGAAAGTAAATTCCCATTTCTCAGGAGGGTCCTGAACAGAAAGTAAAATCCCATTTTTCAGGAGAGTCCTGAACAGAAAGTAAAATCCCATTTTTCAGGAGGGTCCTGTACAGAAAGTAAAGTCCCATTTTTCCGGAGGGTCCTGAACAGAAAGTAAAGTCCCATTTTTCAGGAGGGTCCTGAACAGAAAGTAGAATCCCATTTTTCAGGAGGGTCCTGAACATAAAGTAAAGTCCCATTTTTCAGGAGGGTCCTGAACAGAAAGTAAATTCCCATTTTTCAGGAGGGTCCTGAAAATAAAGTAAAATCCCATTTTTCAGGAGGGTCCTGAACATAAAGTAAAATCCAATTTTTCAGGAGGGTCCTGAACAAAAAGTAAATTCCCATTTTTCAGGAGGGTCCTGAACATAAAGTAAAATCCCATTTTTCAGGAGGGTCCTGAACAGAAAGTAAAGTCCCATTTTTCAGGACGGTCCTGAACAGAAAGTAAAGTCCCATTTTTCAGGAGGGTCCTGAACATAAAGTAAAATCCCATTTTTTAGGAGGGTCCTGAACAGAAAGTAAATTCCCATTTTTCAGGAGGGTCCTAAACATAAAGTAAAATCCCATTTTTCAGGAGGGTCCTGAACATAAAGTAAAGTCCCATTTTTCAGGAGGGTCCTGAACAGAAAGTAAAATCCCATTTTTCAGGAGGGTTCTGAACAGAAAGTAAAGTCCCATTTTTCATGAGGGTCCTGAACAGAAAGTAAAATACCATTTTTCAGGAGGGTCCTGAACAGAAAGTAAAGTCCCATTTTTCAGGAGGGTCCTGAGCTGAAAGTAAAGTCCAATTTTTCATGAGGGTCCAGAGTAGAAAGTAAAATTCCATTTTTCAGGAGGGTCCTGAACAGAAAGTAAAATCCCATTTTTCAGGAGGGTCCTGAACATAAAGTAAAATCCCATTTTTTTAGGAGGGTCCAGAACTGAAAGTAAATTCCCATTTTTCAGGAGGGTCCTGAACAGAAAGTAAAATCCCATTTTTCAGGAGGGTCCTGAACAGAAAGTAAAATCCCATTTTTCAGGAGGGTCCTGAGAAGAAAGTAAAATCCAATTTTTTCAGGACTGTCTGGAACTGAATGTAAAGTCCCATTTTTCAGGAGGGTCCTGAACAGAAAGTAATGTCCCATTTTTCAGGAGGGTCCTGAAAAGAAAGTAAATTCCCATTTTTCAGGAGGGTCCTGAACATAAAGTAAAATCCCATTTTTCAGGAGGGTCCTGAACATAAAGTAAAATCCTATTTTTCAGGAGGGTCCTGAACAGAAAGTAAAGTCCCATTTTTCAGGAGGGTCTTGAACAGAAAGTAAAGTCCCATTTTTGAGGAGGGTCCTGAACAGAAAGTAAAGTCCCATTTTTCAGAAGGGTCCTGAACAGAGAGTAAAGTCCCATTTTTCAGGAGGGTCCTGAACAGAAAGTAAAATCCCATTTTTCAGGAGGGTCCTGAACAGAAAGTAAAGTCCCATTTTTCATGAGGGTCCTAAACAGAAAGTAAAGTCCCATTTTTCAGGAGGGCTCTGAACATAAAGTAAAATCCAATTTTTCAGGAGGGTCCTGAACAAAAAGTAAATTCCCATTTTTCAGGAGGGTCCTGAACATAAAGTAAAATCCCATTTTTCAGGAGGGTCCTGAACAGAAACTAAAGTCCCATTTTTTAGGACGGTCCTGAACAGAAAGTAAAGTCCCATTTTTCAGGAGGGTCCTGAACATAAAGTAAAATCCCATTTTTTAGGAGGGTCCTGAACAGAAAGTAAATTCCCATTTTTCAGGAGGGTCCTAAACATAAAGTAAAATCCCATTTTTCAGGAGGGTCCTGAACAGAAACTAAAGTCCCATTTTTCAGGACGGTCCTGAACAGAAAGTAAAGTCCCATTTTTCAGGAGTGTCCTGAACAGAAAGTAAAATCCCATTTTTCAGGAGGGTTCTGAACAGAAAGTAAAGTCCCATTTTTCATGAGGGTCCTGAACAAAAAGTAAAATACCATTTTTCAGGAGGGTCCTGAACAGAAAGTAAAGTCCCATTTTTCAGGAGGGTCCTCAGCTGAAAGTAAAGTCCAATTTTTCATGAGGGTCCAGAGTAGAAAGTAAAATCCCATTTTTCAGGAGGGTCCTGAACAGAAAGTAAAATCCCATTTTCAGGAGGGTCCTGAACATAAAGTAAAATCCCATTTTTTAGGAGGGTCCAGAACTGAAAGTAAATTCCCATTTTTCAGGAGGGTCCTGAACAGAAAGTAAAGTCCCATTTTTCAGGAGGGTCCTAATCAGAAAGTAAAGTCCCATTTTTCAGGAGGGTCCTGATCATAAAGTAAAATCCCATTTTTCTGGAGGGTCCTGAACAGAAAGTAAAGACCCATTTTTCAGGAGGGTCCTGAACAGAAAGTAAAATCCCATTTTTTAGGAGGGTCCTCAACAGAAAGTAAATTTCCATTTTTCAGGAGGGTCCTGAACAGAAAGTAAAATCCCATTTTTCAGGAGGGTCCTGAACAGAAAGTAAAATCCCATTTTTCAGGAGGGTCCTGTACAGAAAGTAAAGTCCCATATTTCCGGAGGGTCCTGAACAGAAAGTAATGTCCCATTTTTCAGGAGGGTCCTGAACAGAAAGTAACATCCCATTTTTCAGGAGGGTCCTGAACAGAAAGTAAAGTCCCATTTTTCAGGAGGGTCCTGAACAGAAAGTAAAATCCCATTTTTCAGGAGGGTCCTGAACATAAAGTAAAATCCCATTTCTTTAGGAGGGTCCAGAACTGAAAGTAAATTCCCATTTTTCAGGAGGGTCCTGAACAGAAAGTAAAATCCCATTTTTCAGGAGGGTCCTGAACAGAAAGTAAAATCCCATTTTTCAGGAGGGTCCTGAGCAGAAAGTAAAATCCCATTTTTTCAGGACTGTCTGGAACAGAATGTAAAGTCCCATTTTTTAGGAGGGTCCTGAACAGAAAGTAATGTCCCATTTTTCAGGAGGGTCCTGAAAAGAAAGTAAATTCCCATTTTTCAGGAGGGTCCTGAACATAAAGTAAAATCCCATTTTTCAGGAGGGTCCTGAACAGAAAGTAAAATCCCATTTTTCAGGAGGGTCCTGAACATAAAGTAAAATCCTATTTTTCAGGAGGGTCCTGAACAGAAAGTTAAGTCCCATTTTTCAGGAGGGTCCTGAACAGAAAGTAAAGTCCCATTTTTGAGTAGGGTCCTGAACAGAAAGAAAAGTCCCATTTTTCAGGAGGGTCCTGAACAGAAAGTAAAGTCCCATTTTTCAGGAGGGTCCTGAACATAAAGTAAAATCCCATTTTTTAGGAGGGTCCTGAACAGAATGTAAATTCCCATTTTTCAGGAGGGTCCTGAACATAAAGTAAAATCCCATTTTTCAGGAGGGTCCTGAACAGAAAGTAAAATCCCATTTTTCAGGAGGGTCCTGAACAGAAAGTAAAGTCCCATTTTTCAGGAGGGTCCTGAACAGAAAGTAAAGTCCCATTTTTCAGGAGGGTCCTGAACAGAAAGTAAAATCCCATTTTTCAGGAGGGTTCTGAACAGAAAGTAAAGTCCCATTTTTCATGAGGGTCCTGAACAGAAAGTAAAATACCATTTTTCAGGAGGGTCCTGAACAGAAAGTAAAGTCCCATTTTTCAGGAGGGTCCTGAGCTGAAAGTAAAGTCCAATTTTTCATGAGGGTCCAGAGTAGAAAGTAAAATCCCATTTTTCAGGAGGGTCCTGAACATAAAGTAAAATCCCATTTTTCAGGAGGGTCCTGAACATAAAGTAAAATCCCATTTTTTTAGGAGGGTCCAGAACTGAAAGTAAATTCCCATTTTTCAGGAGGGTCCTGAACAGAAAGTAAAATCCCATTTTTCAGGAGGGTCCTGAACAGAAAGTAAAATCCCATTTTTCAGGAGGGTCCTGAACATAAAGTAAAATCCCATTTTTTAGGAGGGTCCTGAACATAAAGTAAAATCCCATTTTTTAGGAGGGTCCTGAACAGAAAGTAAAGTCCCATTTTTTAGGAGGGTCCTGAACAGAAAGTAAAGTCCCATTTTTCAGGAGGGTCCTGAACAGAAAGTAAAGTCCCATTTTTCAGGAGGGTCCTGAACAGAAAGTAAAGTCCCATTTTTCAGGACGGTCCTGAACAAAAAGTAAAGTCCCATTTTTCAGGAGGGTCCTGAACAGAAAGTAAAGTCCCATTTTTCAGGAGGGTCCTGAACAGAAAGTAAAATCCCATTTTTCAGGAGGGTCCTGAACATAAAGTAAAGTCCCATTTTTCAGGAGAGTCCTGAACAGAAAGTAAAGTCCCATTTTTCAGGAGGGTCCTGAACATAAAGTAAAATCCCATTTTTCAGGAGGGTCCTGAACATAAAGTAAAATTCCATTTTTCAGGAGGGCCCTGATCAGAAAGTAAATTCCCATTTTTCAGGAGGGTCCTGAACATAAAGTAAAATCCCATTTTTCAGGAGGGTCCTGAACATAAAGTAAAATCCCATTTTTCAGGAGGGTCCTGAACAGAAAGTAAATACCCATTTTTCAGGAGGGTCCTGAACATAAAGTAAAATCCCATTTTTCAGGAGGGTTTTGAACAGAAAGTAAAATCCCATTTTTCAGGAGGGTCCTGAACAGAAAGTAAAGTCCCATTTTTCAGGACGGTCCTGAACAGAAAGTAAAGTCCCATTTTTCAGGAGGGTCCTGAACATAAAGTAAAATCCCATTTTTTAGGAGGGTCCTGAACAGAATGTAAATTCCCATTTTTCAGGAGGGTCCTGAACATAAAGTAAAATCCCATTTTTCAGGAGGGTCCTGAACAGAAAGTAAAATCCCATTTTTCAGGAGGGTCCTGAACAGAAAGTAAAGTCCCATTTTTCAGGAGGGTCCTGAACAGAAAGTAAAATCCCATTTTTCAGGAGGGTTCTGAACAGAAAGTAAAGTCCCATTTTTCATGAGGGTCCTGAACAGAAAGTAAAATACCATTTTTCAGGAGGGTCCTGAACAGAAAGTAAAGTCCCATTTTTCAGGAGGGTCCTGAACAGAAAGTAAAATCCCATTTTTCAGGAGGGACTTGAACATAAAGTAAAATCCCATTTTTTTAGGAGGGTCCAGAACTGAAAGTAAATTCCCATTTTTCAGGAGGGTCCTGAACAGAGAATAAAATCCCATTTTTCAGGAGGGTCCTGAACAGAAAGTAAAATCCCATTTTTCAGGAGGGTCCTGAGCAGAAAGTAAAATCCCATTTTTTCAGGACTGTTTGGAACAGAATGTAAAGTCCCATTTTTTAGGAGGGTCCTGAACAGAAAGTAATGTCCCATTTTTCAGGAGGGTCCTGAAAAGAAAGTAAATTCCCATTTTTCAGGAGGGTCCTGAACATAAAGTAAAATCCCATTTTTCAGGAGGGTCCTGAACATAAAGTAATATCCTATTTTTCAGGAGGGTCCTGAACAGAAAGTTAAGTCCCATTTTTCAGGAGGGTCCTGAACAGAAAGTAAAGTCCCATTTTTGAGGAGGGTCCTGAACAGAAAGAAAAGTCCCATTTTTCAGGAGGGTCCTGAACAGAAAGTAAAGTCCCATTTTTCAGGAGGGTGCAGAACAGAAAGTAAAATCCCATTTTTCAGGAGGGTCCTGAACAGAAAGTAAAGTCCCATTTTTCATGAGGGTCCTGAACAGAAAGTAAAGTCCCATTTTCAGGAGGGCTCTGAACAGAAAGTAAAATCCCATTTTTCAGGAGGGTCCTTAACATAAAGTAAAATCCCATTTTTCAGGAGGGTCCTGAACAGAAAGTAAATTCCCATTTTTCAGGAGGGTCCTGAACATAAAGTAAAATCCCATTTTTTAGTAGGGTCCTGAACAGAAATTAAATTCCCATTTTTCAGGAGGGTCCTGAACATAAAGTAAAATCCCATTTTTCAGGAGGGTCCTGAACAGAAAGTAAAATCCCATTTTTCAGGAGGGTCCTGAACAGAAAGTAAAGTCCCATTTTTTTCAGGAGGGTCCTGAACAGAAAGTAAAGTCCCATTTTTCAAGAGGGTCCTGAACAGAAAATAAAATCCCATTTTTTAGGAGGGTCCTCAACAGAAAGTAAATTCCCATTTCTCAGGAGGGTCCTGAACAGAAAGTAAAATCCCATTTTTCAGGAGAGTCCTGAACAGAAAGTAAAATCCCATTTTTCAGGAGGGTCCTGTACAGAAAGTAAAGTCCCATTTTTCCGGAGGGTCCTGAACAGAAAGTAAAGTCCCATTTTTCAGGAGGGTCCTGAACAGAAAGTAAAATCCCATTTTTCAGGAGGGTCCTGAACATAAAGTAAAGTCCCATTTTTCAGGAGGGTCCTGAACAGAAAGTAAATTCCCATTTTTCAGGAGGGTCCTGAAAATAAAGTAAAATCCCATTTTTCAGGAGGGTCCTGAACATAAAGTAAAATCCAATTTTTCAGGAGGGTCCTGAACAAAAAGTAAATTCCCATTTTTCAGGAGGGTCCTGAACATAAAGTAAAATCCCATTTTTCAGGAGGGTCCTGAACAGAAAGTAAAGTCCCATTTTTCAGGACGGTCCTGAACAGAAAGTAAAGTCCCATTTTTCAGGAGGGTCCTGAACATAAAGTAAAATCCCATTTTTTAGGAGGGTCCTGAACAGAAAGTAAATTCCCATTTTTCAGGAGGGTCCTAAACATAAAGTAAAATCCCATTTTTCAGGAGGGTCCTGAACATAAAGTAAAGTCCCATTTTTCAGGAGGGTCCTGAACAGAAAGTAAAATCCCATTTTTCAGGAGGGTTCTGAACAGAAAGTAAAGTCCCATTTTTCATGAGGGTCCTGAACAGAAAGTAAAATACCATTTTTCAGGAGGGTCCTGAACAGAAAGTAAAGTCCCATTTTTCAGGAGGGTCCTGAGCTGAAAGTAAAGTCCAATTTTTCATGAGGGTCCAGAGTAGAAAGTAAAATTCCATTTTTCAGGAGGGTCCTGAACAGAAAGTAAAATCCCATTTTTCAGGAGGGTCCTGAACATAAAGTAAAATCCCATTTTTTTAGGAGGGTCCAGAACTGAAAGTAAATTCCCATTTTTCAGGAGGGTCCTGAACAGAAAGTAAAATCCCATTTTTCAGGAGGGTCCTGAACAGAAAGTAAAATCCCATTTTTCAGGAGGGTCCTGAGAAGAAAGTAAAATCCAATTTTTTCAGGACTGTCTGGAACTGAATGTAAAGTCCCATTTTTCAGGAGGGTCCTGAACAGAAAGTAATGTCCCATTTTTCAGGAGGGTCCTGAAAAGAAAGTAAATTCCCATTTTTCAGGAGGGTCCTGAACATAAAGTAAAATCCCATTTTTCAGGAGGGTCCTGAACATAAAGTAAAATCCTATTTTTCAGGAGGGTCCTGAACAGAAAGTAAAGTCCCATTTTTCAGGAGGGTCTTGAACAGAAAGTAAAGTCCCATTTTTGAGGAGGGTCCTGAACAGAAAGTAAAGTCCCATTTTTCAGAAGGGTCCTGAACAGAGAGTAAAGTCCCATTTTTCAGGAGGGTCCTGAACAGAAAGTAAAATCCCATTTTTCAGGAGGGTCCTGAACAGAAAGTAAAGTCCCATTTTTCATGAGGGTCCTGAACAGAAAGTAAAGTCCCATTTTTCAGGAGGGCTCTGAACATAAAGTAAAATCCAATTTTTCAGGAGGGTCCTGAACAAAAAGTAAATTCCCATTTTTCAGGAGGGTCCTGAACATAAAGTAAAATCCCATTTTTCAGGAGGGTCCTGAACAGAAACTAAAGTCCCATTTTTTAGGACGGTCCTGAACAGAAAGTAAAGTCCCATTTTTCAGGAGGGTCCTGAACATAAAGTAAAATCCCATTTTTTAGGAGGGTCCTGAACAGAAAGTAAATTCCCATTTTTCAGGAGGGTCCTAAACATAAAGTAAAATCCCATTTTTCAGGAGGGTCCTGAACAGAAACTAAAGTCCCATTTTTCAGGACGGTCCTGAACAGAAAGTAAAGTCCCATTTTTCAGGAGTGTCCTGAACAGAAAGTAAAATCCCATTTTTCAGGAGGGTTCTGAACAGAAAGTAAAGTCCCATTTTTCATGAGGGTCCTGAACAAAAAGTAAAATACCATTTTTCAGGAGGGTCCTGAACAGAAAGTAAAGTCCCATTTTTCAGGAGGGTCCTCAGCTGAAAGTAAAGTCCAATTTTTCATGAGGGTCCAGAGTAGAAAGTAAAATCCCATTTTTCAGGAGGGTCCTGAACAGAAAGTAAAATCCCATTTTTCAGGAGGGTCCTGAACATAAAGTAAAATCCCATTTTTTAGGAGGGTCCAGAACTGAAAGTAAATTCCCATTTTTCAGGAGGGTCCTGAACAGAAAGTAAAGTCCCATTTTTCAGGAGGGTCCTAATCAGAAAGTAAAGTCCCATTTTTCAGGAGGGTCCTGATCATAAAGTAAAATCCCATTTTTCTGGAGGGTCCTGAACAGAAAGTAAAGACCCATTTTTCAGGAGGGTCCTGAACAGAAAGTAAAATCCCATTTTTTAGGAGGGTCCTCAACAGAAAGTAAATTTCCATTTTTCAGGAGGGTCCTGAACAGAAAGTAAAATCCCATTTTTCAGGAGGGTCCTGAACAGAAAGTAAAATCCCATTTTTCAGGAGGGTCCTGTACAGAAAGTAAAGTCCCATATTTCCGGAGGGTCCTGAACAGAAAGTAATGTCCCATTTTTCAGGAGGGTCCTGAACAGAAAGTAACATCCCATTTTTCAGGAGGGTCCTGAACATAAAGTAAAGTCCCATTTTTCAGGAGGGTCCTGAACAGAAAGTAAATTCCCAATTTTCAGGAGGGTCCTGAACATAAAGTAAAATCCCATTTTTCAGGAGGGTCCTGAACATAAAGTAAAATCCAATTTTTCAGGAGGGTCCTGAACAAAAAGTAAATTCCCATTTTTCAGGAGGGTCCTGAACATAAAGTAAAATCCCATTTTTCAGGAGGGTCCTGAACAGAAAGTAAAGTCCCATTTTTCAGGACGGTCCTGAACAGAAAGTAAAGTCACATTTTTCAGGAGGGTCCTGAACATAAAGTAAAATCCCATTTTTTAGGAGGGTCCTGAACAGAAAGTAAATTCCCATTTTTCAGGAGGGTCCTAAACATAAAGTAAAATCCCATTTTTCAGGAGGGTCCTGAACAGAAAGTAAAATCCCATTTTTCAGGAGGGTCCTGAACAGAAAGTAAAGTCCCATTTTTCAGGAGGGTCCTGAACAGAAAGTAAAATCCCATTTTTCAGGAGGGTTCTGAACAGAAAGTAAAGTCCCATTTTTCATGAGGGTCCTGAACAGAAAGTAAAATACCATTTTTCAGGAGGGTCCTGAACAGAAAGTAAAGTCCCATTTTTCAGGAGGGTCCTGAGCTGAAAGTAAAGTCCAATTTTTCATGAGGGTCCAGAGTAGAAAGTAAAATCCCATTTTTCAGGAGGGTCCTGAACAGAAAGTAAAATCCCATTTTTCAGGAGGGTCCTGAACATAAAGTAAAATCCCATTTTTTTAGGAGGGTCCAGAACTGAAAGTAAATTCCCATTTTTCAGGAGGGTCCTGAACAGAAAGTAAAATCCCATTTTTCAGGAGGGTCCTGAACAGAAAGTAAAATCCCATTTTTCAGGAGGGTCCTGAGAAGAAAGTAAAATCCAATTTTTTCAGGACTGTCTGGAACTGAATGTAAAGTCCCATTTTTCAGGAGGGTCCTGAACAGAAAGTAATGTCCCATTTTTCAGGAGGGTCCTGAAAAGAAAGTAAATTCCCATTTTTCAGGAGGGTCCTGAACATAAAGTAAAATCCCATTTTTCAGGAGGGTCCTGAACAGAAAGTAAAATCCCATTTTTCAGGAGGGTCCTGAACATAAAGTAAAATCCTATTTTTCAGGAGGGTCCTGAACAGAAAGTAAAGTCCCATTTTTCAGGAGGGTCCTGAACAGAAAGTAAAGTCCCATTTTTCAGGAGGGTCCTGAACAGAAAGTAAAGTCCCATTTTTCAGGAGGGTCCTGAACAGAAAGTAAAGTCCCATTTTTCAGGAGGGTCCTGAACAGAAAGTAAAATCCCATTTTTCAGGAGGGTCCTGAACAGAAAGTAAAGTCCCATTTTTCATGAGGGTCCTGAACAGAAAGTAAAGTCCCATTTTTCAGGAGGGCTCTGAACAGAATGTAAAGTCCCATTTTTCATGAGGGGCCTGAACAGAATGTAAAGTCCCATTTTTTAGGAGGGTCCTGAACAGAAAGTAATGTCCCATTTTTCAGGAGGGTCCTGAAAAGAAAGTAAATTCCCATTTTTCAGGAGGGTCCTGAACATAAAGTAAAATCCCATTTTTCAGGAGGGTCCTGAACATAAAGTAATATCCTATTTTTCAGGAGGGTCCTGAACAGAAAGTTAAGTCCCATTTTTCAGGAGGGTCCTGAACAGAAAGTAAAGTCCCATTTTTGAGGAGGGTCCTGAACAGAAAGAAAAGTCCCATTTTTCAGGAGGGTCCTGAACAGAAAGTAAAGTCCCATTTTTCAGGAGGGTGCAGAACAGAAAGTAAAATCCCATTTTTCAGGAGGGTCCTGAACAGAAAGTAAAGTCCCATTTTTCATGAGGGTCCTGAACAGAAAGTAAAGTCCCATTTTCAGGAGGGCTCTGAACAGAAAGTAAAATCCCATTTTTCAGGAGGGTCCTTAACATAAAGTAAAATCCCATTTTTCAGGAGGGTCCTGAACATAAAGTAAAATCCCATTTTTCAGGAGGGTCCTGAACAGAAAGTAAATTCCCATTTTTCAGGAGGGTCCTGAACATAAAGTAAAATCCCATTTTTCAGGAGGGTCCTGAACAGAAAGTTAAATCCCATTTTTCAGGAGGGTCCTGAACATAAAGTAAAATCCCATTTTTCAGGAGGGTCCTGAACAGAAATTAAATTCCCATTTTTCAGGAGGGTCCTGAACATAAAGTAAAATCCCATTTTTCAGGAGGGTCCTGAACAGAAAGTAAAATCCCATTTTTCAGGAGGGTCCTGAACAGAAAGTAAAGTCCCATTTTTTTCAGGAGGGTCCTGAACAGAAAGTAAAGTCCCATTTTTCAGGAGGGTCCTGAACAGAAAGTAAAATCCCATTTTTTAGGAGGGTCCTCAACAGAAAGTAAATTCCCATTTTTCAGGAGGGTCCTGAACAGAAAGTAAAATCCCATTTTTCTGGAGGGTCCTGAACAGAAAGTAAAATCCCATTTTTCAGGAGGGTCCTGTACAGTAAGTAAAGTCCCATTTTTCAGGAGGGTCCTGAACAGAAAGTAAAGTCCCATTTTTCAGGAGGGTCCTGAACAGAAAGTAAAATCCCATTTTACAGGAGGGTCCTGAACATAAAGTAAAGTCCCATTTTTCAGGAGGGTCCTGAACAGAAAGTAAAGTCCCATTTTTCAGGAGGGTCCTAATCCGAAAGTAAAGTCCCATTTTTCAGGAGGGTCCTGATCATAAAGTAAAATCCCATTTTTCTGGAGGGTCCTGAACAGAAAGTAAAGTCCCATTTTTCAGGAGGGTCCTGAACATAAAGTAAAGTCCCATTTTTCAGGAGGGTCCTGAACATAAAGTAAAGTCCCATTTTTCAGGAGGGTCCTGAACATAATGTAAAATCCCTGGATATGCATTTCCAATGGTAACTGAATTAAGTGAAACAAATTTGCCCCTGTTTCAATCAAAGAATAATTTGTCAGTTAAAAACTTAGTGGTGGCTTGCAGATCTTGGCTTTTCAGGTATCTGCCCAACACTCGTTCCTTTCATCTTTGTTCCAAATTGCTAACACTTGTCGTGTCTTGCCGCATCATTGACCTGGATCCAGATTGAGGGAAATGAGTTCTGACTCAAACAATGGGTTTCCATTTTTACCATGCCCCTGAGGTGCACTCTTTTCCCAAATCCGAAATGCTTCTACGAATCCAATAGCCTGTCGGTTGATAGACTTCCTTTGCTTCGTGTTGAATTACGATCATATTTCTTTTCTGTGTTGTTCCTTGGCTTTTCCTCATATAATTGGAAAGACTGGTAGTAAATTTTGAAATCCTTTCTTGCTTGTTTTGACACAGACTTGACTTAAAATGTAAAGAAATGATGGTGACTTTTATTTTGATAAATGACATAAAAAAAAAAACAAAAAGCATGAATATGTAAATGAAAGAAAGAGGGAAATGTCCCATATTCAAGAAGAAAACTTATCTGAATACGACAACCAACTCCAATGAGTATGACATGCATTTAGGATTGAGCTGCCTGATCTTCCTATCCAAAACTCCCCATTTGTTGTCGAGTTTGTGCCTTTGCCGTTGAGCCGCTTCTTCAAATCTATTGGACTCATACATCACATTCGACTGACGACATCTATAAAGACATTCGCCAACAAATCTCTTTCTTTTCACTTTTCACTTTTCTCTTGAACTCTCCCTCGCCTTACGGTGCCCGTGAGGGTTTTCACCAATAAGACTCTCTCATTTTTGTATTTCTCTCAACTCACCATCGCCTTATGGTGCCTGCAAAGGTTTTCACCAATAAGACTCTCTCATTTTCATTTTCTCACAACTCACCATCGCCTTATGGTGCCTGCAAAGGTTTTCACCAATAAGACTCTCATTTTTGTATTTCTTTCATGATTTCTTATGCTGAGGGAGATAAGCGGTACTTCGCAATGTATCGTCATATCCATTGCATGCTTAGCCTTAACACTATCAAAAATTGATCTGAAGGACTTTCTTTGGTTGTAACTTGGCTTTTGGTCAAGGTTAGAAAAGATGGTAAGAGGCTCAAACGATACTTGAAGTGGGGGTTGGACTTACAACTTTTGGAATCGACTCAAACAATGCATTAACTCATGCCCCAGTTTTGTTGACTGGGTGAATCTTAAATCTTTATTTGGTTGGACCGAGCCCGAAATAGGGCAGCCTACGTATCTCACTCCCGAGAGAGGAGAATCAGGTCGCACGTAGTTCCATCTGCTTGTCCTTTGCTTTGCTTTGATTTTTTTTATATATTTTTTTTTCGAACTCTTTCTTTTATTCTTATTTTCTTGACATTTGTCTTTGACTCTATTTTGATTCCAAAAGAGGGATATGAAAGAAAAATAAACGAGGCTCAAACGGGTAAACAAAGGATGACACAATGTTTAGATAGAAGAATAAAATGCCTTCGTCATATCAATCGTCAAAAATGCAAGTACTAAACATGCAATAAAATCAAACAAAGGACCAAATATCATACATAGTATCTTTTGACCGCATCAGCATTGATAGCCATTTCTGCCATTTTGCCTTCAATATCTATCAAATATAAGGCTCCATTGGGTAACACTTTCTTCATAACGAAGGGACCTTGCCAGTTAGGGGAGAACTTGCCCTTCGCTTCAACCTGGTGAGGAAGGATACGACTTAATACCAACTGACCAACTTCAAAATTCCTGGGACGGACCTTTTTGTTATACGCACGAGCCATCCTCCTTTGATACAACTGGCCATGACACACGGACGTTAGCCTTTTTTCCTCGATCAAACTCAAATGTTCCAGTCGGGCTTTTACCCATTCGTCGTCATCGATCTCTGCTTCTACAATGACCCGAAGAGAAGGAATTTCAACTTCTGCAGGGATGACTGCTTCTGTCCCATACACTAATAAATATGGAGTTGCCCCTGTTGAAGTGCGAACAGTGGTGCGATAACCTAGCAATGCAAACGGCAACTTTTCATGCCACTGTCTAGAACCTTGTACCATTTTTTGCAGTATCTTTTTTATATTTTTATTGGCGGCTTCTACAGCACCATTGGCCTTTGGGCGATATGGAGTAGAATTTTGATGTGCGATCTTAAACTGTTGACACACTTCTTACATCAAATGACTATTGAGATTGGCAGCATTGTCTGTAATAATCATCTTAGGAATTCCAAATCTACAAATGATATTGGCATGAACAAAATCTACCACAACCTTCTTTGTCACCGACTTGAAAGTTACTGCTTCCACTCACTTTGTGAAGTAGTCAATGGCTACCAAAATGAATCTATGTCCATTTGATGCCTTCGGCTCAATCGGTCCAATCACATCCATTCCTCAAGCTACGAACGGCCATGGAGCGGCCATTGCATGCAACTCAACAGGAGTAGAACGTATTAGATCGCCGTGCACCTGACATTGATGACACTTTCGAACAAACTGAATAGAGTCCCTCTCCATAGTAAGCCAGTAATAACCTGCTCGAAGAATCTTCTTTGACAAGACGTGACCGTTCATATGCGACCCGCATACTCCAGAGTGTATTTCAACCATGATTGCCGAGGCTTCTTTTGCATCCACACACCTTAGAAGTCCCAGATCTGGGGTCCTCTTATACAAGATTCCCCCGCTCGAGAAAAATCCACTAGCCAAACGCCTAAGAGTCCTCTTTTGATCGTTGGTGGCATATGTTGGGTATTCTCCTGATTGAATGTCCCGCTTGATATCCAAGAACCAAGGTTCTCCATCGAGCTCTTCTTCAACCACATTGCAGTAAGCATGCTGATCACGACTCTGTACATGCACTGGATCGATGTAGGCTTTGTCAGGATGTTGGAGCATTGAAGACAAAGTGGCCAAAGCATCAACAATTTCACTACGAATCCTTGGAATGTGCCTAAGTTTTACTAACACAAATCGTCGGCATAGCTTCTGCAAGCATTGTCGATACGGGATGAGCTTCAAATCTCGCGTCTCCCAATCGCCTTGAATTTGATGGACGAGTAAATCCGAATCTCCCAACACCAATAATTCTTGGACTCCCATATCAACAGCTAACCTCAAACCAAGGATGCAGGCTTCATACTCTGCCATATTGTTAGTACAGTAGAATCGAAGTTGCGCTGTTACCGGGAAATGTTGTCCCGATTCAGAGACAAGAACCGCACCTATTCCGACTCCTTTCATATTGACAGCTCCATCGAAGAATAACCTCCAACCTGGATCAACATCTATAACGACTTCATCGACACACGACACTACTTCGTCAGGAAAATATGTCTTTAATGGCTCGTACTCTTCATCGATGGGATTCTCAGCAAGATGATCTGCCAAGGCTTGGGCTTTCATGGCGGTTCGAGTCACATATACGATGTCGAACTCGGTAAGCAAAATTTTCCACTTTGCCAATCGACCTGTCGGCATAGGCTTCTGAAAGATATACTTCAAAGGATCCATGCGGGAGATGAGATAAGTAGTATAGGATGAGAGATAGTGCTTCAACTTCTGTGCTATCCAAGTTAGGGCACAACACGTCCTTTCAAGAAGAGTATACCTGGCCTCATAAGTGGTGAACTTCTTGCTAAGATAGTAAATAGCCTGCTCTTTTTTGCCTGTGACATCATGTTGCCCCAGGACACAACCGAAAGAATTGTCCATGACTGACAAGTATAAGATCAAAGGCCTACCAGGCTCCGGGGGTACCAACACGGGCGGATTTGACAAATATCTCTTGATTCAATCGAACGCTTCCTGACATTCTTCAGTCCATTTTACCATAACACTCTTTTTCAGCAACTTGAATATGGGCTCACAAGTGGTTGTGAGTTGAGCAATAAACCTGCTAATGTAGTTCAGTCTACCAAGCAAACTCATTACCTCCGTTTTATTCTTGGGCGGGGGCAAATCCTGAATGGCTTTGATTTTCGAGGGATCTAATTCAATTCCCCGACGGCTGACCACAAACCCCAACAGCTTTCCAGATGGAACTCCAAATACACATTTTGCCGGGTTGAGTTTGAGGTTATACCTGCGAAGTCTTTCAAAGAACTTTCTCAAGTCTTTTACATGGTCGGCCTAACTTTTTGACTTAATAATCACATCATCCACGTAAACCCCAATCTCCTTATGCATCATGTCATGAAACATAGTGGTCATGGCTCTCATGTATGTTGCTCCAGCATTCTTCAAACCGAACGGCATCACCCGATAACAATAAGTTCCCCATGGTGTGATAAAAGATGTCTTCTCCGAATCTTCATCATCCATAATGATCTGGTGATATCCGGCATAGCGATCCACAAAAGAGGCAACCTCGTGTTTAGCACAGTTGTCTAGCAAAATATGGATGTTGGGCAGTGGAAAATTATCTTTTGGACTTGCCCTGTTCAAATCGCGGTAATCAACACACACTCGAATTTTGCCATCTTTCTTTGGTACGGGAACAACATTGGATAACCACATGGGATAACGAGCCACTCGAATTACTTTGGCTTCAAGTTGTTTCATGATTTCCTCTTTGATTTTAATACTTACGTCTGTTTTAAACTTCCTCATCTTCTGTTTGACAGGAGGGAATGCGGGATCCGTTGGCAATTTGTGAGACACTAACTCAGTGCTTAAACCAGGCATATCATCATAAGACCATGCAAAAACATCCTTATAATCCATTAACGTTTGAATCATTTCATCCTTTAGCTGGGGCAAAACATGTACACTGATTTTAGTTTCCCTAACATCTTCTTGATCCCCTAGATTTATTGGCTTAGTCTCATTCAAATTAGGATTCGGTTTGTCTTCAAATTGTTCCAACCCTTTGCTTATTTCTTCTAATGCCTCTTTTTCATCATATTCCTCATCCTGCTCCATTACATCTGGATTATTTTGGATTTTAAGACCAGGCTGAAAATTCCGCATGCATGTCATGTCATTAGAATCAGCATAAAGAGAACTGTGTAAAAAGAAAAACAAACTATATTAGACACAAAACAAAAGGGACATTGCATTTCATTAAATAAAAGATAGAAGGGTTTAAACACAGAAACCAATATAACATAAACAAACTAAAATCCGAATTACAACCCTGAAATAACTCGGATAAACAGAAAGGAAAACAAAATAAACTACCAAAACTCCCTCCTGATGGGGAGAGGAGTGACTTCCCAATTATTGAGCCGGACAGCTGGACCTATGAATTGCACATCTGTCATACTGGTACCTTCTCCTGCTTCAACCATATCAACTTCAATAAAAAAGTTCTAAAGGTCACCCACCAATTCAACTTCAGATTCCACATGCTTCGCGACATCGCTCTTAACGAATGGCTCACTGAGTAGTGGCATTGGGCGAGGGAGTCACCATATTTCCTTCTTCCTTCCCCTGATTTTCTTCAGATCTTCAGCTGTAGGCTCAAATCCCAGACCAAACGTGCCCACGTTCTCACTCGGACATATGGGATGAACTATACCATGCAGAGATGCTCCCAAACCTTTTCCTGGTTCAAATCCGTATTTCTAAAGTTCACTCACCATCATGATAGAAGCAGAAGACAATTGTGGTCCCGGTATAGCTTGCCACTCAGGGATACGACTCACTGGCACTGTATCAAAAATTTGATAGACGAATGTCTCCTCCACGTTATTTGCTCCAATAAAGGACAAGGGAGAATCTTCGTAGGCTGATAAATCTCCTTCACCATGAATAACTACTTCTTGCCTGTCATGCTCAAACTTAATCATTTGGTGCAGCGTGGATGCAACCGCCTTGGCCTTGTGGATCCAGGGCCTTCCCAACAACAGATTGTAAGAGGATTATACGTTCAATACCTGAAACTCTATGGCAAACTCAACAGGCCCTATGGTCAACATTAGTTCTATTTCGCCAATGGAATTTGACTTTGCACCATCGAAAGCCCTAACACATACATTGTTGGGCTTGATCCTATCAGCACCAACATTCAGCTTTTGCAAAGTAGAAATAGGGCAAATATTTGCACCTGAACCTCCATCAATCATAGCATGAGTGACGTAGAAATCCTCACACTTCACTGTAATGTAAAGACCCCGATTATGCCCTGTACCTTCAACAGGCAATTCATCATCAGAAAAGCTGATCCGATTGACCTCAAAGATTTTTCCCACCATTTTCTCAACCTGGTTGATTGTAATCTCCCTTGGAACATATGCTTCATTCAATACCTTCAGCAAAACATCACGATGCTCCTCGGAGTGCAACAGCAAAGATAAAAGGGAAATTTGAGCAGGGGTTTTCTTCAGCTGGTCTAATACTGAATACTCTGGCAATTTCATCTTTTTCAAAAAATCTTCGGCTTCCTCCTCAGTGATAGGATTTTTGATAGACGACGGTTCACTCACCGTTGGCTTAGACTTTCTTAAGCTTTCAGGCACGAAGCATCTTCCTGACCTGGTCAAACCTCCTACCTCATCTACATCTTCCACAACTTCTGTCCCGTGATAGGTCATCACGGTCCGCCCATAATTCCAGGGAATCCTTTTCATATCAACTATCGGAGGTTGGGTCACCGGTTTGAGGACAATAGGCGGTGCTAGTGCTCCTTTCACCGTCAAGATAGGCTGACTCAAAGCTCCCACCACTGTCAACTTAGGTTTATCCTGACTCGAATCACCATACCTTCTGGCGCCTTGTACTGTGATCAGGGGCTTCTTTGTGCTTTCTCGAGATTTATCCTCCCTCATTCCTTCCTGGCTCAATGACATTGCTTTCAAAGACTCCGCTACATTCACTGATTTCTCCTCAGTGGTGTGTATCTTGACAATAGGCTTATAACCCCTCGAAGACTCTTTCCCATCATATATCAATTCTAACATATTGGCTTCAGCATGGGTTGGCAACGGATTCTGGTTAATGTTTGGACCCTCCGGGGCTTGGACCAACATCTGATTTGTGTCAATCAAATCTTGGACAGCTCTCTTTAAATGCCAGCATTTCTCAATATCATGGCCTGGCATATCAGAACAGTACGCACACCTTAAAGAATAATCGAGATTCCTTGGTGGTGGATTTGAAAGCCTTCCTTGAATTGGGCTTAAAACCTTCAACTTCCTCAACCTATCAAACAAGCTAGCATATGACTCCCCAAGAGGTGTGAATTGATTTTTGACCGTTTTCTCCTGCTTATACTCCGGCCTAGGCTGAAAACTGGGTCTGGGGGGGTTTTGGTAATTTGGTGGAGCGAATGGGCAATTTTGTGAAGTTTGCGCGCGCCACTGCGGGTAAGAAGGGGTTTGGGCATATGGTTACGCACTATATACTGGGTAAGGGGGTGGTGGAATGGAATATAAAGGATTTTGTGGAGGGTAGTAATGGTGGGGAGGAATATATGGAGCTTGGGCGTAGACTTGGGCTTGGGATTGGGGATAGGGGCGAGGTGGCCTTTTAGGATAAGTATGGGTTCCGGCTACGACAGTCGCAACATCCTCTTTCTTCTTTTTTCCTCCAAATGCGCCAGATCCACCTTGAATCGCTTGTGTGGTAGCTTTTAATGCAGCAAAACTCACTATTCGACCGGTCTTAATCCCGTCCTCAATCATCTCCCCCATTTTGAGGACTTCCATAAAAGACTTTTCCATTGCCGGAAGTAAATGTTGAAAATAGGTCTCATCCTGCGCCTGAATGAAAACTTCTACCAACTTACTTTCCTTCATTGGAGGCTTTACCCTAGCGGCCTGTTCACGCCACCTTATAGCGTATTCCCTAAAACCTTCAGTGCTCTTTTTCTTCATGTTGACCAAAGATTTTTCGTCCGGAATCAAATCGATGTTGTACTGAAAATATTGAACAAATTCAGAATCCAAATCATCCCAACTGTTCCATTTATCGATATCCCGATCGATGAACCATTCTGAAACCAGATCTGAAAGACTCTCGCCAAAGAAGGCCATGAGTAGTTCTTCCTTTCCTCCTGCAGCCCTCAACTGGTTGCAATAACGTCTCAAGTGTGCAACAAGATCACCGTGCCCTGCGTACTTCTCGAACTTAGGCATCTTAAAACCGGGAGGCAGGTTGATGTCTGGGAACATGCACAGGTCTTTATAGGAAACACTTCTATAATCTCCGATTCCTTGCAAATTCCTCATAACTTGTTCCGAACTTTTCAACTTCCGCGCTATGACTTCCTGTTCCTCTGTTGCGACAGGTTTCTCCATATCAAATGGAAATGCAGGCGGCTGAGTGTACCCATATGGTTCATTCAATTGCAAAGTAGGCTCCGTAGCATAATACTGACCATCTGAAACCTCCAGTACTGGCTCACTAGAAGACCGAGGAAGCCTCATTGTGGGACGCACAACATATATGGGAGTTTCATGTGGTGGCGGGGCCACGAATACCGGTGTGATCGGTGGCGCTAGCTGAGCAGCTGGTCTTGATTGGGGAGCTGCCAAGGGCACTCCAGAATTGCCAGGATAATAATGTCGCGGAGTGAATCCTGGCGCGTGCTCAGGTGACTCAGTAGGAGCAGAGAATTGTGCTTGAGAGAGCGGTGGGCAATTAGAGATATTCCCAAGACCTTCAGGGAGCGGAGGAGGAGGCATTCCGCTGGCCCATGCCCGGTGCAAATCTATCAATTGTTGCCTGAGCCTTACTACCTCATCATTGTGTTCTGAACTTTCTTCCCTGTGATCCTGATCCGGGTCAATGAGCGAATTTTCAATCTCCCTGCTAGCCATTGCGAGCTTTGCTTTGGATCTAGTGAAGTATGGGTGACTAGCCAGAGTGCTGCAAACCTACCACTTTTATCTGAAAGAACATGCTCATCAAAGACGACATCCGTTAGGATTAGGGTATACCAAAAGCATGGGAATCACATTGGTAAAATTGCCCTAAATTCATGTTCATTTCTACCATCTTTTGAGGGTAGCGAGGTCATTTCAACATCATCCCGATTTTTATTTACACACTTTTTTTTATCTACACCTATTACTATTTTTTATCAATATCTGCTCTTTTCCTCACGTTATATACCTTTATTTTATCATTCTTTATGGCTTTTGTTTTCCTTAAAAGAGGAAAAATAATGAAAAACAACGAAACAAAATGATTAGATCGAACCCAAAAGTAGGCTGCCTACGTATCATGTTGTACATGAATCAGATCTTGCGTAGTTCGGGCAGTTTTGTCAAAATGGCCAATTAATTTTTTTTTTTCTTGAAACTTTAAAAAGAAAAGAAAATAACAAATTATCAAAAGAATTGACGAAAATCTTTTTTGCATTTTTTAGGTTTAAACTCCCTATACAAAAATGGAATCTATGATTACCAAAGAGGAATCTTTTTGGGTTTTCGATTTAGAATTTCATAGGAAAATGAAACTTGAAACTATTAAAAAAAATCTTTTTGTAGTTTTCTTTTAGAGATGTCTATGAAACACCTACTCTAAGTGAAGAGTGAAGAAAATCTTTTTGAATTTTTCAGATTCCTGTACAACATGAAACCTATGGTTACCGAAGAAAATATTTTTGGATTTTCGATTTTAAATTTCATACGAAAATGAAACTTGAACCTATTAAAGGAAAATATATTTTTTGCTTTCTTTTAAAGATGTACATGAGACACCTACTCTAAATGAAGAGTGAAGAATTTTTTTTTTTTTGAATTTTTGAAATAAGATCCCCGAACCCATAATAGGTTGCCTACGTATCTCACTCCCGAGAGAGGAGAATCAGGGGTGCATAGTTCGTCCAGATTGGACATTTAACGATTAACTAATAAATTGACCCTAACTTAAGAGACAACCAAAAACAAACGAGTGAAAACATTTTGGATTTTCAACTAGACATTTCAACTAAGACTGACACCACCAATTATAAAAAAAATCTTTTTGGTATTTTATTTTTGACAGATAAGTAGACAAAGCAAATAAAACCCTCTTTTTTTTTCTTTTTTTTTTCATTCAATTTTTTTTTGAACTTACGGTACTTTGAGAAGATAAATGCAAAAACGTAAAAAAAATCTTTTTGAGTTTTGGGATCGTGAAGAACAAAAGCCATAAAGAACTCTAAAATAAACTTCGACACTCCTTTTGATTCATTCTTTTCGACTCACTTTTTTTCCTTTTTTTTTTATTTTTCTTTTTTTTTCACACTTTACTTCTAACACATGTTTTCCCCAAATCGGTCCGTCAAATGACCACGTTACCCTCAAATATGCAACAGTTAGCACGTAGGGATGCTTTAAAGGCGAGTCTCCTACAAAGGACCGTGTAGGCCCCGCTAGGTCTCAATAAGATGCACATAAGAATGACCTAAAGGCTGACCTACGTTGTGGTTTACTAACAAGGCTGTTCGGGGGAGCATATGGTCGATAGTGGCTGCTTTGCTTTCCACCTACTCCATACATCCAACGGCTCCCCCCCTAAAATAAAGGTGACTCAACTAGATTTTCGTGCGCACGACGTGCGCTCCGAGACTTGTTGCAGAAAGAAGGCCAGGGGGATGGACTCATGATGACAGATATAAAGCGGTAACACATAGGATAAATACTATAAACAAAGAGCACGAAAACGCACAAAAGTGAAAACAATAACAAAACAATAATCACAAACAATGCTTATACACTCGTAATGCCAAACAAAGCCAATACGACTCAAAAAATAAGCTCGAATTCTGAAATGTTCCCCAGCAGAGTCGCCAGAGCTGTCACACCCCTTTTTTTCAACGCGTACTCCAAAACATTGGAGTACATTTTTAAAGTTCGAAAGGGTTTTATTATTTAAGTGACAAGAAATGAAAATTTGTTTCGGAAAAAGGATTATTTGCATTTTTTATTCAGAGTCGCCACTTGGCATAATCCGGTGTGCCAAGTCACCTTTAGAAAATTCTTTTCGAAACCGTTTGACTCTTAAACTAGTTTTGTGAACAAAGATTCCGGTTAAGGAATTCTGTTGACCAAGGGGAAGGTGTTAGGCACCCCTCGATCCCGTGGTTTGACCACAGTCGCCTGGTGGAGGGTATCGACTAATTTGGCATTACAATTGTATAAACCACACAAAAACACATAAAACAATCCATCCAAACACATGAAACAAAACAAATCCAAAATTAGTGTCCAGTCCAATTATACAATCCCGAAATAGAAAAATGCAAAAATATAAACCTACACTAACCTATATTAATCCTAAACTATGCTCCAAAGCTTTACCCGATGCCTCGGGCCTTGATAACGAGCGTCCTCCGAGTACAAGATACCTCGGGGCATTCCCCGGATAAAATAATACAAGTGCTTCGGGGCATTCCCCGGTCAAATGAATACATTTCTTAGTGCGGAAAAAATAAAACTATTCAACAAAATTTCAAACACTCCACATAATTTCCAACATTCAACCGAAGCCACCAATCCTAAATTTTGCCTACCCAAACTACGTTTGCCTAAACCAATCGGCGCATCATGATACTACCCAATCAAACACTCGTATTTGCTTCAAAATAACCAACGACAATAAATCAAAACAATATTCATTCTTTATCAATTCCTACCATCCAACCTCACATTTCATTTTTTATACCAAATTCCAACGATTCAAGACAGTCATCTCAACAATCCACAACCATCTATTCAATGAAATCGAACACCGAATTAATGTCACCAAAATTCAACCACACATCGGGCAAATCAAACACGTATAGTAAAGTAAAATTAGAAGAGATAGAGTTGGACCTTAAATTTGAAGCTTTCAAACTCAATGTTATTCGAATAAAGAGAGTCCGCACACGGAAACCTCGAGCCGAACCTTAACACCAACAATCCAACTCGACAAATAAAGATCCGTTCACCGTCACTTTTCACACCGGGTACTGTTCACCGGTTAATGTTCACCGGTTACTGTTCACTGGTTACTATTCATCGGTTACTGTTCACGGCTACTATTCACGGTTACTGTTCACCGGTGCTTTTTTTTTTTTTTTTTTGTGAGGAAGATTATTTTGTCATTGTTGTTATTGTGGAGAAGATTATGATCAAAGACTTTTTTTTTTTCCTTTTCCTCTTAGAATTTTTCTTTTATAATGGGCATGGATTTGTTATGATGTGGGAATTTTGGTGGGTCCCCCATATATTCTTTCTTTGTGGACAAGAAAAAGGAGGGGGGGGGATCATATGGGTAGTTAGGGTAGGTGGAAGCTTTTTATTGGGTAGGTTGTTAGGATAAGATAAATTAGTTAGAGGTATTTTTTTTTGTTTATTTTTGTATTTTTGTATTTTGTGGAGGGATAATTACACGGGGTAGGGTACACGGTAGGATAACATAAAATGGGTAAAGTGAATAAAAATGGAACTTCAAGAGGACGAAATCACGTGTCTACAAAGTGTATATATGTGTATATATCTTCTATAGACGTATATATTTAACATGTACAAGTGTATATATTTTACAAATTAGTATATAACTATATATATATACATATTGTAGTATATATATATGTATATTGTAGTATATATTTTATTTAAAATAGTACATATATATTGAATGGTGTGTATATATGTGTATATATCTTCTACAAATGTATATATTTAATGTATACAAGTGTATATGTTTTACAAATTGGTATATAACTATATATATATACATATTGTAGTGTATATATATATATGTATATTGTAGTATATATTTTATTTAAAATTGTACATATATATTGAATGGTGTGTATATATGTGTATATATCTTCTACAGATGTATATATTTAACATATACAAGTGTATATGGCTTACAAATTAGTATATAACTATATATATATACATATTGTAGTGTATATATATGTATATTGTAGTATATATTTTATTTAAAATAGTACATATATATTGAATGGTGTGTATATATGTGTATATATCTTCTACAGATGTATATCTTTAATGTATACAAGTGTATATGTTTTACAAATTAGTATATAACTATATATATATACATATTGTACTATATATATATGTATATTGTAGTATATATAGGATTATTTAAAGTAGTACATATATATTGAATGGTGTGTATATATGTGTATATATCTTCTCTAGACGTATATATTTAACGTATACAAGTATATATGTTTTACAAATTAGTATATAACTATATATATATACATATTGTAGTATATATATATGTATATTGTAGTATATATTTTATTTGAAGTAGTACATATATTTTGAATGGAGTGTATATATATGTATATATCTTCTACATATGTATATATTTAATGTATCCAAGTGTATATGTTTTACAAATAAGTATATAACTATATATATATATACATATTGTAGTATATATATATGTATATTGTAGTATATATTTTATTTAACGCATGACATATATATTGAATGGTGTGTATATATGTGTATATATCTTATATAGATGTATATATTTAACGTATACAAGTGTATATGTTTAATACATTAGTATAATATAACTATCTATGCATTGTAATCCATGTATATTGTAGTATATATTTTATTTTAAGTAGTACATATACATTGATTGGTGCGTATATATGTGTTTATATCTTATATAGATGTATATATTATACGTATACAAGTGTATATGTTTTATAAATTAGTATAATATAACCATCTATACATTGTAATACATATATATGTATATTGTAGTATATATTTTATTTAAAGTAGTACATACATATTGAATGGTGTGTGTATATGTGTATATATCTTCTATAGACGTATATATTTAACGTATACAAGTGTATATGTTTTATAAATTAGTATATAACTATATATATATATATATATATACATACATAGTATATACATATATATTGTAGTATATATTTTATTTAAATAGTACCTATATATTGATTTAAAATGATTTTAAATGAATTTCTAGTTTAAATTAAAAACTTACTTTTAATATATTATTAATTAACTATCACATATATATATATTTGTGTGTGTGTGTATATATATATATATATATATATATATATATATTATTGTATATACTTTATTTAAAGTAGTACATATATATTGAATGGTGCGTATATATGTGTTTATATCTTCTATAGACTTATATCTTTAACGTATACAGGTGTATATGTTTTATAAATTAGTATATAAGTATATATATATATAGTAGTATATATATATATATATATATATATATATATGTAGTATATACTTTATTTAAAGTAGTACATATTATTGAATGGTGCGTATATATGTGTATATATCTTCTATAGACGTATATCTTTAACGTAGACATGTGTATATGTTCTATAAATTTGTATGTAGCTATATATATATATATATATATATATTGTTGTATATTTATATGTATATTGTAGTATATATTTTATTTAAAGCAGTACATATATATTGAATGGTGCGTATATATGTTTATATATATACGTATTGTTGTATATATATATATGTATATTGTAGTATATATTTTATTTAAAGTAGTACATATATATAGAATGGTGCATATATATGTGTATATATCTTTTAAAGTAGTATATATTTAACGTATACGTGTGTATATGTTTTATAAATTAGTATATAAATATATATATGTATATATATATGTGTATATTTTAGTGTATATATATATATATATATTATACTATTATAGCATATGTTTTATTTAAAGTAGTACGTATAGTCATATATAATTATATATTGAATGGTACGTATATATGTGTAATTGTTTATATATTTTTTTAAAAATATATATTGTATATTGGAGTGTATATAGTGTATATTGGAGTATATATAGTGTATATTGGATTTTTTATTTATTTTTTAAACGGGTTTGACCGGTTTTTAACCGGGTTTGACCGGGTTTTGATGGGTTTGACCGGATTGGGTTAAGTGGGCTAGGTTAGGGTGGCTTTTAATTTTTTTACTGTTTGACCCGGCCCGGCTAGCGTCCAAACCGGCCCTCAACTCGGATAAAATAAAAGGGTCGGTTCTGGGTTGGCCCGACCCGGCCCGTTTGACACCCATAATGCGTATAAGTTTTGAGATTTGGGAGCACTCAAAGATAGCACTATGACTAAAAAAATTTCTAATGTTAAATTATGTTATTTTGATATATGTTAATTTTGGTTCTTTAAGTGTATTTTGGATTAAAAATTTTATGTTTTATTGTAGTTTAAGATTACCATGCTAATTTATAGATCACAATGTCACGATCCAGACTAACAGACTGTTCAGGCATCTATGCTATTTTAGGTAGTTAGGAGAACCCTTATTATCTATAATATATTAAAAGTATGAAAACCCTTCGAAAAGTGATTTGAACTTTTTTTCCTTCATTAAAAGACCCTTCTTTAGACAAAACTGTCTTTTCACTATTTCTTCAATTTATTATTTAATTATTATTTATTAACTAGACTCCTAAAATATATGGGACTCCTAAAATATATGGAAAGAGAATCAATTAATATTTTTCTTTGTATTGATCAATTAAAAAAATACTCCTAAAATACGATAAAAAAATACTCCATAGAAATTTCTATATTTTGACCTCTTTATCGTATTATTTTTTCTACACAAACTTTTCACTTAATTTCTTCCAATAATTTAGCTTCGAAGAATTCTCAAATTTTAAACGAAGACCATCACCACTGTTGTGCTTAAGCTAGATTTGCATGGTAAATAACATGCTAGAGAAGTTGAACAATCCATTTGTCAATTTAAAGGTAATTCATTTTAATTAATTAAATATCATTATGTGTAGATTAGTTAACAACAAATTTTTGGTAAAGATTAGGTTTAATCAAAATATGAATGTCGATCGTCTTAATAAATTTTTTGGTAAATGTTAGGTTTAATTAAATAAATTCTCCAAAAGGTATTGAATTTAATTATTGTATTTATCTTTATTATTTAAATAAATATCCTATTTAGTGTAATATTTAAATTCAATAAAGTGAGGTACACGCGCGAGGCGCGTACACCTAAACTAGTCAAACTAAAAGTATACTAAAGACTTTTGTTTTTAAGAGAATACTGGATTAAATGTAATAAAGTAAATTAAATATTAATAAATAAACTTTTTCAAAAACTTCTTACAAGTGTACTTCAATATCTCAAGACTTGGCTAGATATGTACAAGAGCTATCTACTATAATTCTCAAGGATACAATCAAGTAGGGAATACAAGTCAACTCACATCTCAATAAGACACACCAAAGAACTCAAGTTTCATTATCAATCTTTAGTGTCGGCCACATTGCTACTAACAATCTTTCCGTAAGTAACAATTACATCCTTCTAATATCATAATTAGAACACCATTAGCATGTTATCAGCTTATTAAAATACATGACCTTTCAAAATCAACACTAATTTGTACACACATACTAAGGGACTTATTTTTGCCCAACTAGTCATGACCTGTAGGGGACAATCTAAGTTCATGTACCATACCGGCGTGGTATCCGATCCACCATAAATAAATACTATCAATATTAATATTCGTATCGATGTGGTATTCGATCCTCCATAAATAAGTAATATCAATATTCATATATATACTGGCGTGGTACCCGATCCTCCATAAATAAATATTATCAATATTCATATTTATACCGGCGCGGTATCTGATCCTCCATAAATAAGTAATATAAGTATTCATATACGTACCGGTGTGGTACCCGATCTTCCAAATAATATTATCAATATTCATATTCGTACCGGCACAACACCCGATCCTCCATAAATAAGTAATATATATTCATATTCATACCGGCGTGGTAACCGATCCTCCATGATCATATTATATATATTTTATTAAATTCACACTATCTTTTGAGATGCAATACGACGTACTAAATTTACAAGTGCACTTAAAATCATAAATAAATTATATCAAGTGCTTTCGTTTATCAATATTTTGACCCTCTAACGGACATTATTTTAATAATTCATCACGATCATCAACAAATCATTCATGACATTAATTTAAAGAGTTATCATTATCAAACAAGCCTCTCATAAGCACAATTCAATAAATCATTATTATCACCAATTTAGCCTCTCATGGGCATCCAATAGATAAAGTGTTTTTATCAATACCCAAACAAGAATATCATAAATTAAGTCATAATTTAACACTTAAGCATGCAAGTCACTATTGGAGCATTACTTACTCATTAATTATTAAAATGTCACTACCTCTTTCCATATAATACAATCATTACATTAATTCAAGTCATCTATCCTTTAGATATTACTATGTTCATCAACACTTGATCCTAGCATGATTCTCCTAATCATATTATTGTCCAATACGTACAACTTAATATCATTATAGCTCAACTAGGTTTATCACTAGAACAACTAAGAACTACCATGTCCACATACTTCATTTACAACAATCTCATTGCGGGAACATAACACATAATTTCACAAATATCACATAATTAATCAATAATATAATTTTTGGGATTAAAGTTAAGTTCTCGTGTCTTTATCCACCTCAACTCCATGCCCGCAGGCCTAGACATGCTTTTTTCCATCAATTCTAAATTATGAAAATATAAAATAACACAATCTTCTACTCATTAAACCTAGTCTACTTGGATGCCAAGATTTTGGAAGAAGCAAGCTACAACAACGATGCTTTTTTCTTTCCTTCATGCCTTGGAATAATCAGTCATCTAAAAATCAAGCAATTATAAGAGTAATTAAATAATTACTCTTCAAACAAATATCTTGGGGATTCAAACTCACTAATTCTACCCTCAATTCAAGGTCTATATCATTCCTCAAGTTCAATTAACCATTAATTAGCTCTTTCAAGCTTAACCCATCTCCATTAATGGAGATTTGATGCTAAAAGTCTCATCTTTACGGAATTCAAGGTTACGAACCATTAAAATTCATTATCTAATTTATGAAATTCATGTTAGGAATCTTTAATTTATAATTTAGAATAAGATCTAAGTCATATTAAAAATACCTATGAATTTTTTCCAAAAAATATTCCACAATTAAAGGTCTTTATAAGGATTCTAAGATGTTAAAAGATTAAAAGACTAAGAAAATAATGGAAAACTTACCTCAACGAAGAAATTTCACTTTAAGCTTTGGAAAATCACCTCTCTAGGGTTGGGAAATGAAATTTGGGGTGTTTAAACCTAAAATACAGCTGAAGTTGATTTAAATATCATCAGAATTTTCACTACAACGAAATCACATTTCAGACCTGACAGTCCTCAATAAAATTGTCATAACTTTTTACTCCGAATTCGGATTGACGAACGATTCATTGAGTTGGAAAGAGGAATCATAGATATTTGATTTGGTAGGTATTAGAACTCTTAAATCCTTATATTCGAGGACATATGGTCATTTGAAGTTAGCCTTAGTAGAAACCCATATCACAACTGTATCGGAAAGAAAGTTATAAACATAACTTTGTGTTAGGGATATTGTACGACCTTAATTAATACCTAAAGAACTTTCAAACTAAAGTATAGATATTATAACACATGAATAATTAAGTTTATCGAGTTTGAGTCTATCTAGACACATCTGAAAGCTAAAATCTTCACCGAAAAATTTGAGGTGACATAATAAATAAAATATTGACTATTTTAGACTCAAGTTAATATCGAGAAAGAAAATTAAGAATTTTCATAAATTTATTATGAATAATTTAATAGCGATGAAATGGATTGTTACACAAAAAATTCCTATTTTCTTTCAATCTCCTATTGCAGAGAATGCTTTGGATATTTAAAAACCATCAATAGGTAAATTTTCTATTAATCTATTTTCATCTTATCTGTTTGTATTTTTATTATCTACGATTGTTTACATAATTATAAATTCTTGTTCAAAAGTTGTTTATTTGCTATACCTTAGAATTTTGTTGTTGAAATTAGCTTCCTTTTTTGTAATAAAAAATAAAAATTAATTCTTTTTTTCCCATATTAAAATTAATCATAAATGTCATTAATTTTTTTGTGCTTCATTAATTAAATTCTAATAAAATCGTCACTAAAGACTCTACAAAAGATAAAATTATTTATTATTAGTTTTCAAATATTTAAAAAATTAATATTAACTAAAAATCTCCTAATTAAATTTTTCCTGCATGATATGCTAGAAAATGGAGACCGGCGCCTGTAAGATGTCTTTAACTGAATTATGTGCATGAGTTGCTACTTGTGGAGTCCATTCTTGAGGCTAGGATGTTTTGAAAGTAGGATTCTTGAGCTTTCAATTGTGTATAACATTCTTAGTGTAGAAACTTGCATTCCATGTAGTCATTGTAGTACTAGCTTGAATGTCTTGCATGTAGTAGGAGTGTGGAGTCTATTCAGCCCATGATGCTTATAGTTAAGAATTGTTCGAGGACGAACAAGGCTTTAAGTGTGGGGTGGTGATGTTGGATGAATTTATGCATTCTAGCCTTGTTATTTTAGCCCTTTTAGTCTTGTTTTGACGATGATTCTTATTCTATATGTGTTTATAATGATATAAATCTGCATCGAAGTGTCCAAGTGCATGTTTACAATGTTTAATGGTGTTTTCACATAAGTTTTGATTCAATTTGAGCATTTAGAGTTCAACCGAGAAAACTAGTGTGACTAGCTTGAGCTAGGTGTTTGTCTAGTCTATTGTGTTGGGTTCTAATGTGTTCTAATGAGTTACTAAGGTTTTTATTATGTATTTATAATTGAAACAACTTAGTTATAATATTCAAAGGTCAATTGTATCAAAAGAATAGTCAAAACAATGAGTTAAGCTCAATGTGCATTTAGCCTTTTCAAAGCTCGTGTTTCTAGTTCATTGTCTTGGATGTTGTGTTGTTTTGGGATATAAGTTTTCCTTTTTGATGCTTTAGGATGCTTTTTTAATGGATTATGGTGATATATGAAGGATATTCAAGATTCAAATCAAGTGGAAACAACTCAAGAAGGCTCGAAATGGCTCAACGAAACCAAAACGCAAAAATTGACTCCATTTGGAGTCCTACAATGTAAGGAGAGCGTGTGGACTGTAAAAATTTCCAATGGACTTGTGTAAAATACCAATAGATTCATAATAGGTTCAATTTTTCATCCCATAGGTCGTGGATCATCTATAAGGGTTGTGGACTACGTATTTCAATCAATACAGTAGTTAACTTTGGAGGGGCGGCTGAAACGTGTATTCAAGCTTGGTGGTTGGAAAGTATTGGTCAAAATTCGGTGGATACACGGGAATATTGATCTATATATATCTACCTATGCCTGTACACAAGAAAAATACACAAGAAATACATATATACATAAATTTCTCTTTTAGGGTTCTTAGACATACTTTACAACTCCTTCAATTGAAGATTTATTTGGGTATGAGTTATTACTTGTTTTTGATATTGAATTCAATTATTAGTAGCTAAATGCCCTTGTTATTGAGTTGAGGACAAGAACATGAATACTCTTTAATATTCATTATTGTAGTTTAATTATGGATTATCACATGGGTTGTTCTTAATTTCTTGAGCTTACTATTTTGATGATTAGCTACCATTAAAATAAATCTATATTTCTATGTGAATCCGGGAGGAGAATCATAGGATAGAATGAAGAAATTAAGGAACAAGGTTCTTACTCTTTTATGAAATAAGGAGTTTGAATTAGCATCTAGGATAGGTATATACCTAGAAGCCTTGTTTGATTCAATTGCAAGAAGATAACTTCATAGATTTAGAAGAATTGTTGTATCTCTGTGGGAGTTGTAGATGCAATGTTCAATAAATAAAATATTTGAGGTCGGGAGACTAAAATCGTAGCATAAACCTTGCGAATCAACAATTCGATAACCAATTAAAATGCGGTAGGAATAGAGATTTGTAAGATTGTTCGAAATGCCTCAACCCTAGGCTTTACTTCATTAATTGTCCAAGATTTTATTTTAATCATTAGTATAGATTAGTTTTAATTTACAAAATTACAACTATATTTGCTACTCTCCTCAATTAGTTAAACTAGAATAGGATAGGCGGCGAAAGCAAGTCCCTGAGAGATCGATACTTGGGCTTTCGTGAAGCCACTATATTACTTGATAATACCACGTACACTTGCGTGTGCGCCTGGGCGCTGTCAGGGGTCTAAGCAGGGCACCGCCCTTCCCATAGCCTTTTGGCCTAGTTTTCAGCATTTTGCTTCCCTGCTTTGAGGGGTATTTTGGTCTTTTTCCCACCCCTATATAAGCCAATAACATGGAATTAAGGCTCAAAAATACCAAATTATACTCTCTTTTCACAATTTCTCTCAAGAACAAGAACAAGGGTTTCAATTTGAAGACCTAAATCCAAGACATTTCACCGTTAGTTTTCAAAGATCTTCCATCTAAGGTATGCGTTATGTTGATTCATGGACTCCTTTCACCCATAAAGCTCAATAACCCTATTTTAAACTATATATCATGATATTAATGTTATGACTTGATTGTTGATCATGTTTATGTGTTGAATGATTCCAAGGTGGAACCTTTATGTGTTTTTATGAAACTAGGGTGACATGTTAGTTAAAATACATGAATTTTGGGTGGTTTAAATTGTTAAATTGATGAATATACCGATGCTATAAAGTGCTCATGCAAGATGTTAGATAAAATGCCTAGGAGACTAGAAATCATGTTTTCATGAATCAATAGAACCTAAATGACAAGTCTATGCTCTATCCCTTAAGATTCAACATGAATTCCATGCCATTGTTGTGTAGTGCTGTTGTGCTATGGAATGCTCATGATATTGGAGTTATGCATGTATTTACATGTTATATGCATTCTCTTCCATGTACAAGATTATGGTGACCATGCACTTCATGAAATCCCTCAATTATATATTATGGATTGTTATTGATGGTCATGTATTCAAGAAAGTCATGCTGTGTCAGTTTCCTTCTATCGAGTCCTGGGGGTACTTGTACCCGAAAAATATAATTGTGTGCCTAGAGCCAGTATTATGTTTTCACGACATTCTCAGTCAAGCCATGTTCAATAGACTTCAGTCAGTCTCACGACTCAGGAAAATCTCATAAATCTCATGAACTCAGTTAGTTAAATAGAATTCAGTAATATTCCATCAGTCAAAGGAACACAGTGATATCAGTCCAGTTCAGTTCAGTAATCCATGCTCAGTGTGTATTCATATGGGAGTAGGAGTTAGCACCGAGTGAACCCAAGGATGAGGGTGTGATTCTTAGTAGTCATCCTTGTGTTTCAGAAACTATGTATCCAGCATAGGCTGAGACATCAACACTGTCAGATGAGGGTTGATGAGGTGGATAAACACTGTCAGATAAGGGTCCCACCGTTCTCTTTTGAGGACATTATCAGAAGAAGGTCACCCACAGCTTGTCTGTACCAGTGGCGTGGTATTGACACCCTTCCAGTCAGGGCAGGGATTAGACCCCAACTTAGGTATACTGCTTACTTGGGGCATGTCGATTAAATAACTACTTCCCACAGTCTCAGTAAAAGAACTCAGATAGTTCTTTAGAATATCAGGACTGTTAGATACAGTCAACTCAGATACAGTACGGAACTCAGCTAATTCCATCAGATTTAGGACTGTCAGATACAGTCACCCATGTTATCAGTTATATCAGTCATATTAGTTATCCGTAAACATATGTTATCAATACTCAGACTCAGTAATCATGTTATCATGATTTTAGTTACAGTTAATATGTATTCATACATGCATTCTCATGTTTATGTTAGACATTCAGTTAGTATTACTCATGCATATGAACCCCATGCATTCAGCCTACCTCACATGCATACCAGTACATTCAATTGTACTGACGCATTTATGCTATAGTGTTTTTTTTTATTTTACACCATAGGTTTAGAGACACGACCTCCAGATCCTCAGTTGTCGTCCAGTATTCAGCAGTCATATATTTAGCAATGATTCCTCATCCTTCGAGGACATGATCATAACTTTATGCTATTATTTATTTCAGTTCAGTTTTGCTAGACGGAGTTAGTTTGAGACATGTTCCTTCAACTCCTTATTCAGACAGTACTTAGAGGCTTTCATATTTGATTCAGACTTCAATTGTTTTCAGTTGTTTTGGGTATTAGATACTCACTAGGATATTGTGTTTTATCGGTTTTATTACAGTATTGAACCTTATGGCCTTTCAATTCATGTTTCCGCATTTATATACATATATTATTTAGTGTACAGGTACAAATATCAGTCATGGGTTAGCTTGTGGTCCTTCAAGGTCATGAGCATCGTGTAGCATTCTGGACACCAGGCTCGAGGCATTACAGAACAATATCCAAATTACGTTTTCAGTCCACATAGTTAGGGTGTTCTAGTTTATTTTGATTCAGGATAGGGTTTAAGGGATTGAATGAAGGCATGATTAATCTGTTTTATAATCAAATTAAAAATAGATCATTAGCCATGCTGTAGAGTAATAAAATTCTTAAAAACCATATCACACATATAACCATGAACATAAAAAATTAGAATCGCTAGGGAAACTAAATCATTTAAGCAAATATACATGTAATGTCAGATATTTTATCTATCAAGTAAAACATAACCAACTCAGTTAGAGAGTCAACTGTTGATTTAAGATAGTTGGAAAGTTAATACAAGTCATCAAAAACAAGAGACTAAAAGCAGTATTACACTATAAGAATTTGTTCGATATGGAAGATGACCTACATCAACATGTAAACTCATATTATATACTATTATTACCCACTGAAAATCATAAGGAATTATCCCTATCACCACTGGTTTGCAAAAAATAATTTTTTCAGAATTTTTAATTCTTTTCAAAAACATAGAAATGCAAAAATATCCATAAAAACGACCCTGAATGGCCAAAAAATGGTCTAGATCATAGGTATTCGTGAGTATTGTTTAGTAGGTCATTTTCAATGAATATACTAAATTTCAGGTCATTCGGAGTTCTTCAAAACTTGAAAAACTCCAAAATCGACCAAATCGATAATTATTGACCGAGCTGTTTGAAGGATCAACAAGGGTTTTTGCACTCCTTGGACTCACCACTACTATTTATACAGTGAATAACAACTATGATTGGGCTTAGTTGAAACTCATTGTAGTTTTACCCTTAATCCACAAAAATAATTTTCACAAAACTATGCAAAATTCGTTTGCTTTCTTGATGATAAACTTAGATTCTCTTGAAATCAATAACACCATCAAAAACACGAAAAACATCCAACAATTGAAATTCAAGAGGGGAGGTGAATTAAAATTTTCTATGAGTCGACTACTCACTTCTCATAGTCGACTTGCTTGTAGATTAGTATGCTTCACTAAACAGATTAGATTTAAAATAAACACGTAAATAAATAACTGAATTCAAAAGTAAAAAACATGAGAATTATCCTGGTTCGGAACACCAATGTGGTGCCTACTTCCAGTCTCCTTGGGTTTCAACGTTTCCTTAGATCTTTCAATATTGGCTTCGAGGACAATGATGAGAAACAAGTTTTGAAGACTTATTTTTCTCTTCGGATCTTGTTACATAGCTTCATTTTATATCACAAAGTTGACTACATCCTATTTTTGTATAACAATTGTAAGATAATGATTACAAAGCCTTATGAGACTAAAATTGAGACACTTTGAGTTTTTTTTCTTGAAGTTGCGCCACCTGTGTCCATCTTTAGTCTTCTTATTTTATAGTTTTATGTTGCCACTCTTCATAAGGAAACCCAAGAGATTTTTTCTCAATCAAAGATTTGGATTGACTCCTTGATTGAGGAACGTAGTCGTGTTGATATGTCCATATACAACTTTTACTCACATCCATATCATATATGTCCATTATCTTTTCTTTCTTTTATTACTGCTATGATTGATCTGATTTGTTACGATTCTCTGGGCTGAGATCCTCGTGATTAATCTGTTTTTTGTGATTCCTTGAACTCAGATTCTCCTTCTATTTGTTCTTAGTTTGATTGATTCGCTTGAATGTCGTGGATCATGATTTGATATTTTTCCATTCCTGGAGCTGGCTTCCCTACTTGCTTCCACTCTCCTTCCATTTGTTCATATTTTGATTGATTCATTTGGATGCTGTGGATTATGATTTGATAGCCTTCCATTTGTGGAGCTAGCTTCCTTACTTGCTTCCATTATTAGGAGTCTGCCAATATCCTACAAAGATTCATTCGTTAGTTTGTCATTATTAGAATGAGTGAAGACATGTTTCCCCCCCTGAACTTGTCCGCTCAACTTACTTCAGCACTTAATCTTAACTTTCATTTATTTAGCCCCATTAACATCTTTAAAGTGTATTAAAATCCCCCCTTAACTGCCCACGTGTAAACAAGCGCCGTGGGCGCGTTAAAACTCATTTTTGTTTATTTAATTTCTTTTAAATATTTGATTAAATAAAAAACGCGTATATTTGTAAAAAAAAAAAATCACTAATATTATATTTGAAATATAATAGAATTTTGTTTTAAAAAAATAAAAAATGGACACCTTTTATTCTTTCTTCTCCAAAACATCAATAACACTCAAATTCCTCCATTAACAACCTGAAATCCATTCTCGATCAACACTCTTCTTCCATTTTTTTCATTTTACTCCATTAACACCACCAAAGAACAACAACAAAGACATTAAATTAAAAAAAATTCTCTATTGAACACCTTTTATTCTTTCTTGTCCAAAACATCAAAAACGCTCAAATTCCTCCATTAACAACCTCAAATCCATTCCCCATCAACACTCTCCTTCAATTTTTTTCATTTTCCTACATTAACACCACCAAAGAAAAACCACAAAGACACTGAATTTAAAAAAATTCTCCATTGAACATCATCTCAAACTTCGATCCAACTCCCTTAAAATATGGACAAAAATTGAATTAAATTGATGATTTTTTTCTTTAAACCACCTATCATCAATGAAATTTCTTTTGATTTCTAATTTTGAATATTTTTCATTAATAAGATAATTTTTGAATTACTTTTTAAAATTCAAAACGTGAACCAGAAATAAAAAAAAACATCACAAATCTGTTTATAAGGGTGGGGTTGCGGTGATGGGGGATGGAAAAAAAGGGAGACATTTTGTGTTAACGAGAAAGGGGGGTGGGGGGAGATGGAAGGGGCTAAAGAGCAGGGATGGGGGGACCTATTTGCTAGGAAGGGGTTGAGGGGGAGGAGGGGGCGCTAGAAGAGGACGGGGGAGGGGACATTTATATATATATATATATATATATATATATATATATATATATATATATATATATTACTTTTTTAAGAAAAATACATAAAAATAGTATGTGTGTAAAATTACTTTTTTAAAAATTATAAATTCTTACATGGCGCTGACGTGACACTGATGTGTGGCGAGTGTAACACGCTCTCCGTTATGAGAGTGATAATATATATTAGGGGGTGAAACTAATACACTTTAAAGATGTTAAGGGGGGTAAATAAACATAAGTTAAGTTTAAGTGCTAAAGTAAGTTCAACGGACAAGTTCAGGGGGGGAAACATGTCTTCACTCTATTAAAATCATAGACCTAGGAGGCTAACAACAACAACAACATTATACAACTATTATCCAAAATATGTACAAAAAATCATGTAATTTCTTTTACATTATCTAGCATATGTAAGAGGACTACTGATATCAATTGTTAGAACATGCACAACGAAAACAACAATTCTACAGGATCAATATAACTTACATGTAATCTAGATAACATAAATCAACAAACGGAATTGAAAAGCTATTTACCTATTGAAGCTTTAACATAATTCGTTCACTGCCTTAACCTCCGGGGCTACAGTCTTCTACTATTTCAGGACTAATCTTTTGTTATTAAACTTGTGTGGGCAAGTGCCTTTTTGGATTCAAAGAGAATATTTAATCTTCTGAACAAAACCCCTATTTATTCTTGTTTTCTCTTGAAGAAGGGAAGATCAAGAGCCAAATGTTTTTTTTCCTCTTTGATTGCCCAAAACGTTTTCTACCTTTTCGTTGTCCAAAACATTTTCTGATCTTAAAAGCCACTTAATGAGCAAAATGCTTTTATTTAAGGTCAGAAGATATCTTTTTTCTTATAGAAGACCAGGAAATAATGTTACTTCTTCTAGTAAGTTCTTTTCTCTTTTTCAAAATTGATTAGCTAATCAGGTATAGCAAGGACCGCAGATTTATTCAGTGAGCCTTTCAATTATGATATTAATTCGGTGATGAAAGAATTATCATATCATAATAAATTACAAATTATTCCACTAAAAATCTGTAATTGTACTCATCGATTTAATTTTGAAATCTACCATTACATCTTATTTAACTCCCCATGTTAGAATTATCGACACCAATCAATTAAATTAAATTCTCTGAAAAATTTAAATCACTGATTAGTTTAATCCTTTATTTCTAATCCTTAACTTATTTCACACGACAGATATAAAACCACTTGCAGGGTTTTCACGTGTAAACTTATAAACAATCATAAAGGAGTGTCTTCTATCTCAAGTTTGAGACATGGTTCTATCAACTAATTAATATTTCACTAAGTGATTTGTCATCATCCAACCTATTAGGAATATATTGACTCATAAAAGAGTCTCACCTTTTAATAGATTAAAACAATAATCAAACCACATAGATCCTAATAATTATATCAAAATTAAGAGTATAAGTACATGTAATAGACCAGAGAAGTCGTTTATTAATATTTAAAACATAAACTAATATCTCTAATTGGTCCATTCAATACATATGAAATGTACTAGCACAAGAAGTTGGAATATTACCATTCCCATAATTAAGATCAAATTATATTTAATCTTGTGCTATAATCATCACGATGTTTGTCCTACCTCATCTTTGATTGTGAATGTCAATTTATTACTTATAAGAACTGATAATATTAATCTTCCGTGCATGAGTTAAAATACTCCATGCACAAAATAATCTACTATATAAGAAAAGGACACACATGTATAAGGAAGGCATCCTATTCTCAAGTGATTGATATGATTTGATACCTTGTAATATTCTTGTAATTAAGTTGATAGGATTTTACTACAATTAGCATATTCTATTTTCGGTAGAATATCTCTTACCTTCTTGTATAAATAGTGAAACAATATGTGAATAATACACATTGAAATTCAACCATCTTGTAAATCTTTCATGATATCGGAGTTGCTTGTCTTACAACAATTCTAATTTTTTTGCATATTCTGAGTCCTCCAGTACTATCTTTCCTGTGCACATGGAGAAAACCACTCAATCTTTTGTTGCACCAACAATGACCATTTATTTCAATTAACCTTCCAGCAGTGTTATTAACATCGTCTGCTACTGTTCATCTCTCAACAGGTCCCACCACTCCATATGTTGTTTCTGCACTTCGCTGTCTTCCTTCTATTACTAACATCAAATCCATTGTTATAACTTCCATACCACTCACAAACACCACTTTACCAGAAAATGACCAACTTATATCTATTAATACAAACGCTCAAGCTCCCGTGAAACTCTCATCATCCAATTACCAATTGTGGTATTCTCAATGGCGTTCTATATTGATTGGATATAATTTCACCTCTTATGTTGTTTCTACTCCTACCGAACTGCAACTAAACTCTTTGTTTTAGGTCCGACAGGATCAATTGCTCTGAAGTGCTCTTGTAGCCTCTCTCACTTTAGAAGTGGCAGCGTATGTCCTTTTAGATGTAACTTCCTATGATGTATGGATGACTCTCCACAATCTGTATGCCCGACTCTTGCATGCTCGTCTCCTTACACTCAAGGAGTCTTTGACACGAGTGAACAAAGGTACTAAATCTATGGCGTCGTACGTTCAACAAGTGAAACAACTTGTTACAACTTTGAATGCTGCTGAAGCGAATCTAATAATGGATGATGTTACCATTCATGTTCTTAATGGACTCCCGTCTGAGTATAAGATGATATATACTGTAATTCGTACGTGGGAAACTCCTCTCTTTTTTTATGAACTCCATGAAAAACTTTGTGATCATAAGAGCAGTGTTTCTCATGAAGCTTCATCATGGTGGATCAAATAGATGCACCAATCGCACAAATCATTACTCTGCTTCCAAAGTCCAAACTAACCTAAATCCGAGGCAAAATCATTCTTCCCCATCAAAGAATCATAGACATGGTTCTAGTGTGATCTGCCAATATTATGACAAGGATGGACATACAGCGAAGCAATGTTGGAAGTTATTTCCTTGGTCTAAGACATTTTCTATTGATGGCTCAAAGTCCTCGACTACTGGAAACACATGGGCTCCTCCAAGAGCAATTTTTTCTCAAACCGCCAACCAAAATAATTCTAATTGGTTGATAGACTTTTGTGACACCCCAACTTAGGAGAAGGAGTCCCATATCGGCAAAACACAGAAAAGATATTGGGTATATAAGTAAACAAGCCTTACTCCCTAGTGACACATTTTAAAGACGTGAGGGCCTAGCCCAGAGCGAATAATATCACTAGTGGGTTGAAGAGTTCAGGGGTATCTCGGGCCTTGATGGTTCGGGATGCCCATCGTGGCCAGGGACCCAACTTGGGTCGTGACAGAATGGTATCAGAGCCTCTTCTGTGTCAGCCCTGTCGATGTGGGCCAGAGTTCAAATTGAGTGTAGACAAATCCCTGTAAGGTAGGGTAAACCTCAGTCCTGAGTCTAGACAAATCCCATTTGGTAGGGCAAACCTCAGAGAGGATGCTGAGTCTATAAGAGGGTATATGTGAAAACTCAACTTAGGAGAAGGAGTCCCACATCAGAAAAACACAGAAGAGATGCCGGGTATATAAGTAAGCAAGCCTTACTCCCTAGTGATGCATTTTAAAGTCGTAAGGGCCTGGGCTCATAGCAGACAATATCATTTGTGGGTTGAGGAGTTCTGAGGTATCTCGAGCCTTGATGATTTGGGATGCCCATCGCGGCCAAGGCCTCGGCTCGGTTCATGACAACTCTGGTTCATCTCACCATGTGACTGCAGATCTTTAAAATATGTCAATTAATTTTGACTATGATGGTAGTGAAGATGTGATGTTGGGTGATGGTAAAAACTTGGATGTGACACATTCTAGCTCTACTTCCTTACCTTCTCATTCAAGGCCTTTATACCTTAATAATGTTCTTTGTGTCCCTCAAATGAAAAATAATATTATTTCTAATTATCAATTATGCTTATCGTATAATGTTATTGTTAAATTCTCACCTTTCTCATTTGTTGTGAAGGATTACTATACGAGGAAGCCTCTGGTAATGGGAAAGCCTAAGGACGGTGTTTACGATTGACAATTATTTCTCCCTGCAAAATCTACTTCTTCTACACCAACTGTCAATTCCACGGAACTCTCCACAGTTTCATAATGGCATTGTCGTCTTGGTCACCCTTCCTCTCCTATATTGCATCGCACTCTACAACTGATTAATATGCCTATTCAAATAAATCCTTCTAAGTTTTTTTTTTTGCAACTCTTGTAAGTGCAATAAAATGCACAAGACTCCTTTTCAAGTTTCTTCAATAAAATCAACGCGTCATTTGGAATTTATTTATTCTGATGTACGGGGATCTTCACCTTTAGTTTCTGTCGATGGATTTAAATATTATCTCATTTTTGTGTATCATTATACAAAATATTTTTGGCTCTATCCTATGAAAAGAAAATCTGAAGCGCATATTTTTCCAAGATTTAAAGCCATTGTAGAGAAATTCATTAATCATTCTATAGTCTCATTTTACTCAGACAATGGTGGTGAATTTATCAGTTTGAAGGATTACTTTGCTCCAAATGGAATCTCTTATTTTTTAACTCCTCCCCACACTCGTGAACACAATGGCACAACCGAAAGACGGCATAGGCAAATTGTTGAAACAGGTATCACTCTTCTTCACATTTCTAATCTTCCATTATCATTTTGGTCATATTCTTTTCAAACTGATGCATATTTGATAAATAGAATGCCCACTCCTTTATTGAAAAATGATTTACCATATCTTCGAATTTTTGGATCTCTTCCAAATTATAAGAAGCTTCATGTTTTTTGTTGTTTGTGTTATCCTTGGTTGAGACCATGTTCCCAAAACAAACTAAAACCTCATTCATCTCCATATGTATTCCTTGGGTATTCTTTAAATCAAAGTGCATATAAGGCTATGACCCAGTCACCTCAAAACATTTTATTTCAAGACATGTAGATTTTGTGGAGCATGAGTTTCCTTTTAAAACCATCCAACTCAGTGATGTTAGGGTGTCTGATGCTTCTATTGACCAGTAGAATCCTTGTTTTATTATTCCACACTCACCCCTTTCTAACCCAACTTATTCCTCTCCGACTACTGGATAATCCTTGTCTTCTAGAACAAATTTGGTCGACCGTGAATGTCCTTCTTCTGGTCCAACCACTCCAATGGCTTCAAATGTCAGTATTCCATCATTAGATGAGTCATTGAGATCCTTAGTACATGTTTCAGGTATGAGCTCCTCACCTTATTTATCTCCCACTTTATTATCTTCTAATCATGGCAGGGACTTACCAAGAAACACTCATCCCATGATCACCGAGAAAAGAATAATATTCATAAGCCAACACAAAATCTATGCATGCACACCACTCTTTCTGGAACGAAAGACAACTCTCTCATCCAAACCAATGACACGTCTTCTAAAGTCCTTGTCAATACATCAAGCATCAAAGAGCCAAAGTCTTTGTCAAGAGCACTAAATGATCCTAATTGGAAGGCAACCAGGGAATAAGAAATTCATGCATTACAGAAACAAGTCATATGGGAGCTCGTTCCATCTACTGTAAAGCAAAAGTTAGTTGTCTCTAAATAGATTTTTCGAGTCAAGCTAAATTCTGATGGGGCATTAAACAAATATAAAGTGCATTTTGTTGCTTAAGAATTTACACAATGACTGGGCATTGATTATATTAAGACCTTTTCTCCAGTTACTAAGCACACTACAGTTCGAGTTATTTTAACAGTAGCCATTACCAGAGATTGGACTTTGCAACAATTAGATGTTAATAATACCTTCTCGAATGGTCAGCTAACGGAAGAGGTTTATATGGCTCAACCTAATGGTTTTGTTGACCAAAAAAGGCCTAAACATGTCAGCAAACTCAAGAAGGCAATTTATGGGCTTAAACAGGCACGTCGAGCTTGGTACTCAGAACTACAGAGCTATCTTCTAACTTTGGATTTTCAGGTTTCTCATACTGATCATTGTCTCTTCATTTATAATCAGTTGGGCATCACTATTTACTTGGTCGCCTATGCTGATGACTTAGTTGTTACTGGGAGTAATCCTAATGTTGTTGATAAGTTTATTTTGAGACTTGGGCAACACTTCTCTATCAAAGATTTGGGCTCTCTTAATTATTTTCTTGGTGTTCAAGTTGTGAGAACGTCTGCCGGAATCTTCCTATCTCAGAAAAAGTGTATTAATAACATAATTGACAAGACACAAATGGCTGGTGCAAAAGTAGTCAATACTTCCATGTCTACTGGAAATTCATTATGCTTGGAGGACAACGCACATCTTGATGATTTTAAGCTTTATCGTACTATAGTTGACAGCTTACGGTATTTGGCATTAACAAGACCGGATATAGCCTTTGCCATAAACAAGCTAGCACAATTCTCCCATCGTCTGACTGAAAATCATTTCTGCAATGCAACGTGTGGTTCGCTACTTAGTTTGAATGGTGAACTATGGTCTCTTTTTGCATCGTAAGTCTTCGCTTGATCTTTATGCCTTCTCATACATAGGGTAAGAAATAAGGATGACCGCTCTTCCACCAGTGCCTTTCTTGTATATCTTGGTAAAAATCTGGTCTCTTGGAGTTCAAAGAAACAACAGAGTGTTAGATCATCGACTGAAGCAGAATACCACTCAGTTGCCTCTGCTACTGCTGAAATTCAGTGGATTCAGAACTTACTTCATGAGATTGCTATTTCATTATCAAGGTAGCCAGTTGTCTACTGCGGTAATTTTGGTGCCACATATCTCGCTGCCAATCCAATATTTCATACACGGATGAAGCATAGCGAGATTGATTATCATTTTGTTCTCACTATGGTTCAAAATGGCCAATTCGTGTTTCTCATATTTCTGGAAAAGGTCAACTTGCGGATTTACTTTCAAAGCTCTCCCTAGTTCTCTATTTGCAAATCTTTGGTGCAAGATTGGCGTTTCTGATCGACCGCCATCTTGAGGGGGCATATAAGGAAGGCATCCTATTCTCAAGTGATCTATATGATTTGATCCCTTGTAATATTCTTGTAATTAAGTAGATAGGATTTTACTACAATTAACATCTTCTATTTTTGGTAAAATATCTCTTACCTTCCTGTATAAATAGTGAAACAATATGTGAATAATACACATTGAAATTCAACCATCTTCTAAATCTTTCAACATGTTAACACAATGATCTATTCAAATAAAATTTTATTAATATAATAAATAGTCATTTCATGGGATGAAAATATAATACTATAACACAAATTACATGATTAATAGTATATCCTAACAAAAAGTAGAAGAGAGGGTTATTCATAGTGGATTGTGTGTTAAAGATGAACATATTCTCAAAAAGAGAGATATTATATCACGCTTCTTTTGCTTTCATCTTGGTGAGCTTGTACCAAACTAATCTAACCATCTCTTGTTGATAATTCTCTATACAACTATCAAATTTTTTATTTTTCATGTTGATGAACTTGTGTTTTGCTATAACGATACAACACGAAATTCTAAAGAATACACATTTATTCTTCATCAAAGTAGTGGTCACATTATCATGTCATCTTTTGTATATCATCTCTCATTATTAAACACATAATTTATAAAAAATAATAATGGAAAGAAATCAAAAAAGAAGAAGAAGAAGAAGAAGGAGGAGAAAAAAGGAATGTGCATCCAACAACTTCATGATTGTTATTTATAGGTTGGTCAAGATATAAAGAAGGGAGTTAAAGAGACAAATTATTTAAGTAGAGAATGTAAATGGATGGAGGTTTTTTTGTAACCTATGAATATAATTTGATATAATAATTATGATAAATTTTTTAAAATTATTAAACAAATTGATTAAGTAAAGAATGAAGAAAAAAATATCAAAAAAATATAAATAGGAATGAATATATAATTAGCAAAGACTTTTAAATTTTTTTCCCATCATAAATAATTTGAGTGGATGTAATGATTAAAACTATTTTATTAGTACGTGGACATTATAAATTTAACTCAATAAATAAGTTCATGAATGAGAAGAGTATTAATAATAAAGTCATTTATTTTTAGTAGAGAAAATACATAAAGTACCCCTGATGTTGTCCGAATTTTTCAAAAGACACTTAAACTTTACTTCCGATCTATTACCCCACGATTCTTACTTAATCCATTATAAATATACCATTTTGATCATAATTTCAGTCACAAGATAGAGAGTGAAATCATGCACCAATTACAATTTGCCACGTGTTAAATATTTATTTTTTATTTTTATTTTTCTTATTTTATTAACTCTAATTCTTTTTAATTTTTTTCTCTAACTCTAATTAAAACTTGCCTTACTAATTCTCTAACTCTAACTCTAATGATGGATAAATCAATACGATGGAAAGAAGAGGAATGGTGGTAATGGGTGGCGATGAAATCGAACTTAGAAATGAGCTTCTTCCATGACTTGCAAACACACCTAAATTATAAAAGGGTCTTCAGAGGAAGCCAAGAGAGAAAGATAACGATCTACTATTATTTAAATTAGTAGATGAAGAAGAGTGGAAAAAGAGTCTAGCGGGTTTAACAATTTCAAAAAACAGTTTTGAAATTATGTAGATTAACAATCCGATTGGATAGGTAATAACTTTTTGTGAAAAGTAATCTCATACTTAAAATAAATAAATAATAATAATAATAATAATAATAATTGTAGATTGGTTCATTAATTTAAGAAGAAGAAGAAGGAGAAGGAGAAGAAGGAGAAGAAGGAGAAGAAGAAGGAGGAGGAGGAGGAAGAGGAGGAGGAGAAGAAGAAAAAGAAACAAAAGAAAAAAAAAGGAGGAGGAGAAGGAGAAGAAGAAGAAGGAAGAGAAGAATGAGGAGAAGAAGAAGAAGAGGGAGAAGAAGAAGAAGAAGAAGAGGACGAAGAAGAAAAAAAAGAAGGAGAAGGAGAAAAAGAAAAAGAAGGAGAAAAAGAAAAAGAAGAAGAAGGAGGAGGAGGAGGAGGAGAAGAAGAAGGAAGAGAAGAATGAGGAGAAGAAGAAGAAGAAGAGGGAGAAGAAGAAGAAGAGGAAGAAGAAGAAGAAGAAGGAGGAGGAGGAGAAGGAGGAGGAAGAGGAGAAGGAGAAGGAGAAGAATAAGAAGAAGAAGTAGGACGAGAAGAAGGAGGAGAAAAAGAAGAAGAAGGACAAGAAGGAGAAGAAGAAGCAGAAGAAGAAGAAGAAGAAGAAGAAGAAGAAGGAGGAGAAGAAGAAGAAGAAGAAGAAAAAAGAGAAGAAGAATAAAAATAAGAAGGAGAAGAAGAAGGAGAAGAAGAAGAAAGAGAAGAGGAGGAGGAGAAGAAGAAGAAAAAGGAGGAGAAGGAGAAGAAAAAGAAGAAGAAGAAGAAAAAAAAAGAAGGAGAAGAGGAAGAAGGAGAAGAAGGAGGAGGAGAAGAAGAGGGAGAAGAAGAAAGGGAAGAAGAAGAAGGAGAAGAAGGAGGAGAAGAAGGAGAAGGAGAAGGAGGAGGATGAGAAGAAGGAGAAGAAGAAGGAGGAGAAGGAAAAGAAGGAGAAGAAGGAGAAGAAAGAGGAGCAGGAGGAGGATAAGAAGAAGGAGAAGAAAGAGGAGAAGAATAAGAATAAGAAGAAAAAGAAGAAGAAAATGAAGGGGAAGAAGAAGAAGAAGAAGGAGAAGCAGGAGGAGAAGAAGAAGAAAGAGAAGAAGGAGGAGAAAGAGGAGAAGGGAAAGGAGGAGAAGAAGAAGATGGAGAAGGAGAAGGAGAAGAAGATGATAATACTAAAATACAAAATTTTAAAAATGGATCGTTTTTATTACACGTGGCATAATTTAATTTGCTGGTTCATCAATTTTTTTTCATTCACTCGCTTCATGGGCGTGTCTACACGCAGAGTAAAATTTTTGGTCAAAATGGCATATTTACAATGGTTTAGGTAAAGATTCGTGGGGTAATAGATTGGAAGTAATGTTTAAGTATCTTTTTGAAAAAAAGTCGGACAACATTAGGGTGTACTTTATGTATTTTCTCTATTATTATTATAAAAAAATTATATAAAAATAGGATATAACATGAAGAAGAAAAAAGATAAATATAAATGAAAGTCATAGAGAGGTGTCACATCAGCTTGTTTACGATCTTCTTTATATTATATATAGATTTGAAGAGGTGAAATTGTGGTCACTTTCATAAGAGTATGTAGTGGTTTTTTGTTTGAGAGGTTGAATGAGATGTTTTTTTTCTTCCATATATGGAAAGAACTAAAACAAGATATATGGAGTATGACGGTGTATAATGAACAAGAAGTTAGAAAATAGTAGTAGTATAGATGGGGATATCATTTATGAAAGTGTATATCTACACATCGGATACAATAAGTTGCTATACTAATAGATAAAGGGTCCCTTTTGTGGACTTCCTTTTCAAAATTTTGTATTTCTAAATAGTCTCTTTACCTTTTTATAAGAATAAGGTTGTGTACACCACTCTTTTTCGATTCTATTTGTAATATTATATTGGATATGCTAATTTTTCTTGAACATAACTTTCTTATACACTTTGACTTTTTCCACCATCATTTCAATTAAGAAGTTCAATTTTTTTCACAATTTTAGTTGTACTCCAATTTTTTTGTTGTTTCAAAAAAATTCCACTGTCACATCTTCGATAATGTATTCATTGAAGTCCTTTCAATCTTAAAGAAAAAACAATTGATTCAAGAAGAACACTTCTTTTTTGTGCAGAAATTTTTAATGAACTGTGAAAAAAGTTTTAAGGAAGGAAAAAAAAACTATTGAAGAGAAGTATAAAAAGATAACAGAAGAGTGCCTCAATGACTATAAGGAAAAAATGATATGATATATGAGAGAATTGATGAATTAAAGATATTGAAAAGTGAAAAGAGGCTTATTATGAGGAGAGATTCAAAGAGTTAAGGATAGAGTTTCTCTTTTGGTGGAAAATAAGAGAAAAAATGCTGAAAGTATTGCTGTTATGTGAATTTAGGTCAATTATTTTTGTTTGTTTTTATTTTTTCCTTACAACTTGTTATGTATCGTTTCATAATGTATTTTATTGTTATGATAATAGTTAATGGTAGATATTCATTTTTCTACATCTGCAAAATCTATTTTAGTTATTTATGGCATTCAATTAATAAATAAGTTTGAAGCCACAAATAATTAAAATGGGTTTTGCAGATACAGTAAAATCAAGATCTACCATTAACTATAATCAAAACAATAAAATACATTATAAAATGATAAATAAAAAGTTGTAAGGAGAAAACAAAAAGAAAAACAAACAAAAATAATCGACCTAAATTCACATAACAGTAATATCTTCATCATTTTTTCTCTTATTTTCCATCAAAAGAGAAACTCTATTCTTCAACTCGCTCAATTTCTCCTTATAGTAAGCTTCTTTTTCATTTTTGCATTTTTTAATTCATCAAATTTCTCATATCGGTTTTCTCTTTATAGTCCTTAAGGCACACTGTTATTACCTTTTTTATACTTCTCTTCGATAGTCCTTTTTTCTTCCTTAAAACTTTTTTCACAATCGATCAAATTTTTTTGCGCAAAAGAAAAATGCTTTTCTTGAATTAATTATTTTTTCTTTAAGATTGAAAGTACTACTGAAATCGATGTCTTATTCAATGAAAATATTATCAAAGATGTGGTAGGAGATTTTTTTGAAACAACAAAAAAATGTGGCGCAACTAAAACTGGAAAAAAAAAAATTAAACTTCCTAGTAAAAATGATGGTGTGAAGCTTTTTTCATATGAGAGAATTTTGTGAAGCATAAAAAGACATAGGGAGGGTTATTAATTGATAATTTATTTTCAAGGGAAAATCTATATATATCCTAGTATTTGGTCAAGATCTCAAGAATACAAGAATAATTAGTATATGTTTTATTTGACCGCACTATAGCTTGCTATTTAGGTAGAAAAGTTTAATCAAGTAAAACGTGAAAAAACTTATCTAAAAACAATAATTAGTATTTGCTCAAGCTTTCAAGAGTATAAGAATAATTAATATGGACTATAAACCACACTATATCTTGAAGTTTGGTCAGAAAAGTTCAAAAAAGTGAAACGTGAAAAAATACATCTAAACATACTAATTAATATTTGGTCAAGATTTCAAGAATATAATACAGACTATTATTTAGCCACACTATGTCTTGAGATTTGAGCAAACTATTATTTAATCAGACAATATATTGAGATTTGGTTAGAAAAATTTTAAAAAATAAAACGTGAAAACTACATTTAAAAACAATAATTAATATTTGATCAGAATGTCAATAATACAATATAGGCTATTATATAACCACAATTAATGTACTTTACAAATAATAGGTTATCATTTCTATATACTCTATAATAAAGGGGAATAAGCACACACCTAGTCGACATGTGCGCTTAGAGTAATAAATTTATTGTTAAGGATTTTCTGGTCATTTTACTTAAATTTTTATGCAATATCTTGTTTAAACATTTGGCTTCAATGATTGGTTGAGAACTTCAAATGACCAAACAATCATTAATTTTTAACATTGCCAAAATTGTCATACCTTTAACAACATAACCCAATAAGAATATTTTTGTAAAACTGTCAATAACAATACAATATTATTGGCAACCAAGAATTTTATTGTAGCTTTCATGTTAAGCTTTTACATGTTTGTACCAATTTAACCTCTTGTTTATATCATCAATCATTATCCTCATTCACACCATCTCATTATTCATTTACCAAGAGCTACTATGTTATAACTTACATGTTCAACTGTTTGATTTTACAAAGAGAGAGTATTTTATTTTTTGGTGATTTTAATTTAGTACTCCCTCCATTTAAAAAAGAATGAGCTACTTTGACTTGACACAAAGTTTAAGAAAATAAATAAGATTTTTGAATCCTGTAGACTTAAATTAAAGTTGTGTCAAATGTACCAAAATGCCCTTTAATCTTGTGGTTCTAAATATGTCATGTGGAAAGTTGAAATTAAAGTATTGCCAAAAAAGGAAAGGGGTCATTCTTTTTGAAACGGAGGGAGTAATAAAAAAAATTGTTGCTGAAAAATAAGGAAAAACATTCAAGTTTATTTACTATTCTCAGTGTATTGGTCTCAGACAAATATATTATTTACAAAGTAATTGCTTATCAATTAAGTTGCCTTTATGAGCTGATCAAGAGGAGATCGTCACTAAATCAATTTCCGACAAGATTAATAACCCAAAGCTGGAGCAAAAGAAAGCTAGTATTGAAATGAGCTTCCAGCGGTGCCATTTGTGGATGTTGCTGGACGATTCTCATTCTAAAAATCCTACTTTAGGTCATATTTATAGAGGGTTAAGATAGGCCGAGTCTTGACCCACAAAATCTGGATTTTTTTTGTTTTTGATTTTCCTTTTTGGACTTAATTGAATCTGTTTTGTCCAACCTTTTTTTATTAATTAGTCTAATATACGTGTTTTGCACGTGTATCTATCATCAATCAATAAATTATATACAAAAATATTCAAAAATAGAAATTAACGATAAAATAAATATTATATCTATTTAAAATTTAAAATAGTTCAAAAAACTGCAAAAATACCTCAAAGACAAAATTAATAAATTTTAAAAAGGCAAGAAAAAGGTCAAATAAATAAAGAAGTAGATGAATATCAATCTGTAATGGCCTATATTAGTGGAAACATATAGAAATACAAGAATTGATTATGGAACAAAACTAATTATAGTGAACAAAATTTTGTTATTAATTTTTAAAGTCAAAATTACGATGTTGTTCTTTTCTTTTCCGTTTTAGCTATCCTTTCTTCATTCAGCTTCCAACATTGGACATCTTCAGGTTTACATAGCTATCGAAGAAACAGAGTTCCTCTTTAAATTACAATAACGTGAATCCTAAAAATAAATTAAGCAGCTAAAAAAAAATCAGAGTACATTGTATAGTTTTGCTCTCATCGAAGTTTTTCCCCAAGGATTTAATGCTATCCATCTTGAGCATATGAAACAATAAATCAGCCCAAGAATCAATAGGACCTGGCAAACACCAACACACATAATCACTTACCACATTCTCATTTTTCCAATGTCCATATTTACTTGGATGTCTATCTGGTCTTAACAACATGGCTCGCGTTGTATCCATCAATCTGAATCTCTTTTTCTATTCATCTTTCCCTCTTTCTCCGCGACCTTAAACTCTTCAGCTTGGACATCATATTGCTCCAAGCTTTTTCCGCAACCTTAAACTCTTCAACTTGGATCCTAAGTTGCTCCAAATTTTCTCCGCGACCTTACACTTTTCAACATGGATCCTATAGTGCTACAAGTTTTGACCCTCCACAATACAATTATCCATCAGTATCACTCTTGACTTGTATACAATAGTAAAACAATAGCAAAACTCCATCAATCTTCAACTTGGATCCTATATTGCTACAAGTTTTGACCTTTCCACAAAGTGACTCTGGTAGATCTAGAAGTTGTTTTCGGTAAAACCTTTGGAGAATCATTCAATTAAAATTGAAACTCAAATGCCATAACTCCAAAGAGGACCAACAAATTACAACGACTAAAATATGTATAACTTCAATATCATAGTGAAATTTCCAGATTAAGAAATTGACTTCACTACCTTGTTAACAGTCACAATTCTTAGATTCCTTCCTAACAACATCAATAACAGAGTCAATAAGTTTCTCTCCTGCAGTGTTGTTATCAGTACATGACTGACCAAACTTTGATAACTATAATGTGGATTTAACTTAACTAACTTTATAAAAATAAATTGATACCATATATATCCTCTCAAATTTTATATAGTTTTAGCAATCAGTACTATAACTCAATAAAAAATATAAACACAACAAATAAAAATTACTAACACTAACCTCTCTCAGTGGAACGTCCAACTCTAAGCAATTGAAAATCACCATAAATTTGATAAATTCATTATGAAATTTACTAATAATACTTCAGTTATAGAGTATCATACTCATATGAAGAGGAGTCTGAATTATAATTGCAAACAACAAATATAACTGACAAGAGAAGTGATATGACTAAAATATTAAGGATTACATTAAAGGCCAACTAACAATGAGAGCAATCAATTAGGAAGGATTAAAGGAGTCCAACAACTAATATAATAGATTTTGTTTTGTTGTGAAGCATAAAAATCTATTAAATACATTTATTGAATTCAAATCTTAATATACTTAGAGAAATTTTTTAATATTTAAATGTTAAATATTCTCTAATATCAAACTTCGGCCTATGTTTTATCATATTTCAACTAACATCAAACTGTATCCTACATTTGTCAAGTGGTTTCATAAATTTTAAACAATTTCATTATATCAAATAAAATCTATAGCATCAACTGCAATAACATATTTGATGTAATCACATAAGCGAAGTTTAAGAGGGATATTATACACAGATCTTAAGACTCAAATAATAATCCGTAGCAGTTTATTCAAATTACAAAATTTAATCTAACTTCCACATAAAATGAACAAATTCATATTTTAACTAACCAACCTGCTGATTTTAAGTTCCTCATCGTCGCACCAAAGCACAATAGGTATTGATCATACTTATAACCTTAAAACAATTTACATAACATCAAGGTAGCAGTATAATTATCCAATGAACCAATTCAAATCGAATTTAATTTATATATAAAAACAACGAATACACCATAATTCAAACGCAAGATCACTTAGCAAAGACAATTAGAACTCCTTTGATTTTTATATATACATAATAATAAACCTATCCTTTGAAGAAGGAGAGAAGAGAATAGAAGAGAGAGCTTAGCCAAAAACTCCTACAAAAATTCCAACGAAAAAAGGGAATGAGATAAAACATTAATTTTTTCGGCTACTTGGTTAGGCGGCAACATGCTTGTTTCGATCAATTTTTCTATCAAAATTTTTAATTAAAAGAAAAACACGCGAAATTATATATCAAAAGGAGAGAATCTGTTATCAGTTATTGATTCATAATATAATCTTCTAATCAAACTTTAACGCATGATAAATAACAAATCCTAACTATGATATGTCTACAAACGATATCATCTCCGTTGTCCATCATAAAGTTGATTCAACTATAAATTTTCAATTGTAGATCCCATAAACGTTCTGAGCATGAAAAACTGCATTAAAAATTATTTAGAATAAATCAGTTGATCGTATTTATTTATGAACCAAAAATAAGAGCTAATATTTAAATAAAACTATTTTTGTATTCTTCTACCAAAAGAAAGCATGCTAGACGAAGAAAAAAAAAGGAGTATAATTTGACCTGGCTTTAAAAAAAGAGCAAGATTCCTTTTATACTAATAACTTTGTTAATCATAGTTGCTTAAAATTTTATTTTTAGAAAAAAGAAATACGATTTCTATTCAAATTTTTACCTTCCATAAATAAGGACTTTAAAGAAACCTTTACCCATATATTTTTGGAGATCTTAAAGTATTATAAAAATTAATTATATAATAATTGAAAGAAATAAATGAAAAGATGATTTTATCTATTGCAAAAACTTTTAATGAAGGACAAAAAGTTCGAATTACTTTTCTAAGGGTCTTTACACTTTTAATATACTATAGATTATAGATTATAGACTATAAATATAGATATAGATATAGATATAGATTATAGATAGATTATAGATAGATTATAGATTATAAATTATAGATATAGATTACATATATATATATATATATATATATATATATATATATATATATATATATAAAATGGGCCCTGTCCAAAGTTAATCTAAGAAAAAAACTTATCAATTTTTACTGACTTAACATTATCTCATTTGAGCGACATTTTTTTTAAAGTTGGATATCTACAAATTACATATGATAAACCTTCAGTTTTGTCGTCAAAAGGGTGATAGAAAGAATAACATTTATTAATATATTTTTTAAAAAATTATAAATTACAATAATTAACAATTTAAACATTTTTTAAAAACATATAGTAGAAAATTTAGTTAATTCCAAATGTCACCGTAAATGGGGATAATCCTTCTGTCTGTTTTTACTTGTTTACTATACAAAAAAAAAAAAAATACATGTCCAACAATACTTGGCCAATTTGGAAAATCAATAGATAATTTATCCCTTTCTATATATTTAACCATTAATATTAAACACGACTAATTATCCAATAAATTTTAAAGCATTAAATTTATCATATTCAGAAAAATGATATGGTAATATTATCCTATCATTTATAATTGGGAAAAGGCTCAAATATGCCACTGAACTATCAGAAATTGCTCATTTATGCCATCGCCGTTATAAAACTGGCTCATCCATGCCATTACTTTTAACAACCAATTTTTAGAAAACAGCTCTGCCATGTGGCAGCATGTTAGAGGTCCACGTAATTTTTTAATTTTGTTTTTAAATTATAACTTTTTTTTTAGAATTTTTTATTTAATTTTTAAAAAAAATAGTGTTGGTTACGAAGTTTATAGATTACATATTTCTATGCTTTTATTTATCAAATAACGAATAATAAATTTTGCATATAACTAATGTTCATGTTTTTTCTGGATTCTTATTTTTAAAAATAATTGTATATATATTTCATCAATCTTCTAGGTATTTATTTATACATGAACCCAAAATATTCAAACTTGAAATTCCAGTTCATCATAACCATTGCTAGTCCTTATATGCAATAATAATAAAGGACAGAACCATATTCTTGTCATATTTTGCCAAATGAAAAAGGTGACCATATTAAAATGATCAATTCAAAGACCTTAAATGGTTAATCCTTCTTAACACTTCGAAAAGTACATGATAGAGAAAGAAAAAGAATGCAAAAATGTGAACAATTTCTTCTGTTAGTGCATTCTCTTTTCCTTACTTTTCTCTCCTTCTTTGTGTGTATGCATTCAAAATTTATGTAGTAAAGTATTGTGTGTGGATGTGTACGTTATCATTTATTCCCTTTTTATAATCATTTATATGCATGCATGCATGGATCATATATTATATCAAATCTCACTTCAAATTTAATCATAACAAAGATTTGAATACTCTAGTATTACAACAACAAATGTAAAATAAGAGCAACTTCACTTCATAATATTGCAATTGAATTTCGCATAATCGCGCTATTATATTATTCAAAGAAAGGTAAAGGGTTACCTTTTGGAAAAATAGTTGCCAACAAAAGAAAGAAGAAGCTGCGAATTCAAAACCATGAACCAAACCTCAAACTCCAACTCGTTGTCTACCCGTTTATGTTATTTGCTTTTTGTTTCTATCAAATGTTACTCCCTTTTCTGCTTAACTCTTCTATTTTCTTATTTTTCTCTCCCAGTCCGTGTTTTTTTTCAAGGTTCTTCTCCCTTTTTTCCTTTTTTTGTCCTTTTTGTTTCCCTAATCCTCCCTATTCGTTCACCTTATCTTTGTGTTTTCCTATGTCCCCTTTTGTGTCTGTGTGGGTGTACTATATAATGTATAAGGTTGGGAAGTTGAGGGAGTTAGGGGGGCTGAGGAAAAGGTGGGGATGATTGGGGTAGTTTTCTTTAGGATAAGATTTTTTTTTTATAAATATATAATGTATAAGGTTGGGAAGTTGAGGGATTTTTAATTTTTCTAATTTTTTTTTAAAATATTTATAATAAAAAAAATTTATAATTTTTTTTAAATTAATTTTTTAAAAAAAAAAAAAAAAAAATTTAAAAAATGACGTGGACCTCTAATTAGTTGTCATGTGGCAAAGCTGTTTTCTAAAAACCGGTTGTTAAAAGTAATGGCATGGATGAGCCAGTTTTGTAACGGCGATGGCATGAATGAGCCCAACTTTTAACGGATGACATAAATGAGCCATTTCTGATAGTTCAGTGACATATTTGAGCCTTTTTCCTTTATAATTTCTTAACTTCTGTGCTAAAATAATCATGGACAACTATTAATGAATAAAAGAAATCACGTATATTTGGCCCGTACTAGCATGGACGCTTTGGTATCTAATGATATATATAAGTACGAAAGCAACATCTTACTCACATATAAACTCGTGAAATATATATGACTATATTCCTTTTTGTTTTAGGAGCTCATATGTAGCCACGTTGTACTAATTTTATGTGCATTTATTTTTGAAGAATTTAACAGTATAATTTTTTTTATGTTATTAGTATTATATAAGTTGTTAAAAATAGAGTTAAGCACGAGAAGAATATTTATTTGTTCCTTTTAACATATGTTAGTTAAAGGGTATTTGTATTCGGATACTTTAATTTGTTGTCGGTTGAGAAAAAGGCGAATAATACATAGAGGAAAGGTATGATTTTCGTCATGATGTGATACACTACTGAAATGATATTACAATTTAGGAAGGAGTTGGAGTAGCCTAAAGAGCAAATTAGGAAGAATTGCTCTTGAACAGCTTACCAGAACTCAATTGAGTTGTTATGGAATAAGAAAAGAGAGAAACTTGTTTATTGCTCTTGAGTCAATGTTCTGATGATTACAACCCTTCAATACTGCGACTATTTAATGAGGAAAAAAGATGAAAAAAGTGAAACAGGGGTTCCAAAAGTTAGTTATTACTAACTCTAGTAGTAACCGACCTTAACAGACCCTAACTGTCTTAACAACTATTGGGTCCACGTGCAGCTCACGTGACTGACTGATTTTAACAACAAATTACAAACCTAAATATAAAAATGGAAATAATACTCAGTTATGAAAAATCATTACAAATGGATCATATCAAATACTCCCTCTTCAAATCATCCTTGTCCTTAAGGATCCAGGTGGGGATACTCGACTCTGACAAAGTCCAAATCCTCCCAGGTGCTATCCTCATCAGCTACATTCATCCATTTGATGAGAATCTGTACAATGGCTTGACCATTTTTGGGAAATAAACGTCTATCAAGAATAGCCCCAGGAACTCGCAAAATAGGACCCGAGTCAGTTTGCATCACAAGTAATGTACCAGAGGCAGTGTTGGAACCTAACTTCTTCAACTAGAAAATGTGAAAAATGGGGTGGATTTTTGAGGTTGCAGAGAGATCTAGTGTGTAAGAAACCTTGCCAACTCTGGCCACAATTTGAAAAGGACCAAAGTATTTGGTGAGAGTTTTTGAAAACCATGATCTCTGAGAGAGTTCTATCTACAATGTTGTAAGGCACTGTGAATTCTGTAAAAAAATGCAAAGGTGAGACTGTGGCTTGTCCTGTCTTGATGCAACCCCTTCCTATTAATATCGGAGTATGGCAAGATATCTCAATGGATTTTATAGAGGGCCTAGCAAGAGCTGCTGGCAAGGATGTCATCTTTGTGGTTGTGGACAGGTTGAGCAAAGCCGCATACTTTATGTCTCTTAAGCACCCTTATAAAATATTGGAGGTAGCTCAATTGTTTATGGATGGAGTTTTTAAACTCCACGGCATGCCCAGATCAATTGTTTCTGATAAGGATACAGTATTTACAAGCAAGTTTTGGCGGGAACACTTTAAACTACAAAAGGTATCTCCTTTGACTTCCACAGCTTACCACCCCCAAACAGATGGGCAAACTGAAGTTGTCAATTGATGTTTGGAATGCTACCTCCGGTGCATGATCTTTGAACGACCCAAAGCTTGGCCTCATTGGCTTTCACTAGCAGAATGGTGGTATAACACCTCTTTCCACTCAGCACTGAAGCTGACACCTTATGAGGGGGTCTATGGACAGAAACCCCCTCCTCTATTGCCTTACATGGCTTTTGAATCTCACATTGATGCAGTTGATCGAAGTTTGCAGTCTAGGGAAGCTACCATGCGAGTCCTCAATGTAAATTTGTCTGAAGCTCAAGCTAGGATGAAGATTATTGTTGATGTTAAAAGGACTGACAGGAACTACTCCCTTGGGGATTGGGTGTTGAAACATGAATCCAACAAGCACACATTTAGTAATCATATAGCCGAAATGTATTTAAGAAAAAAGGTTCACTTTTTACTCATGATCAAATAAATTTCACTAAGATACTGCCTCTCATTTTCATAAAACATATATCAAAATTCTCAACTGATTAAAAATTGAAGATAAGAGACAAATAGGGACACTAAAACAACCCTCCAACTCAAATTATTTTAAACATAACGTCAAACTCTATCCAATTATGAAGATACAATCAACATTTAAGAGGAAATAGTGACAAAACATCTTTAAATACTATAAATACTATACAGACATGGCTAAGCCATAGGGAAAAGAAATAAAAATAAAAGCAACAACTTGAGTTCTATCATTTTCTTAACTGGTAAAGACAAACATTGAATCCATCAACACACTTAAACACCAATGAGATAAACATTTCAAAACCGTCAAGCTTTACATAGCAATGACAAATACTCAACAGTTGTCTTATACTAATCTTTCAAGAGTGCGAACACCTTGCATATATAAGATAAAGCTGCTGATTCACATTGACAACAAGCATCCGTATAAACTTAGTAAATCTTGAATCTTATCAACAAAATGCATCAATAATTGAATTAGAACACAATCTTCATTCTTAGAAATTTCAAGTAATGTTGAGCAATATACATCCCGCGAGTATAAAAGCAAAAATAATAAGAATTGAAGATTCCCATACCAATTGTGAAAAAAGAAACAGTAAACAACACTGCAAACTAAATGCTACCACAATGACAAAATTCATGAATCAATTCAATCACTATAAGATGACAAAGAAAACACATAATTTCATCATATGAAACCTATGTCCTTCCAAGCATTCTAAAATAAATAATCCCACCATCAATATGCTTACGAACGAAAATTACTAACACGAAGAATGAGAAGAATAAATAATAAAAAAATTAAAAGAGAAGGATGGGTTTACCTTTTTCCGAACAACGAATGGGACGTCAAGCCTTAATCAAATGGACTTTCACCATCGAAGTTCCGATTAGCCTTGCCAGAGTTCAACAATTTCGCTGGAATCTGATTTTTGGAGTGAGTTCGTCGAGAATTTCTGGTTGCGTGAGGTTAAAAGCACGCGCCTCCCAAACCTCGAAATTTCCCCCCAAAAATCCTCCCCCTTTCCTCTGTCATTCAACCTCTATTTATAGGGGAATTTAGGAGGAAAAAATTTAGCATTTCAAATTTGAAAAGTTGGATTTCAAATTTGAATTTCTTGTATCCATTGGTTTCTTATCAAAAATAGATGAACATAATCTGAGAAAGGAAAAAGTTAATGAAATTCTTAGCCATTCTTGGCTGTACGGAGAGTAAAATGGTAAGAAATTGGAAATGGCTAGGTTGACTACGGTTGGTGACGAGTTGAAGCCGTTGTTCTTTGTTGATATTACAACATTAATGTTGGAGCGGTTCTCGTTGTTGTTGTCGATAATGTTGTTTAGTACTATTTTTTTTTTGGTATATTGTTGGAGCGTTACTGATAGGTAAAGGGGAAAGGGAATTGGAGCTGGGTCGGGTCGGTGAGTAAATTGGGCCGCTGGTCTGTTGTTGTTGAGGGGTAAGGAAATTGGGTTGTTGTTGGTGGTGGGTTGTTAGAAGAGGATATAAGGGGTGAAGGTTGTGAGTCGTTGGGGTGGTGTAATTAGGCCGATTAATTTGGGAGGAATTTTGGACTAGTGGGTTAGGTATTGGGGTTAATATGGAAGATTAGGTTAATCAAGGGAGTTCAATTAAATTTTTTAACCATTTTATATTAATAAAAAATGACCACGATAGAATTAATTGGACAAAATTAAGACGAAATTAACTTTTAATTAATTTGACGAGTCTTTCAAAATTCAATAATTTCAAAATAAATATTCAATAAAACACAATTTTATTTTATTTCTTTTTTTTCAATAATAATAATAATAAAATTAAAATTAAGAAACTAATTATGTCATTAATTTCTTATTTTCAATCGATCTTGAGAATAGTAGAATATTTGCAATTTTTAATCAAACTTTCACTCTAAATAAACTCTAAATCATTTTCTTTAATTGATAGTTATATAATCATGTATACTTAAACACTAAATAGATTGATTTCACCTAAATTCAAAAGGTAGGGTTGAAATTTATTTCAAAATAACTTAAAATAAATATTTTAAAACTATTTAAAATTGAGAAATTCAAAAACTAATTTGAAATGTGAAGGGCAAAAATTAGGTGTCAACAATCTTCTAACATGTTATATAATTTATTGACAGTTTGGTTGTTGATACTTGCTAGAATAAATTGATTATTATCAAACATAATCAGAATGTGATGATTGTAAGTATAAGTGCAAATGTAGCACACTATGTTATATACCAATAGATAGTATGATAGATAAAATACAAAAATATGGTTATGGTGGATCAAATACCACCCTGGTATGATTATGTTTTCTTATATCATTTTTATTATGGAAGAATCGGGTACCACGTCATACGGGTAGTTATATTACTATCACTATTATTATTATTATTATTATTATTATTATTATTATTATTATTATTATTATTATTATTATTATTATTATTATGGAGGATCAAGTATCACGTTAATACATGACATGGACTTAGGTTGTCCCCTATAGGTCATGGCTATTAGGCAAAAACAAGACTCTTAGCATCTGTCTTGAAATTATGAAGTGGCAAAATAGAGATGATATACTATATAAAAACACACACACACACATAGAGAGAGAGAGAGAGAGAGAGAGAGAGAGAGATATTGCATATGTAGTCAAGGTAATTATTTGAAATTGGGTTAACATTATGATGGGTGACTATGTTTGTAGGGTCTATGATGACCTGTGAATATTGATTTGTCTGTTGTATTTCTAATTGATGTTGTGATGTGACTGACGTAATTGTGGAGTTGGAATTATTATGATATTTGTCGTGACATACGTGCCCTTATTGCAAATGGTTTGGCTGTTGGGATGATTGCAAGACTGTTTGTTGTGCAAGTTGATAGTTGGATTGCTTATCTGCTAGACGAGATATCTTTAGACTGTGTAGCATATACATCTTGATTGTAATTTTGAGGTTGTTGTTCAATTTTTGAAATGATAGATGGACTATTGTTAAGTATATGGGGACATTGTATCTATTATATGTTTTTTGGGTTAATTTTGCTATTAGTTTATATTGTATATACCTTGTGTAGATATTGAAATCTATCTGTTAATCCTTGAGTTGAATTATAAGAGCTGTAGGCTAGCTAATATTCACAGAGTTAACAGACACTAGAATTTTCTTGTGAAAAATAGGATTGTGAGTTGTAACAGAATTGGTTAATGAAGCAATTAAAGCACAATTGAAACCTTCTATGAAACCAAAGATGTAGTGTGGAATGTGAACTCTAGTATTGAAGTATCATGTGGAGTGGTCATGTATTATTTTTTGGTTTTTATATGATGTTGTGTGATACCACTATATGTGTTTTACTAATACTATTGTTGCATCTCCTATTGTGGATGGAGGTTGCATTGTAGGTTGACTAGCAATCTCTTATGTGTTTTGATGGTTATTCATCATCAACTTCTGAATCTCTCTTCCGCAGTGGAAGTTGTGTCTTTTCTTTTATCCATGATCTTCTTAGAAGCTTTTGTACATATCAAATTGGATTTTGAGAGTTGTTCATTTTGATAAGTTATTTCTTGTAAATGTTTCAAATATTGATAATATCATTGGTATCAAGATTTAACTGTGTACTATTTATAGGTTGTTAATTTGATTTCACATAATAATTTATTGGATGGTAAGAGTTCTCTAATCTAGTTAGAATAGAGTAGGTGCCCATGCGATTCAATAATCTGGGATGTGACATATATATAAATATTATTGGGTATAATCATGACATAAAGATGCATGCTTATCTTTCGTGTTTAGGCCTCTTAACGGTGCCAGTTTTTCTGGGGAAGCTCTGTATAAATATTATTGTCACAATGTAACTCGTAAAATCTTTAGGGGTGAAACAATTGAAATGTGCGAAGTTTATACTTATATAATTAAAGAAATTATAAAAGTATAACCTACAATAATTATTGTTTGGTAAAACAAACTCATCCGCTCAATGAATGATTTTATTTATTTATTTTAGTCTATATATATTTAATATGTTTATTTAATTAGATGTTTAATAACATTTTGGTTTAGAACAGGGGCAAAAACATGAGATACAACATTAGGGATAGGATTTTTTCCTTTTTAGTATAATATGATATGATCTAATGATACGATTCATTAGATAAATTAATATTTAAGCACAAATATAATATCCCAACATTATTTTTATTACCCACTTTATAACTCACTTATTTTTATTTACTTTGCAGGAAGTAAACAATAATTTTGTATTTTTCTAAATAGCTAGTCTCCATGCCTAAGATATGATTTTGCTATCCGCCCTTCCGCTCCCTTTGGATAAAATCCACCAGGTTTATTCTCTTTTCCACTTCCGTACACTATTCTTAATATTTCCTTCGGCGTTCTGTCGTAGGCCATCGAGTACTTGTCCCCTGCAAATAGCGGCATAACCACATAGACAAAAAAGTTTTCAGTTGAGCACTTTTAACAAAAAATCTATTTTGTGCGTATAAATCAATATTAGTTTATATATATATATATATATATATATATATATATAATATTCTAAATTAAAATATTTATTTGGCCACTACCTGCAAGTACATTCCCCCTTATCCTTCCTTCAGCACCTACTTTTGGTTTCACATTAAGTCCTTCATCTTTAATTCCATGGCGTCCTAGTTTGTTCCTCATATTTGATATTCGGTTTGTAAACTCTGCTACTGTAATCCCGTAGGGTTCTACCTTCTCTCTTCCTCGCTCATAAAGCAATGCTCTCAGAACAGCGTCTTGACCTGATTCGACTCCGAGTAATCCTGCAACTAGATGCCATACAAATTACCCAGTAAGATCATTTATTCGATGATTATCCATAAATTTTTTGGCAAGAGTTAATTAGATATCTTGTAAGGATATTATAACAAACTCTCTAGTATATGTTAAATTTCACTGATAGTGTACAAATAATATTTACATTGTCTGTGTATATAATTTAAACTCAACGAAAAAAGAGTTTTAAGTTTCATACATGGCCACTATAGGTAATTTTTCTTAAAATGTGGTCTTTACAATCATAATAATATAATAAATATTACCTCCATCTATTGATAAAAATGACCCTTTCATCAAAATATTATTTAATATATATAATTCAATTAAATAAGAAAATCATATGGATGTACATACTAGTAATTTTAATACTACCTTGTGTAAAGACAAGTAATCTATTTCGCATACTGAAAAACAAGACAGATTTAAGTATGTAGTCTTACTCTTTTGGCAGTAGAGCTTTGGAGTTTAGGATTAGCGCCAACATATCCGGTGAGTCCAACATAAGGTATTACATAGGAGGCAAGGAGATAGTTAATGTCATTAGCATAAGCATCAAAAGGTGGTTTTAATGGATGTCCAAATGCATCATCCATCACTGTTGCAAATGATTCTCTACTTAGATTTAGTAGTAGCCTCGGGAATCCTGTTATTGTATCTTTGATTGTCCTGCATCAATTTTTACATTATTATTTTTAATTATATGTTCTACAAATAACAAATTTAATGTAACCTTTCCATTCCAACCTCAATTATGTAATTTAATAGTTAAAAAAATTGAATACATTGTAGATCAAAATAATAATTAAAAATTCTTAAATTTTGTGATGATGAAATGCCTTCATATAGAATGAAACAAAAGTAGTACGACATAAGATATAGACTAGATTAGGAGATGAAAGTTAACTACACCTATGACTTGAAAATGATGTATGAGATATGCGAACTACAAATAAGTGGCATTCTTACAATATTTTAATATTTATTATCCCAAACGCATTTATATATAATATAAGCAAAACATTATTAGATATTTATATGGAGGTGGGTGAGGTGTGAGAGGATGGGAGTTGGTAAGGAGTGAAGGGGAGGGGTGGGGGTAGAATATTGGTTACGGGAAGAAAGAAAATTAACTTGTAATGCCCAATAATGGAACTTGCATCTGCCAAATTTTATTATGTCAAGGTTTGCACCCATTTTGAACATCTCCTTGCTCTGAAAGTGAAACTTTTAAAGATTAGCTTATGGTTGTTACCATCTAGAACTAAATAATAAGATTTAGACATTCAGATCATAAAGGTCTTGAAAATATCCTCTCAATCTTTCTGAGTTAGTCGTAGGATCTACATTCTCATTATCAGAGGTAGTGGTAAGATCAGTGACATTATAGATCGACTATAGAGCTTCATAAATTCGAAGATATCCCTTGTAGAATGTCGATGACTATTTTTTACTTATTCATATTAAATAAGAAAATATAAGAACCAATATAAGATTATGAGATGGAAAAGAACCTGAGATGTCCGACTTCTTGGAATCCAAACTGGGTTATGACATCTCTTATGAGAGGGCTAAGTTTTGCAATTTGAGCACCAATAGGTGGCGGCCCACTATCAGCAAGTTCAGGTGCGAATTTATCCAAACCATATCCCAAAGATCCCCACAAGAAAAATTCAGCTTCTAAGTACTCCAAATTCAATGGGAATTCTACTAGGTCCACATCTGATTTGGGCATGTCGCAACCAACATAATTTTCAAAATTCTCATTAGCTGCAAAATTTGAACTAAGTTGTAGAAAAACTAATAGGATGAAATAAACAAGTATCATTTTTTAGCTGAATGAAATAAAGAAGAAATAAGGAATTAAATTTGACCTTTGGCCTTTGGGTTTAATATCTTATTGTATGAATTAATACTAAATATCAAGGTAACAAGAGATATAATCACAGAAATCGAGAAAAGGAGAGTCTTTATATTTCTTCAAACTAATGTACAAATACCCTGCATTGATATCCTACTTATAGAAGAACATAAGTAGTTGTATAAGTTACTTGGTTTCATATTAATTGAAAGCTTATCCAATTGTAATCTTATCTCATTGAAATCTTATCTGATTGCAATCGTATTCGATTTCAAGCTCATTTAATTGCAAGTCTATATAAGAATTGTATATTAAAAGAATATTCATAATACAATGTATCTATAACACCCTCTTATATTTTTATTATATTAATAGCTAATATGGCTCCTTACAATCTTAATATGAAAAATTCAGCAAAAAAAGCTCCTAGTATAGAAAAGAAAAAGGTGCATGTATCTAGTAATATGCATTGTTAGATACCTCATTAAAAATTTTATAGAAAAATTTGATGTGACAAATATCAATTAAGGAAAAAAAAAAGTTAATATATTTTTTTACTTCTCCACAAATTAAAGCATCAGATAATTATGCAAATGATAATTATCATATGTTGAATTTTGCGATGCCTCTGTGATCAGATTTGTCAAGTCTTCATTTGATAAAATAGTTCAATTATTTGCACCTACAAATACACTGCATTGGCATCCTACTTATAGAAAAATATAAGTAGTTGTATAAGTTACTGGTACCTTCATGATTGGAAGTTTACTGATTGCAATCTTATCTCATTGTAATATTATCTGATTGAAACTTTATTTGATTGCATGTTAATTTAATTGCAAACTCATTCAATAGCAAGTCTATATAAGAATTGTATATTAAATGGATATTCATAATACAATGTATCTATAACATCCTCTTATATTTTTATTAGTAGATAATATGACTCATTACAATCTTAATAGAAAAAATTTCAGTGGAAAAATTTCCTAGTATAGAAAAGAAAAGATGCATGTAACTAGTAATATGCAATTTTAGATGTTTCATTAAAAATTTTACAGAAAGATTTGATGTTACAAAATAATGATTAAGGAAAAAAAGTATAATATTTTACTTCTCCCAATTAAAGCATCACATAATTTTAAAAATGATAATTATCATATGTTGGATTTTTCAATACCTTTGTGATCCGATTTGTCAAGTCATCATTTGATAAAATAGTTAAATCATTTGCAACTTCAATCCTTAGATATAGTTGCATCATCATCATCATATACTATTGAAGGAAGAAAGTTGGGTACATTTTTGGTTTGCTTCATAAATTATTATCTTTTGTATTATTTGATTGCCATGTAAAGCAACATTGTATGACAAAAATTCTTCATGAAAGTCTATACAACGTGTCTGAATTGAATCCTTATTTCAGTTAAATCAATGTACTTATTAGAATAAATAAATATATATCATGCTTCCATATGCAATACACGATTGATCTTATTGCAACTTTAGATAATCTACTACTTTAGAATCTCTTTAACAGTCCCAATTAAGGTAATCAATATTTACAACAGTATGAAAGATTCTAATTTTCATTGAAAAAGAAAAGGGTATAATAATGTCATTTTTATATTCTACATCTATGATGATTATGAAGGAAATAGTTTTGCATTAATCATAATTAATTCAATCCATATTGGAATTACAAATAAGTTTGTAGTTCATAAAGATTTATTTTAAGTACGATTAAAAAACTCACAAGCTATCTCAATTTTCAAATTTTGGTGAAATCGAAAAGCTGGGAATAAGAGAATTAGGGGCAGGTTAAATGCAGTTAAGTTTTCAACATAGAGTTCAGCCTACATATCCTCGAGACTCAGTAAATCAAACTACTTGTGGTTCGACTCGATCGGTGGAAAAGATAGTCTCTTATTTAATACAACCTTTGGTTCGGAATGAGTGATAATTTATTTGAGCTTATGGAAAAGAGGCTTGTTACCTCTTAACCAAGAATGCGGGATCCTTCACATCCTTAGGCAAGAATTTATCTGGACATAATTTCCAAAACTTTGAGTGCATTATCACTCGGATTTGACGGAAAGGGAAGATTACTTCCAGTATGAGTTTAGAAGTATCCTGAAAGTGAAATAGAAACCAGCATATCCCAAAATCCCATATGCCTTCTAATGGGGGTGTGGTTTGATGGTGGTGGAAGTCGTCCTTTAGTTCGCATCCAAGGAGTTTGATATTCCTCTTCGAACTATGTCGTAGTTCGCTGCTAAGAAAAAGTTCCATGTTATGCTGTGTCCTTTTTGGAGTCGTCCACACCAGTGATTTTGAACCACTGAACTCTGCTCTGTTGTCCGAAGTATCTACTATTTCTCAAGACCCCTAGACTGAGCCTCAGAACCTGAGAGGTAGGAGAGGGGGGTAAATACAGATGTACTGATACGCAGAGCAAATCCAAAATAATAATTTATATGTCACGCCTCAAATCCTATTGGGGCGGACTGGCACCCGTAACCGAGGAGGCCCGGGAGAACCAGCTCATAACCTTATACTTCCCATGCATACCTCTATGACAACCCGAAATTTGGACAACATTATGTCGCATATAAAAGGAAATAATCACTTGTATAAGATCGCGCACACATATATATGTATATACAATACTTGGCCGTTGGAGCCATCACGTTTATTAACAAAACACCACCTTGACTGTACATTAGGTCTACAAAGCCTCTAGACAATACACAGAGTTTAACTAAGGTCGGGACACACCCCGCCATATAACTAACTTCTATACAATACCAAAAGTGATTGGATATGACACGGAAAGCCCTGAAGCAAACTGGAGCTCACCAAAAGCAGCTGGATATCCTGGCTCCTACTTGTACGGTGTATGAGCTGAGGTACCTGTTCCTGCAGCATGAAATGCAGGTCCCCCATGGGGGACGTCAGTACGAAATATGTACTGAGTATGTAAAGCTGTAGATAATCACATATGATATAGGATCTCAATATAAATTAGAAACAAGTGAATAAATCGTAATAGGAGTGGACCTCACTTACTAGAACTTGTGACAACCTGTACATTGTATTTATTCAATCAATTTACCTTCATTCTTATCATCTTTGTAATCATTATTGTACTGTACTGTGACCATTAGGCTGCCTCCAGTACATATCAACTGGGATCGACCCATGATAGGCTTATGCCCCTGGGATACCACCCATAAACACATAAATAGGGATTGACCCATGATAGGCTTATGCCCCTGGGATACCACCCGATAAGAGAGAACTTCCATCACTTAGTTCAATTAATCTTTGAGATTGTTATTTCGGTCGCCACCGCATTTGATACTTTGAAACAATGATACATCAATAAGAGACATATAAATAGACCATCAATGCAATAACAATGAAGTAAGAACTCATTGTCACATCAATGAAGTGTTTTGGAGTCATCAATGCCATAACAATGAAGTAGGAACTTATTGGTATATCAATGAAACGTTTTGGAGTCATTAATAGCACATGGATCTTGTTTGAGTAACCGGATACCTTCTGACACTCATTAGTGCAATAAACATGTAAGATTTGGAAAACAAGTAAGTATTGGAATGTCTTGACATCTTGTAGGGTGGAAACAAGTTCATTGGTAACGTAGGACATCATACAAAACCATTATGGATCACATGTTACTGAATAACTTTGGAAACTTTCTTAATAGAACAATTGTTCACTTTCATGCCAAAGATATGGTATAGAGTATGCTTTACATACCTGACTGTCAACCTTCAATACTAGTCCCAAATAGACTTCCCGTCTTTTCGGATTACTTATCTACAATGAACATATATAGCAATCTAGTATTAACAACCAAACGTCACAATTCAATTATTTGAATTCACCAAACTAGTGGTTAAGTAGTAAGCCTTAATTACACTATAAAGGGTGTCACTTTAACCCTCTTATACTCCAATTACATTCACATGCCATGCATATTCATACAACATCCCCCAATATCAAGTTTAGATTCATTTATCCTTCCAACCAATCCATTAAACAGAATTGAGCCATAGACATAAATAATCATCAATTCAATAGTATATCACCATATCCACCTTCCATAACTCAATTACTATATCCACCTTCCATAACTCAATTACCATATCCACCTTCCACAATTCAATACAACCAAACCATGCAAAATTGTCCATAACCCTATTTCCATCACCTTTCAATAACAATCAATACATATAATCCTCTATCACACATATACATATGGAAAAGAACAAAGGCAAACAATATTTATACCTTAGAATTCACCTCTTGATTATGCAATCCTGTTTGCACATATAATAAGTGCCGTTCGAAGCTCTCGAGATGACAAACGCAGTTATCGGATTACTTTGAAATTTCTACGGTTGAATCAAAAGTAATTTAAAGGTCAAATTTGGCTAGGGTTTGTTCTTCCTCAATGATTGATGATGAAAATGAGTTTTTGAACTCATATACATGTATATATACACATATTCCCGTCCATAATATAATAGGAAATGACCAAAATGCCTTTAAAATTTAAATAATGTCAAATCTATCCTTTGGTGGACTGTTTTGTTAAGCTAAAGTAGATCAACCATAACTCTTTGCTCTGATATTGGATTTGGGTGAAATTGGTATCATTGGAAGGATAATTAAAAGGGATTTCATTTCATATAAATTAGGCCACCCTGTTCGTCCTGTACAAGGAGTTATGGTCCTTTGAAGTTGACCCTAAAAATCTGTTTTGATAGGCTGAAGTAAAACGAGTATAACTCCTTACTCAGACGTTGGATTTGGATGAAACCAATTGCATTGGAAAGAAGACTCAAATATATTTGTTTTCATAGGTCGAAGATCTCCCATTTCATTATATTACGGGAGTTATGATCGTTCGAAGTTGACCCAAAAATTCGGCTGGCCTCAGTAGTTTGTGTGCAGGAAATTTTCCAGCATATTTACTATTCCCAAATATCCCGGCCACCATTTTATATTTTCGAACGTGCTCGATTATATCCGAAACCTATCCTCTTTTGGAAATCTTTATATCGTTGGAAAGCTTTTTCAATAACCTTCGCATGGAACCATCGACGGGACAATTCTGGTATAAATAAAATAAATAAAAATTAATTCCATATAAATAAGACCAATACACGTACTTGAATACGCCAATAAACGTACTTGAATACGGGGTGTTACATCCTTCCCCCCTTTAGGGCATTCGTCCTCAAATGTTAGCATATTTATTCAATCGAAACAAGTTCAAGTCCATCATTAATATTCACATCATCACATAAATACTATGCATATATAAAAAAAAACTTACTTGTTAATGTTCTAACTCCGTTTCTTGAACTTCCTCTCCATCTTTGAACAAATGAGGGTACTTAGATTTCACTGCTTCCTCAGCTTCCCATGTAATATCTTCCCTTTGGCGATTTCTCCAATGTACTTTCATAGATGCTATCTCTTTACTTCTCATCTTCTTAACTTGGCGATCTAGAATAGCAATAGGCACTTACTCATAGGTAAGATCTTCCGCAACTTGCACATCCTCAGTAGAAGTGATATGTGATGGATCTCCGATGCACTTTTGAAGCATTGACACATGAAATACCGGATGAACTGATGAGAGCTCTTGGGGTAGCTCTAATTCATATGCAACTTGTCCAAACCTTCGAGTGATCTTATACGGGCCTATATAATGTGGACTCAACTTCCCTTTCTTGCCAAATCTCATTACCCCTTTCATTGGTGATACCTTAAAAAATACCCAATCACCTATAGAAAACTATAGCCCTCTCCTTCTACTATCCGCATATGACTTATGTCGACTTTGGGTTGTTTTCAGTCATTGCTGAATTACTCTAATCTTCTCTATGGATTGATAAACAAGATCCGGTCCGAACAAAAGAGTTTCACCCACTTCGAACCATCCTATTGGTGATCTACATTTCCTTCCATATAAAGCTTCATATGGTACCATTTTGATACTTGATTGATAGCTATTATTGTAGGCAAACTCAATAAGAGGTAAATGATCATCCCAGTTGCCCTTAAAATCTATTACACAAGCTCGTAACATATCTTCAAGTGTTTGGATGGTACGTTCTGCTTGTCCATCTGTTTGAGGGTGAAAAGCTGTACTCAACTTCACTTGTGTTCCCAAACACATCTGAAAAGACTTCCAAAAGTTTGCGATAAATTGGGTTCCCTGATCTGATATAATAGAAATTGGCATTCCATGTAATCTGACTATCTCTTTAATGTACAGCTTTGCATACTCTTCAACTGTGTAAGTGGTCCTAACTGGTAGGAAATGTGCGGATTTGGTAAGCCTATCAACAATCACCCATATAGAATCGAACTTTCGGGATGTACGAGGAAAACTAATAACGAAATCTATGTTGATCATGTCCCACTTCCAGCTTGGAAGATCAATGCATTGCATATAACCTCTGGTTTTTTGGTGCTCAACTTTAACTCTTTGATAATTTGGACATTCAGCTACAAATTCTACAATGCTCTTTTTCATGTCATTCCACCAATACATATCGTTCAAATCTTGATACATTTTGGTTGATCCTGGATAAATGGAATACCTTGAACAATGTTCCTCTGTCATAATCTTCTTTCTTAGCCCGTCTACATCCGGCACACACAATCGGTTTTGGCACTGAAGTACTCCTTCTCGCGTAAGCTCAAATGCCTTGGTCTCACCACTCTGAAAATTCTCCTTAAGCTGTAATAAAATAGGATCTGCATATTGCTTCTCTTTCACTTCAGCTACTAATGAAGATTCTGCAGCATTATGTACGATAAGCTCTTTATCCAGAGTTTCAAGAAGGCGAACTCCCAAACTAGCTAACTGGTGAAGATCTTTAATCATCCCTTGCCTTTCTATAGGTGTCATCATAGCCTTACAACTTAACGCATCAGCTACCACATTTGCTTTCCCTGGATGGTACAAGATATCAACATCGTAGTCCTTTAATAGTTCAAGCCATCTCCGATTCCTTAAATTTAGATCCTTCTGATTAAAAATATATTGCAAGCTCTTATGGTCAATATATATATCAACATTAACCACATATAAGTAGTGGCGCCATATCTTTAAAGCAAAAATAACTGCTGCTAGTTCAAGATCGTGTGTAGGATAATTTTTCTCATGTGGCCGCAATTGTCTAGAAGCATATGCTATTACCTTACCATGCTGCATCAATACACATCCTAAACCAATTCTGGAAGTATCACAATACCCTGTATACCCTTTAGTTCCTTCTGGAAGTACCAACACGGGTGTAGATATCAACTTGTTCTTTAAATCTTGAAAACTTTTCTCACAGGCATCATTCCATTGGAATTTGGATGCTTTATGGGTTAGCTTGGTTAAGGGTGCTGAAATAGAAGAAAATCCTTCAACAAACCTTCTATAATAACCGGCCAACCCGAGAAAACTACGAATCTCCGTAGGCGTTGTAGGCCTTGGCCAGTTCTTCACAGCTTCTATCTTTTGAGCATCAACCTTTATCGCTTCACTAGATACAATATGACCCAAAAATGCCACCGACTTTAACCAAAACTCACATTTAGAGAACTTTGCATAAATCTTACAATCACGAAGAGTCTGCAATGCCTGTCGTAAGTGATTGGCATGGTCCTCTTCTAATCTAGAAAAAACTAGAATATCATCTATAAAAACTATCACAAATACATCCAGGAATTGCTTAAACACCCTATTCATCAAATCCATAAAAGTTGCGGGTGCATTTGTTAGCCCAAATGACATAACTAGAAACTCATAATGACCATACCATGTTCGGAAAGCTGTCTTGGGTATATCCTTCTCTTTGACCCTCACTTAGTGGTAACCTGACCTCAAATCAATCTTAGAAAAGCACTTGGCGCCCTGTAACTGATCAAATAAATCATCAATTCTTGGGAGAGGATATTTATTCTTAATAGTAACCTTATTCAATTGCCGATAATCAATACACATCCTCAGCGAGCCATCCTTTTTGCGCACAAATAACACTGGTGCTCCCTAGGGGGACATACTAGGCCTTATGAATCCCTTCTCTAGAAAATCTTTCAATTGCTCTTTCAATTCTCATAATTCTGCTGGGGCCATTCTATATGGAGGAATGGAGATTGGTTGGGTGCCTGGTATTACATCAATACCAAACTCTACTTCTCGTTCAGGAGGCAAACCTGGAAGATCTTCAGGAAATACATCAGAAAATTCATTTACCACCGGAACAACGTGAAGAGTTGGTGGCTCCGCTTCTGTATCCCTTACTCTAACTAAATGATATATGTATCCCTTGGAAATCATTCTTCTTTCCTTAAAATAAGAAATAAATCTACCTCTTGGTGCGCCAATTTCACCTTTCCATTCAAGGACTGCTTCATTTGGAAAATGGAAATATACCTTTTTCGTGCAGCAATCAATTGTGGCATAACAAGACACCAACCAGTCCATACCCATTATAACATCAAAATCTACCATTTCTAACTCCACGAGATCATCCATCGTATCACGACCACAAACAGTTACTATGTAGTTTTGGTAAACCCTTCTAGCTATAATAGATTCCCCAAGTGGTGTGGACACTTCAAATGGCTTAACTAATAGTTCTGGTATTCTTTCAAACTTTTCAGCAACCAGTGGAGTAACATAAGATAATGTAGAACTAGGATCAATTAAGGCATATACATCGAATGAAAAGATAGACAACGTACCCGTAACCACATCTGGGGAAGCCTGTGAATTTTGTCACCATCTGTAAATCTTTTGATAACCTAGGAGTGAGCCAGAATGCTATTCGGTTGATATTATTTCTGTTGTCTCTGTCTGGGGAGGCAACATTGTGATTAAATGAGTTGACACCCGACTCTATAACCAATTGGAGGCAGTTGAAAGGAGCTTTCCTAGAAAGGTTCTTTTCACTTTCCAGGAGGGTGTAGTTAAGGGACGAGATCAGCAACTTTAGGAAGTTCTCGACTGAAGCCATGCTTTAAACATGGGAAAGATTCAATAAGAAGTTGACACAGTGTCCGAACCATAACATGATGGACATACATTTGATGGAGACTTTGTACATGGCTCTTTACTCTGTTACAAAGCCAATTGTAGACAATGCAACTGGTGGTTCATTTGTTGATTTTACATTCCCATAGGCTTCAGAGATGTTGGAAAAAATGACCAAATAGAGTCGGGCATGGCATACCAGAGACTCTGTGGTAGCTAGCCCCACTATGTCTGTGGGTATTATTGCGGAACAACGTAGAAGAGAAGAGGAGCATGACCAAGACATGGCTCACCTTAAAACACAGATGGATTTTCTAACTAAGCACTTACTATTAGGCAAGGTTGAAAAGGTAAAAGCTATGGGATCTCAGGATAGAAGTGATGTTGATGCAGACGAAGAGGCTAACTATGTTAATAATCAGGGGTTTTTTGAGGCAATAGCCAATGGAATCAAGGTCGTACTTACTATGATAAGCCTGGTTATAAATATAGGGAGCAGGGAAATTGGAGGAATAACAATGACAAGAGCGGGCTATATGTTCCTCCTGGAAATCATGAGGATGCTTCAACAAGTTCTAAAAAGATGTCCATGGAGGACATTATGGCTAAGTTGTTGAAAGGAGTGGAAGCTACTAACTCTGGTGTGACCACCATGAAGACTGATCTGACATCCATCAGTTAGTTAGTGCACTCACATTCCACCGCAATCAAATAATTGGAGCAGCAGATGAGCCAACTTTCTGCAGCATTCAACTAGAGGAAGAGTGGAACGTTACCGAGTGATACAGACTAAAATCTACAGAATGATGGCTCATGCATGGCTATTACCACTAGGAGTGGTAAGATGTTACCTGGCTCTTCTGTAGGCAAATCTGTAGATGATGAGGTAGTTGTTGATGAACTGGAAGAGGGTGATCTAGTGAAGTCTAAGAAGCTAGATAATTCTAATGATTCTCCGGATAAAGGTAAAGATAAGGAGAAGGATGTATGTAATACCCCGGGAAATTTTTCATTGAAATTTTGTGCGTAAACGTGTTGGGTTCTATCTTCTAGAATGAATTATAAATTTTTAGTGAAAAATGTCTTAGCTTATGACCCACTATTGCGTAGAGTATCGAATAATATTTCCAACGATATGTGGATCATCCAAAAAGGACACCCGAGCGAAGAGTTATGAATATTTCGATCGAACCGTGAATAGTAGTGAACAATAAAACGTGCAGGAAAAAGTACTGAGGCCTGGCATATTTTTGCTCCAATTTTAAACGATCATAAATCCTTGTACATAATGATCTGGGGGATATACTATATATCAATGGAAATATATGCGAGTCCTCTTTCCAATGAAATTAGTTTCATCCAATTTGTCTATCGGAGCAAAAAGTTATGGTCGATCTACTTCAGCCTATCAAAAGAAAATTTTTGGGTCAACTTCAAACAATCATAACTCCTCGTACACAATCATCTGGGTGAGATACTATATATCAACGGAAAGATATGAGAGTCCTCTTTCTAATGAAATTCGTTTCATCCAATTTGAATATCGGAGTAAAATGTTATGGTTGACCTACTTCAGACTATCAAAACAGTCCACCAAAGGACAGATTCGAGAATTATTTGATTTTTAGGGGCGTTTTGGTCATTCCCCCTCACCTAAAATCCGTCCAAACCCTATATTAAAGCCTATTAGAATCATTATATGTGATATTTCATCAGATTCCCTCAAAAAGAAAACCCTAAGATCCTACATCCAACTTCAAGAACCTCCAAAGTTCACCATTAATTCTGCAAATTTATTCAAGATTCCAAGTTCCTATTCAAGAACTCCAAGAACCATCATTCAAAGGCACGATTAACATCTCAAAAACGAGTATCGATCTAAAGTTCATCATTCAAGGTATGTGGGATTTTTCAACAAGAACTCTCTTTCGTTCTTGTGCCCAAAAGTAATTTTCTTTACAAAGGCATGATTTTTATTTGATTTTTACAAATTTGAAGCATGAACCCATATCTTATGATGATTATTATGAAATCTTGATGTTTATGATTTTGAAAGATGAATTTACATGTGTGGAGATATAAAGCATGAATCTTGAATGATATTTATCATGATTTTGATATTTGGGTCTTGAATCCCCATTGGAAATTATGTTTTTTTGAGAAAGTATGTTATAAGCACGTTGATGTTAAATATTTGAGATATTTTGAATGATTTGACCTTTTGGTCTTAATGGAGTTATTTTGAACTCGAGTGTGAAAGAAATCCACAACGTGGTTGATTTTGATAGATGGGAAGCATGATGGCTCCCGATGTATATTTATATATTACTAAAATTGTTTTGTTGTGGATTGTCTTTGAAATGATCTGAGCTAAGTCCGGGAGAAATCTTTAGCACCGAGTGGAAGGTATAAAGCGACCTTAATTCCCTAAAACTACGTGCCCCCATAGGAGTGAGCCTGAGGCTGATTTATATAGTGATCACTAGTTTGTGTAGATTTGATATCGATAGTCCTATTCCGATGGAAATGATTGGATGGCTCTCCCCAACGTGGGTTGTACGTTGGACTCCATGTAGCTCACATGGTTTATGTCGGTTATAGGATCTCCCAGTGTGTGTGTGTTTCCTTGTGTCTATGGTGAATGGTGAAGTGATTTGAAAGTGTAATTGTGAAAGTTATTCTTTCGAAAGATTTAAATGATATTTACATTATGAGAATTGATATTCTTGATGAACTGAAAGTGATTGACAAATTATATGATGACTCACACGTGTTATTGTACTTATTTCATCCTCTCATGATTATGATGATTTTCTTGGGTCTATGTGAGTCTTTCATACATCCTGCATATTTCTTATAAATATTTATGATGATGATGTTTATACAACTGCATACACCCCCATATACTTGGTTCTTTTCCATGGTACTGACCCATATCTTCGGATGTGGGCTGCATTTTCTCGGAATGTAGGTTCAGGTGCTCAGTTCCAGGTTCGACAGTGATTCTTCGGGCACGCTGTTCTTCATCCTCTATTGTGGTGATTCCTCATGTTTCGAGGATGTGATGTCTGATGTTGGTTTCACGGAATTGTTTACATTTGATAACTGAGTATGAGTAAGTTGGGGCATGTCTCAATAGATCGCTGGTTTTATTGATTTTCTTAGAGGCTTGTCAGACTAGTATAGATGTTGGGAGTTGACTAATAAGTCGTATTTTGTTATCTTTCTGAAATTCTTTTATTCTTGGATGATGATTACTCTATTGATATTTGAGGGTTATTTATGGAAAACCTGTTGATTTGTGTTGAACTAAATGAAAATGGCTCAAAGGGTTAGGTTGGGGATGCTCGTAGCCTCAAGCACCGTGTGATGCTCCGGGACTCATTTTCTGGGGCGTTACAAACTTGGTATTAGAGCCTATGCTTTTAAGGTGTCCTAGAGAGTCTGACAAGCCGCGTTAAGTAGAGTCTTGATCATCGGTGTGTAGCGCGCCACATCTATGAGCAAGAGGCTACAAGACATTTTAGGAAAAAGTGTGATTCTTTCTTTCAGAAGTCTATCATGCTTAAAGTGTCTCTCTCTACTATTGATTCGTGCTCTCATCTTTCAGAAATATGCCTCCACGTCAAGCGAGAAGAAATAATGATGGTCAACAACCTCAACCCGCTGACCCATTGAATGAAAACGTGTCTCATGCTGAATTTCGGGCAGCCTTTCAGACGCTGGCCCAAGCTTTTACAGCAAATATTCAGGCCAACCCAGCCCTGGCTCCACAGCAGTAGGGAGGTGATTCAGCTGCTGCCAGGATCCGTGACTTCATGCAGATGAATCCGCCAGAATTCTATGGGTCCAAGTCTGATGAGGATCCACAGTTGTTTTTAGAGGAGGTGCGCAAGATTACTCAGGTGATGCATGTATCTGAGGAACATAGTGTAGAGTTGGCTGCGTATAGGTTGAAATACCTTGCTTATGACTGGGTTGTTTCTTGGAGGAAAGGTAGAGGTGAGAGAGTTGTCCCTACAACTTGGCAAGAGTTCTAGGATACATTCCTGAATAAGTTTTTCCCTTTGGAGAAGAGGGAGGCGAAGGTGGAAGAGTTTATGAACCTGCGACAGGGCTCTACGAATGTTAGAGAGTACTGTCTAAAGTTCAATCAGTTGGCCAAGTATGCTCTTGACTTAGTGGCTGATAATTAGGCTAGTATGAGTAAGTTTGTGACTGGAGTGTCTAGTTATGTGGTTAAAGAGTGTAGGTCTGCTATGCTGAATAGTGAGATGAATCTTTCTAGGCTGATGACTCATGCCCAATAGATTGAGGCAGACAAGATTAAGGAGAGAGATAGAATGAAAGGGAATAAGAGAGATAGGTTCGAGCAGCACGGACAAGGTTAGACTAGATCGCAGAGATGGAGTCTCCTTCTTTATCAGGATCATTCTTCTATGCCAGCACCGTCATCTGCTAGTGCTCATATTCCTAGATATAGGCAGGAGCAAGGTAGCAGGTCATATGCATCCAGGTCCCAGTACAGTATTGGCAGTAAGCCAAATCGTCCCCTGTGTCCTAAGTATGGTAGGGCTCATTTGGGTGAGTGTTGGGGTGAGAAGAAGGGTTGTTTCCAGTATGGTGACATGGGCCACAGAGTTAGAGATTTTCCACAGGATGGACAAGCGCGTCGTGACTATCGCCCTCAGACCCAGAATCAGACTGTTAGTGCTCCAGTTCCAGCAACTCGCCCAGCCCCAGCTCAGGGCGCCTCTTCTAGCAATGCTGGCGGGAAGCGCCAGAATAGATTCTATGCTTTACCATCCCACCAGGAACAGGAGGACTCTCCCGATGTTGTTACTGGTATGCTTTGTATATTCCAGTTTGATGTGTATGCTTTGTTGGATCCTAGTTCCAGTTTCTCATATGTTACACCTTTGATTACTGTGAATTTTAAAATGAGTCCTGAGATTATTCCTGAGCCTATCCTAGTTTCTACCCCAGTGGGTGATTCGATTGTTGCCCAGAAAGTGTATAAAAAGTGTCCTATTACCGTTCTTCATAGAGTCTTGTTGGATGATCTGATTGAGTTAGACATGGTAGATTTTGATGTGATTTTGGGTATGGACTGGTTGTATTCTTCTTATGCCTCTATTGATTGTCGGACCTGAGTGGTCAAGTTTCAGTTTTCGGGTGCATCCGTGTTTGAGTGGTCTGGGAATTCTGTGTCACCCAAGATTCATTTTATCTCTTACCTCAAAGCTAGAAAGCTTATTTCCAAGGGGTGTATTTACCATTTGGTTAGAGTCAAAGACACTAAGTCTGAGACTCCAACTCTCCAGTCTGTTAACGTCGTCAATGAGTTTTCTGATGTCTTTCCAGATGATCTCCCAAGGATACCTCCTGATAGAGAGATAGAGTTTGGGATTGATCTTCTTCCCGATACTCAGCCCATTTCTATTCTTCCTTACCGTATGGCCCCTGCAGAACTTAAGGAGTTGAAAGACCAACTCAAAGATCTACTAGATAAGGGTTTCAAAAGGCCCAGTATTCCTCTTTGGGGTGCTCTTGTATTGTTTGTGAGAAAGAAAGATGGCTCTTTGCGTATGTTCATTGATTACCGCCAACTGAATAAAGTCACCGTAAAAAATAAGTACCCCCTTCCGAGAATAGATAAGTTGTTTGACCAATTGCAAGGTGCAAGTTATTTCTCAAAGATAGACCTTCGTTCCGGCTATCATCAGCTCAAAGTTAGGGAGTGTGACATCTTAAAAACCGCTTTCCAAACTCGTTATGGGCATTTTGAGTTTCTTGTTATGTCTTTCGGGTTAACTAATGCCCCAGTAGCTTTCATGGACCTCATGAATCGAGTGTTCAGACCATATCTGGATATGTTTGTCATAGTGTTCATCGATGATATAATAGTGTACTCCCGTAGTGAGGATGAACATTCTGATCATCTCCGAACTATCTTGCAAACCATTAGAGATCACAAGTTGTTTGTCAATTTCAGTAAGTGTGAGTTTTGGCTAAGGTCAGTTTCTTTTCTGGGTCATATCATTTCTTTCGAGGGTATTAGAGTTGATCCCCGAAAGACCGAAGCTGTTAGAAATTGGCCTAGACTTATTTCTCCGACTGATATCCGAAGTTTCTTGGGTTTAGCTGGCTATTAACGCCGTTTTGTTGAGGGTTTCTCCTATATAGCATCTCTTATAACTCGGTTGACCCTAAAGAAAGTGAAGTTCTTGTGGTCCGAATCTTGTGAGAAGAGTTTTCAGGAGTTGAAGACTCGACTCACTTCAACCCCTATTTTGACTTTGCCTGATGGTGTTGACGGTTTTGTGGTGTACTGTGATGCTTCAAGAGTTGGGTTGGGTTGCGTATTGATGCAGAAGGGTAAGGTGATAACTTATGCTTCTAGACAGTTGAAACCCCATGAGAAAAATTACCCCACCCATGACCTTGAGTTGGCTGCTATTGTGTTTGCTTTGAAAATCTGGAGACACTATTTGTATGGTGTCTATGTTGATGTTTTCACTGATCATAAAAGTCTGCAGTATGTGTTTACCCAGAAAGAATTAAATCTTAGGCAGAGATGATGGTTAGAATTGTTAAAGGACTATGATATAAGTGTGTTGTACCATCCGGGCAAGGACAATGTTGTGGAGGATGCCCTAAGTAGAGTGTCCATGGGTAGTGTTTTGCATGTGGTAGAAGGTAAGAAAGAGTTGGCTCATGATGTACATCATTTGGCTAGATTGGGGGTTAGGTTGTTTGACTCTGCTGAAGGTAGTATAGGGGTTCAGAGTAGTTCTGAATCCTCCTTGGTTTCGGAAGTGAAGGAAAAGAAATACTTAGATGCTAGTTTGGTCAGACTGAAGGAGTCATTCAAGGACCAAAAAGTAGAGGTTTTCTCCCAAGGGGGAGATGGTGTGTTGAGATTGCAGGGTAGATTGTGTGTCCCGAATGTTGATGATCTGAGACAGAGGATTATGGCTGAAGCGCACGGGGCGCGATATTCTATTTATCCTGGTGCCACCAAGATGTACCAAGACTTGCGGAAAATCTATCGGTGGAGTGAAATGAAGAAAGATATAGCAGCGTTTGTAGTTAAGTGTGCAACATGCCAACAGGTTAAGGTTGAACACCAAAGACCTGGTGGTATGATGCAAGAGTTTAGTAGTCCCACCTGGAAGTGGGAAGAGATAAATATGGACTTCGTGATTTGTTTACCTCCTTCCCAACGCCATCATGATTCCATTTGGGTTGTGGTTGATAGGTTGACTAAGTATGCTCATTTCTTGCTTGTTCATACTTCATATATTGCTGAGGATTACTCTAGATATTATATCCGAGAGCTAGTCAGACTGTATGGAGTTCCCTTGTCTATCATTTCGGATAGGGGTACTCAGTGCACTTCGCAATTTTGGAAAGCTTTTCAGAAGGGTCTTGGTACCCAAGTGCTTTTGAGTTCTGCTTTTCATCCGCAGACCGATGGTCAGGCTGAGCGGACCATCCAGACCTTAGAGGATATGTTGAGAGCTTGTGCACTTGACTTTAAGTGAAGTTGGTATGATCACTTACCGTTGATAGAGTTTGCTTACAATAACAGTTTCCACTCTTGTATTGGCATGGCTCCGTTTGAAGCCTTATATGGAAGGAAGTGTAGATTACCCATAGGTTGGTTCGAGGTGGGTGAAGCGGCTGTGAGTGGTCCTGATTCAGTATTTGAGGCTATGGAAAAAGTTAAGTTGATTAGGGAAAGGTTGAAAATTGCACAAATTTTTCAGAAGTCATATGCGGATGTTAGAAGGAGATACCTTAAGTTTGAAGTTGGTGACCTAGTGTATCTGAAAATTTCACCCATGAGGGGGGTGAAGAGATTCGGAAAGAAGGGGAAGCTTAGTCCCCGTTATGTTGGTCCTTACAAAATTCTTAGCCGTGTTGGTAAGGTAGCTTATGAGGTCGAGTTGCCTTCCGAGTTGTCCTCTGTTCATCCAATATTCCATGTCGCCATTCTTAGAAAGCATATTAGCGATGTTGTGGTAGTGGATTCCTCTATGAGTGCATACATTCAAGAAAATCTTTCTTTTGATGAGATTCCTGTTGAGATTCTTGATTTCAGTGTCCGAAGACTAAGGAACAAAGAAGTTCCCTTGGTCAAGGTGTTGTGGCGAAACCAATTTGTTGAGGGTGCAACTTGGGAAGCTAAGGCGGATATGCGATCCAAGTACCCGAAACTATTTTCCGCGAAGTCCGATCAAGCCGAAGGTACCGTTCTTTCCTAAATCATGCACTTTTGATAAAAGTTGCAGCAGTTCATCTGTCATTTATTATGTGTTCAGTTGTAGTTTCTTGAATTTATGCATTCTATGTTGCAATCGGAGTGAGAAACGATGTGGTGATGAGTCTAACGAATGGTTTCATCTGTATGCTCTATTCCCTATCTAATCTTGGCATGTATATCATCATTCAAGGACGAATGTTTCCAAGGGAGGGATGATGTAATACCCAGGAAAAGTTTTCGTTGAAATTTTGTGCGTAAACGTGTTGGGTTCTATCTTATAGAATGAATTATAAATTTTTCGTGTGTAATGTCTTAGATTATGACTCACCATTTCGTAGATTATCAAATAAGCTTTCCAAATATATGTGGATCATCAAAAACGGACACCCGAGCGACGAGTTATGAACATTCCGATCGAACTGTGAATAGTAGTGAACAGTAAAACGTGCAGGAAAAAGTACTGAGTCCTGGCGTATTTTTTCTCCAACTTTAAACGATCATAAATCCTTGTACATAATGATATAGGTGATCTACTACATATCAACGTAAATCTCTGCGAGTCCTCTTTCAAATGAAATTGGTTTCATCCAATTTATCTATTGGAACAAAAAGTTATGGTCGATCTACTTCATCCTATCAAAAGAGAATTTTTGGGTCAACTTCAAACGATCATAACTCCTCGTACAAAATGATCTGGGTGAGATACTATATATCAACGGAAATATATGATACTCCTCTTTCTAATGAAATTGGTTTCATCGAATTTGGATATCGGAGTAAAACATTATGGTTGATCTACTTCAGACTATCAAAACAGTCCACCAAAGGACAAATTCGAGAATTATTTGATTTTTAGGGGCGTTTTGGTCATTCCCCCTCACCCAAAATCCGTCCAAACCCTATATTAAAGCCTATTAGAAGCATTATATGCTATATTTCATCAAATTCCCTCAAAAAGAAAACCCTAAGCTCCTACATCCAACTTCAAGAACCTCCAAAGTTCACCATTAATTCTGCAAATTTATTCAAGATTCCAAGTTTCTAGTTCAAGAACTCCAAGAACCATCATTCAAAGGCACGATTAACATCTCAAAAATGAGTATCGATCTAAAGTTCATCATTCAAGGTATGTGGGGTTTTTCAACAAGAACTCTCTTTCGTTCTTGTGCCCAAAAGTAATTTTCTTTACAAAGGCATGATTTTTATTTGATTTTTACGAATTTGAAGCATGAACCCATATCTTATGATGATTATTATGAAATCTTGATGTTTATGATTTTGAAAGATGAATTTACATATGTGGAGATATAAAGCATGAATCTTGAACGATATTTATCATGATTTTGATATTTGGGTCGTGAATCCCCATTGGAAATTGTGTTTTTTTGAGAAAGTGTGTTATAAGCACGTTGATGTTGAATATTTGAGATATTTTGAATGATTTGACCTTTTGGTCTTAATGAGTTGTTTTGAACTCGAGTGTGAAAGAAATCCACAACGTGGTTGATTTTGATAGATGGGAAGCATGATGGCTCCCGATGTATATTTATATATTACTGTAATTGTTTTGTTGTGAATTATCTTTGAAATGATCTGAGCTAAGTCCGGGAGAAATTTTTAGCACTGAGTGGGAGGTATAAAGCGACCTTAATTCCCTAGATCTACGTGCCCCCGTAGGAGTGAGCCTGAGGCTGATTTATATACTGATCACTAGTTTGTGTGGATTTGACATCGATAGTCCTACTCCGATTTTAAGGATAGGACGGCTCTCCCCAACGTGGGTTGTACGTTGGACTCCATGTAGCTCACATGATTTATGTCGGTTATAGGATCTCCCAGTGTTGTGTGTTTCCTTGTGTCTATGGTGAATAGTGAAGTGATTTGAATGTGGAATTGTGAAAGTTATTCTTTCGAAAGATTTAAATGATATTTACATTATGAGAATTGATATTCTTGATGAACAGAAAGTGATTGACAGATTATATGATGACTCACATGTGTTATTGTACTTATTTCATCCTCTCATGATTATGATGATTTTCTTCGGGCTATGTGTGTCTTTCATACATCCTACATATTTCTTATAAATATTTATGATAATGATGTTTATACAACTGCATGCACCCCCATATACTCGGTTCCTTTCCATAGTACTGACCCACATCTTCGGATGTAGGCTGCATTTTCTCGGAATGTAGGTTCAGGTGCTTAGTTCCAAGTTTGACGGTGATTCTTCGGGCACGTTGTTCTATATCCTCTATTGTGGTGAGTCCTCATGTTCTAAGGACGTGATGTCTGATGTTGGTTTCACGGAATTGTTTACATTTGATAACTGAGTATGAGTCAGTTGGGGCATGTCTCAATGGCTCGCTGGTTTTATTGATTTTCTTAGAGGCTTGTCAGACTAGTATAGATGTTGGGAGTTGACTAATAAGTCGTATTTTGTTATCTTTCTGAAATTCTTTTATTCTTGGATGATGATTACTCTGTTGATATTTGAGGGTTATTTATGGAAACCTCGTTGACTTGTGTTGAACTGAATGTAAATGTCTCAAAGGGTTATCTTGGGGCTACTCGTAGCCTCAAGCACCGTGTGACGCTCCGGGACCCGTTTTCTACGGCGTTACAAGGTAGTACTGAAAACTGTCCCAAGACCACCATCTCCCTTTCCTCAGCGGTTGAAGAAAATGGTTGATCATGCAAAATTCAGCAAATTCATGGCAATGCTCAAGCAGTTGACAATAAATGTGCCTTTGGTTGAGGCACTTGAGCAAATGCCAGGATATGTGAAGTTCATGAAAGACCTTGTGAATAATAAATGGAAGGTTATCCGTGAGCTGGAGGACAATCTCCTTCATTGTGGCGCTATCTCTACAAGGTCTTTTGTGCAGAAAAAAGCAGATTCGGGAGCATTTATCATCCCGTGCACTATTGGTTTCCTAAATTTCACAAAAGCACTATGTAGTTTGGGAGTCAGTATAAACCTAATGCCACTGGCTGTGTACAAGAAAATGGGCTTGGGGGATCCTACCCCAACAAACATTTGGTTGGTGATGGAAGATAGGTCTGTGTAGCGGCCTGTGGGCATATTACATGATGTCTTAGTTAAGGTGGCCGATTTCATTCTGCTTACTGATTTTGTAGTCCTGGATTGCGAGGTGGACTTTGAAGTGCCCATCATCCTGGGTAGACTATTCCTTGCAACTAGGCGAATGATAGTAGACATGGAGCTGAATGAGCTGTAGTTCAGGATCAATGACAAAGAAGCACGCTTTGAAATACACTCATCCATGACCAGCAAAAAGAGATGGGTGTTTTCTCAATCATTGACGTATTCTATGATGATGGTAAAGGGGTATCAACAGGTTGTCTTGGCGAAGTCTGAGTAGTCAAGATAACCAAGTCGTGCCGCGACAGTAAATCAGGTGCTATGGGGAGGCAACCCAAAATTTTTATATTCCAGTAAATTTTTTATTTTTGTAGTTAGGATTTAGTTCACAGAAGGTGGAGTCGATGTATTCAACCAAGTATCCCTGATGAAATTTTTGACGGGCTGTGTAAGATAGTGATAAGCCGTCAGATTTGTCGTCAGAGGCCTCAGCTCTGAAGAAGGGTCTGTCAAGGCTGACAAAATTTGTGATAAGCTACCACACTTGTGACGGCTTATAAGAAATATCATCACAAAAACCCTTAAAATTTGCTGAAAGTCTGGGACTAAGTGAAAGGATCCGATCCGGCCCAAAATATTTCCTTTCCACCTTCCCGCTTATTTTTATTTACTTTAAGTTATTTCCTTTCAATACTTAGAATATTTTCTCCCCTTATTTAAACTCTTTCCAAGTAAAACAAGAAGCAAACTTCCTGGTGTGTGGGGGTTGAAATCAAAATAAAAAACCTCTATTTACTTCCTCTTGCGCATGAAATCAAAGTGACGGTTTCCATCAGGTATGCTCGAAATTTAATCTTTCTTTTCAAGTGGTAAGTGGTAAGCTGAGGTAAACTTAAGTTCCCAAGAAGCTTGAACCAAGTTCAACTTACAAAAAGGGCTAAAATTGAAACTAGGGTTTGTTGTGCAAGCCTAAGGCTTAAAAGTCAGCTCACAAATCGAAACTCGAGTAAATTTTAAGAAAAAATGGGACCAAAAATTTAGTTAAAGTTAAGTTGGGGTTCTGATAAGAGTTGACAACATTCATGATAAGCTATCAAAACTATGATGACTTATCAGAAATGTCGTCATAAGCTGCTAAGAATGATGTGGGTTCTGTTTAGAGCTGACGACATTTGTGATAGGCTATCACGTTTATGACGGCTTGTCAGAAATGTCGTCAGAAGTTGATAAAATTTGGTAGGTTTTGTCTAAGGCTGACGACAATTGTTATAAGCTATCACAGTCGTGACGGCTTATCAAGAAATATCTTCACACTTGGAACCTGAAGCAAGAATGAGCCTTTTCAAAGGGTGTGAAACTTAAATGATTCATGTGTTTGTGTTTATCTCCTTGAGGGTCAATTAATGATTTTTTCTCATGCTACAGGTCTTGAAATGGAAACTAAAGGAAAGATCCCCAAACTTACAAAGAAGGAACAACAGAAGAGTGTACCCCGGAGACTCATTGATGAGGAGTCTGATTATAAAGAGGAAGAGCCTCTGCTCAGGAAATGAAGAATCAAAGCCCTAAAAAGAATCCACTACCCCCACCAGTTGAGGTGGAAGAGAGTGAAAAAAGTGACACTGAGCCAACAACATCCTAACATACAGCTTTTGAGAAGATAGCCTCTGAGAAACAAAAGTATTAACATGCCGTATTTAAAGAGCCTGATTTAGATCAACCTGAATCTGAGGATCATGAGTTTGAGGGACCATCCACTGAGTCCTCTTCTGCTGAGCCACAAGATGATGAAGACTCTCCGATTCGGGAAACCATGGTCAAACGCAAGAACCCTGAAGTTTGAGATGGCACTAGCTGGATGATTCCTAAAGCTCAAAAAATCTTCTTTGATGGGCTTTGCAAAACCAACAGAAGAGCTGTTAAGAGGCCAATCTTTGAGGAGAAGAGAATCATTAATAAGGGATTGAGCAGGTACCCAGAGGTGGAGCAGAAATTTCATGGCTATGATTTGGGATGGACTATGCAAGGAGGAAATTCATTTTGCTCTACGCTAGTTAAGGAATTCTATGAAAACTGCCAAGCTCGCTTAGAAAACATGTGCAAAGAAGGAGAGAAAGCAACTGACCAACCTTTGTTGGACAAAGTTCCGGTAAGGGGTGTAATGGTGGATGTTTCTGAAGAAACAATAAATAGGTTTATTCATGGCCCAAACTTCACTCTTCAGTCCACTTCACCTACGTTCTATGCCCGGTTAAAGCATCGGGACGGGCTTGGTTAGCCACACTCGTAGTAGATGGAGAACCGGAATGGATGACATACCTAGGTGAAAGAATCTTCAAAGCCTCACTGACTGCAGAGGCAAGATTTTGGTGGGGTATTGTTTATACTTGGTTGATGCCCACAAATGTTGATAATATTATCGGGGATGACAGAGCAATATTAGTCGCAAGGTTTGTGGCTAACCTCAAATTGAATTTTGGAGAGATTATTGCCGAAGAGATAAAAATTCGTGTCTTGAGGTTTGATACAACATATCCCTTCCCTTGTTTAATTACAAGGTTGTGTAGGGCAGCAAATGTGCTAAAGATTATCGGGTTAGAAGAAGAACTCCCTGTCAAAAAGACCCACAATCCAATCCGAAATGAGGAAAATCAGCCGAGGCTAGTGTTTGATAGGGGCGCAGAGATTCCCACTGATCCACCAGCCACAGGTACTAGTTCAATGCCTAATGCAGAGATGCCAGATTCTGAAGATGTACCTCCAACATCTGCAACAATGGCAGAATCATCAGTTCCCAAAACCAAAACAAATCCTCCAGCTGCTACGCCTACAACATAATTTGCCTTCACTTTGATGAATTTGAGGAGAGTAGCAAAGCAGTCCAAGTGGTACGAGGATCAGCTTAAACTCTTTGCGAAGAAATTCGCAGCTGCAGTTGACAAAAGAGTTAAGGCTATACTTGAGCCTTACAAGGCCCTGTCTGGAAGGATTGATGAATTGGAGAACTGCTTTAATGCGCGGTCGAAGGAGAGGTCAGACCTAGAGATGGCACTACTTAGGTCACAACTGGCCAAGGTGAAGGCGGATGTTGGAAAGTCATAGAAACACCAATTTATGGTGTCATCAGAGCCGGCAGTGGAAGATTCTGAGGGAGAAATCCCATTCTTTGATCTCACCGAGGAACTGGTAAAGAAAAATAAGAAAAAAAGTGAGAAGAAAGAAAAAGGGAAGAGAGAGAGAGGCCCGACAGTGATGAAGAGAGAAAAGCAAAGAAGAGGGCAGGAAAAAGGAATCAAAAGGAGGAACTAAAGAGGGAAAGAATCGAATCCCTAGTTGATAATGAGAGATGGGAGGTAGCCATCCGAGCGAGAGCCACAGGTTCCTCTACTAGTAGGCCTTCAGAGACTGATAGACCAGCTGCACCAGAGAATATTGAGGCTCCAATGGAGATGCAGTAGTAGGGTCAGGAACCCATGATCCCCTAGATTGATTCATTCCAGGTATACTCTAACCCTAAGTTTAGATTTTCTTTGATTTTAAGTTGAGGATGTAGAGTAAATTTGTTGTTGTAAAATTTTTTAGCCTGATAGGAGAAATACTTGTACTTGAGGTAGTTTAATTATTTTTGTGATTTTTGTACACCTCTTCAAGTGGTCTAATCCTTTAACTGTGTGATTTGCATTCAAGTGTGACCACTGTGCATCTTTGTATGGCATTAGTTCTAGTAACATAGTAATCATTTCTAAACAACTGCATGAACTGAATGAGTCATATATTTTGATATGGTGGTGTTCCATGTGTGTGTGAGAAGCTACTTAGTTCCCTCTGTATGCTGAAACCAGAACTTGCCCGGTAAGTCTTACCTAGGTTAAAGGATAGGGGTTAGGAAAGAATCATAGGACGTTTTGAATTTAGCTCACTTTAGCCTAAATTACCTTCCCTGCGTGCATAATATCCCTTGATCCCTGTTTGAGCCTAATTAACCTAATCCTTTGTATGACACCTGTTACCTTCCCATTTAGATCATAATGAACCTTTTTGGCCCTGGTCCTCCTTGGACACCATTCACCTTGACTTAGGCAAATGGCCTAAGTTGAGGGTGGCTATCACAGGGGTGCGTGATATAGAATGAGTATGAAGAAAGGTAACATAAAAGAAAAGAATAAAAAGCTGGGTGAGGAAGAAAGAGCAAGAAAAAGAAAAAAATTATGAAAAAGAATAAGTAATTGAGAAAAGACTGTACCCAGCCTAAATAAGTGTAATCAAGGAAAGAGAAGAATGAAAAAGGCTAATGCGTGAAATCCTGAAAATAAAGTGTAGTGTCAAGGAGGCTTAGTCGCTTTAAAGACCATCGAGTATCCTACCAGCCCCTATCCTACATTACAAGCCTAAGAGAAGTCCTATAGAGATCCTAACGGACCTATCTGAAGATCTGGGTAATGAAAATAAGGGAAAGCCTATGGCACTTGGCATACACTGATTGGAACTTCGTTCTGAGAGAGAGTATTTTGATTGTCCCTATGGTTACATATATAATTCTTGATATAAGATGAGGGGGATTTCTTTGCTGTGAGGACACACTGGTTACATTGCTAGTTACTGACTTGTTCGGGTAGCGTAATAATGGTCTATACATGGTTTTTATAACTGAATTGATACCGTATCTTGATTCCTGTGTGTCGCATTGGTGTTCTTTATTGTTCTGGAATTGAGTGACCTTGGAGATGGTAAAAATGTTTTGAGATGATATGGATGATTGACTGCCAAATGTACTTTGTATTCTCTTAGTTGTGTTGAGTTGCTTGAGGACAAGAAATTATTTTAAGTTGAGGGTGTTGATGTGTGAGATAATGCTAACACATTTAAGGCTTTTAACTAAGAATAACTGCGAAGTCTTAAGCAACTTTTGTCATTTTTGATTAGTTTATGTTTGATTTTATAGTTTAAGCTGATATGATAGAGAACCAACGAGAATGGAAGCAAAGAAGTTGAAATCTGAAGAAAGCTGAAGACAAGTGTGGCTGATGATATTTGTGATAAGTCGTCAGCCCTGTGATAAGATATCAAGTTCATCGTCAGTAGTAGACAGAGGATTGGCCTAAGTTGAAAGATGTGACGATATTTTGTGATAAGTAGTCAAGCTTCTGATAAGTTGTCAATAATGTCGTCAGCGTAAGGAAGCACTGGAGAATTGAAGAAGAACCTTGATGACATTTGTGATAGATCGTCAAGTAGTTGATAGGACATCAAGAATGTCGTCAGCCTTAAGAAAGAATTGCCAATTTGAAAAAGGAGCTGACGACATTTGTGATAATCCGTCAACCTCCTGATAGGCTATCACAAATATCGTCACCTAATCTGAGGGATTTCTGAATTCTATTTTTTTTTTCATAATTAGGGTGAACTATTTAAAGTTTTATTTAGGGTTTTCTAGGGGGCACACATTGAGTTTTGACAATACTTTGATATTTTCTCTCTCTAATCTTTTGTCTTGAAAAAGCAAATACTTTGAAGAGATTGTTATCATTATTTTGGGATTTTCTATGTGATCTAATCTGCGATCCACTAGTTATTATTATTCTTGTGGTAAGTTTAACTTTCATAGCATGAATACAACTTGTTGTTTCGATTTTAGCATTATGAGTGGCTAAATTCCTTTAACCTGAATTATGGGATCTAGGGTTAGGGCTTGATAAGGTGCTGAGTATTCAAGATTCGAAAGGTGGTAGGATTTCTTGATAATTCTGAGGTTTTATTTAAAGTCTGTTGATTGCGAACGATAGACAACACCTGCTTTGGTTTTCTTGAGAAAGAAATCAAATAAAGTGGGAAGTGAATTATCAACAGGGACTTGGAAATACTTTGTTTAATAATCAGCGTTGTAACAAGGTTAGTTAACCTGAGGTAAAATCTAGGCAGTGAATGTAAATTCCCTAAGTTCGAGAGGATTAGGTAATTAGATGCTTAAGTAGGTCCAGAGACATTTAGGAATAACTTCAATAAAGATAACTTGTTGTCCTATCCACCATAAGAATCTTGAACCACTATTAGCATCTGTCAAGTACCGAAAGCCCTAGTGAACATAATTCTGTTTTTTCATAAACTCTTGAGTACAAACACCAAAATCAAAGTGACTAACGATTACTTATTAAACTAAAAAACCACTCTTTTTAGCCAACTATCAGTTGATTAAATCGCAAACGACTTACGTTCACACCATATTCCCTTTGGGATTCGACCCCAACCTAGTTGGGTTTTATATTGACAACGATCACTTACATTCTCATTGAGAGGTGTAGTTTGGGAGTTATCACGCACATCTTTCTTGATCTGCATCAAGATGGGATCTTCAACCTGTTTCTCTTTAACTTCTGCACAAAGGGATGATTTTGCTATTTCATGAACAACCACTCCTCCATCTTCGGAATCCAAAAGTCGCACCCCAAGATTTACAAGTCGTTGAATATCCTTCACTATCTCTCTCTTCTCTTCCTCAACATGAGAAAGGCTGCCCATAGACAACCTGCTGCGGGCGTTGGCTACCACATTCACCTTGCTCGGATGATTGTGTAGGCTCATTTCATAATCCTTTAATAATTCCATCCAGCGCATTGGCCTGAGGTTTAATTCTTTCTGCAAGAAAACATACTGTAAACTCTTGTGGTCAGTAAGAATATCAACATGTACTCGATAAAGATAATGCCGCCAAATTCTAAGAGCAAACACCACTGCCACTAACTCCAAGTCATGGGTAGGGTAATTGTGCTCATGTACTTTCAACTGTCTCGATGCATAAGCCACCACCTTACCATGCTGCATAAGTACACACCCAAGTCCCACACGGGATGCATCATAGTACACAACAAAACCTTTCGTACCAGCCGGAAGGGTCAAAATAGGAGCAGTTGTAAACTTGTCTTTCAACTTTTCAAAACTATTCTCACAAGAGTTAGACCATACGAACTTCACCTTTTTCTGAGTCAACTTAGTAAGTAGTGAAGCTATGGAGGAAAAACTCTATACGAACCTTCTGTAATACCCTGCCAAACCCAAGAAGCTCTAAATATCGGTTGGAGTCATGGGTCTAGGCCATTTTCTCACTGCCTCAACCTTTTGGGGTCAACCTTAATTCCCTCACTAGACACAATATGTCCTAAGAAAGCAATAGCATAAAGCCAGAATTCACACTTGGAAAATTTTGCGTACAACTTATGATCTTTGAGAGTCTCAAGGATGGTTTGTAGATGATTGGTATGGTACTCCTCACTCTTAGAAAAGACCAAAATATCATCAATGAAAACTATGACAAACAGATCCAGAAACTGACGGAACACTCTATTCATTAGGTCCATGAAAGTTGCAGGGGTGTTAGTCAACCCGAAGGACATGACTAAGAATTCATAATGACCATAGCGGGTTCGGAAAGCTGTTTTGTGAATATCTGCCTCCCTAACCTTCAACTGATGATATCCCGAACGAAGGTCTATCTTTGAAAAACATCTAGCACCCTGAAGCTGGTAAAAAAGATCATCAATTCTAGGAAGAGGATATTTATTTTTGACAATGACCGTATTTAGCTGACGATAATCTATACACATACGGAGGGAACCATCTTTCCTACGCACGAAGAGTATAGGTTCACCCTAGGGAGAAACACTAGGACAGATAAAACCTTTATCTAGAAGATCAGCTAGTTGCTCTTTAAACTCTTTCAACATTGCAGGAGCCATTCTATATGGAGGAATAGAGATAGGACGAGTATTTGGAAACAAATCAATACCAAACTCTACCTTCCTACCAGATGTCACCCCTGGAAGATCTTCGGGAAAGACTTCTGGAAATTTTCTTACCACAAGGACTGACTGAAGAGATAGACTCTTAATATTAGAATCTTTTACTCGAATTAAATGATATAGACAACCTATGGAAATGAGCTTACGAGCTCTAAGATAAGGTATAAAGCTCCCTCTAAGTTCTAAAGAATGACCCTCCCACTTTATGACTGGTTCATTCAAAAAAGAAAAAGTGAGTCTTCGGGTTCTACAATCTAATGTGGCATAACATAAATAGAGCCAGTCCATTCCTTGGATAGAATTAAAGTCAACAATCTCAAGATCTATGAAGTATGCCACAGTATCTCGGCCATAAATGGATACAACACAATTTCTATACACCCTTCTAGATATAACAGAATCTCCCATCGGAGTGGAAACAGAGAAAGGCTCAGTAATTATATCGGGCTCAAACCCAAAACCAACAGCCACATAAGGGGTCACATAAGACAGGGTAGACCCGGGATCAAACAATACACACATTATGAGAGAAAATTTATAACATACCCGTGACCACTTCTGGTGAGTCTTCTGTCTCCTGGAGGTTCGACAAAGCATACAACCGGTTACAACTGCTCCCGACAGCTGAAGTGGCACCCTTCTGAGGCGGCGGTGGTGTAGAAGAATTTGCCTGTGACTTGGATCCCCCAATGTTACCCTTTGCTGCCGGACAATCTCTCTAGATATGGCCTGGCTGGCCACAGAAATAACACACCATAGCGCCAAACTGGCATCTTCCCAGATATTCCTCCCACATCTTCCACAACGTGGGTATGATCGAGAGGTATGAGATACACTTTTCTGAGACTGCGCACCCTGCACTCTTGGCCCCTGACTAGCCTAAAAAATTTTATGTCGTTGATCACCTAGAGGTCTGGGAACTAGAGACCTAGCTTCGGACTGAGCATTACCCCAATTCTTTCTTTTTTGTTATCTGTTACTCCAATTACCACTCTGCTTCTGACTGTGGCCTTAATCTGTTATCTTGTCTCTTTTTTCCTACCTTTCCTTCTCCCTAGATCTCACGATTCTCTGCTTCTACTCCTCTACCTGATGCATGTGGACGGCTAGGCTAGAGAAATCCATATCCCTATTTAGCATTACCCTCTTCAAGCACTAAGTCGTCTGAAAGGCCGAATGCAAATTTCCTCATTCGGGCTCTCATATTACTAGCCATCTCTGGAGCATATCGGGCTAGTTGGTTGAACTTCAGAGTGTACTTCTTCACACTCATTTTTCCTTGATTTAGATTCATAAACTCCTCAGCCTTTGCCTCCCTCAACTCTAAAAGAAAGAATCGATCTAGGAAGGTTACCACGAACTCACCCCATACTGTGGATTCATCACTCTCACCCTTAGAATTCTCCCACTCACTATACCATTGATTTGCAACTTCTTTAAGCTGATAAGCTGCTAATTAAACCCTTCCACCTCGTCTACATGCATCACCTTGAAAATCTTCTCCATCTCATCCACAAACTCCTGTGGATCTTCCTCTACTTTGGTGCCAGTAAACTTGGGCGGGTTCATTCTCATGAACTAACCCACCCTCGTAGCCTCAAATGTAACAGATGCAGACCCAATATCTTTCGACTGTTGTCTGAGTGCCCACCAACTGTGCAAACATATGAATGGGCTGTCTAAATTCTACATTCGATATGTCCCTCTGAGAAGACTGGGATGGTTAACATTTGTCCTTGGGGCTCGAGGGGGACTGGTCGGGAATGGAGGTACTCTCGGAGTTGGCACAAGTTCTGGGGAGTGAGTTCTGTTATGGATCCGCATCCCATGAGTGGGGCGGACCTCATAAGTCTAGGCATTTTGGTCGATAACATGACGTGGAGGCATGGCTATTTTCTTAAATACAAGAGATCATTGATTAGAGAATAGATTAGAATCTAAAGCACAAACTAAATGACAAAGAGGAGAAACATTCCTAAATATCTAGTATCTCTCTAGTTATAAGTATGGTGCGCTACACACCCATAAACAAGACTCTACCCGATGCAATTTTGCAGACACCCAGGGAACATGAACCGTGCTCTGATACCAAGTTTGTGATGACCCGAACTGGGGCCCTAGCCGTGAAGAGCATCCCAAACCATGAAGGCCCGGATGCCCTTCTGACTTGTAATCACAGAGACTATTCATATCTAAAAAATAATGCATAAATACATAATGAAACAGAATCATGGTCATTAGCTCTGAATTCAAATCATAATGAAAACTGCAATTCAAAACATCAGAATGGTATCTGACTTAGTTTGTGAAATCTCAACTACATATAAAGCAAAACTGTCTGAAAACTGGGACAAGGGCCCCGGTAGACCAAAAGATAATACTGATAAGTGACTGAAGTAAACTAGGCCTTCTAAAATATAGAAGGCTCACCACTAAACTCTGCTCTACTGTCCAAAGTATCTACTGCTTTTCAGGGCCCCTAGACTGAGCCTCAGAACCTGAGAGGTAGGGGAGGGAGGTCAATACAGATGTACTAGTATGCATAGCAAATCCAAAACAATAATTTATATTCAACATATATGAGAGAAAATTGAAAACAGTTCATAAATATATCATGAGGTAAAAATCACATGGGCATATTTACAAGAACTCTATAAAAACCATCTGAACTCTGTGACACTCTTTGTCTTAATTCTGCGCTAGGTGGTAACCCTACAATTCTGTAATTCCACGGCTATATTGAATATGCCCTTAACTCGGCATCCAAGCCCCCGACCCAAGTTTGCCGCAAGGGTTGGATTCTCTAAATATCTATTACGCCATAGGGTTGTCGCCAGCGTCCAAAAGTAACATACCCGTATCGGCAAAATACAATTTTAGGCTATGAGTCGATTAACTCGTGCCCTCTTTGGGTAACCACCTAGCCCTATTTAAGCTCAATTTAAAATCTTTAAAACCTGTATTCTCTGAAATCAAACTCTGATGACTCTAGTTATGTTATGGAATAAATTTGCATGGTATCGTCATACCATTGACTTGCAAGTCACATTCTCTGAGCCATTTATAGCAATTATATCTCTGCTATCAAAACATGGAATTCAGGCCCACCATATCGACAATTATTTTCAAGCAACTTATTCTTTGAAACTCAAGTAAAACCATGCAAACAACTCCCTTTATCAATAATTTGATAACAAAAAGGTGGTCAATGTCAAATTCTCAATTTCATGTTATACTTTCTTTTAATCACAAGAACATAATTGTATCAAGAAATTCCCTCTCATTATCTCTAAATCACATTCAAATTCTATGATATTTGAGAAAAATACTTCCAAATCATAAAACATGCATTTCAACTCTCTTCCGACAAAACCATAGTCTTCGATTCCATACAAAAGAGGAATTTCATAATCTGTGCTCTCAACAATGTTAAATCTCAATTTCTCATACATATGCATATACATGTAAATCAATTTAAGGGGGAAAGACCACAAGGTCAAAGCAATAGTAACATTGAAACATTCGGAATACGTAATTTCAATTATAGATTCATAAACCCCTTTAAAATTCATACTTAAAAATCTAAAAATCATGCTCTAATGTTTTTAAGTCCAAGTAGTTTTTGGATAAACCCCACATACCTCGATTTAGAAATTCAATGGGTGTTTCTTGAAGCCTACGGTTTGGGGATTCTGAATCTTCACTCAATCTTTGAAACCCACGATTGAATCTTGAGTTATTTGGATTTTGGGTTAAAACCCTAATGAGATGTTCTTGGTGGATTTTGAAAAAAGTATCGGTAAAGTGGTGTTTTGGGAGTATAATCCAATGTTTGGGCGTATTAGAATAAGGGAAAATTACCCAATTTCCCTTTAAGATACGGATTTTTAAAAGCTGAAAATAACTAGCCATCAACACAATTGGCGATGCGGCACGTCAATACCGTCGACGCTAAACCCAATGCATCATGTCTTAATCATGCCAAGCCTCAGTACTTTTTGCCTGGCAGTTCCTGCGTAAATTTTGACCAATGTGATAGGTGACGTGACGCGCCAATATCGCATTGCTCCACTATTTTAGTACACCAAACAAGGTTTAAACGTGGCCCAAAAATTCCAAAACTTGTCTGGGGACACCTATTGACCTCCCGAATCATGAACTAGCTAACATACCAGCTATAGAGGGTCGGAAAGGTAAAAAAAGAATTCATCAAAGATTGGGGGTTCAAAATGAGACTAAGTCTCATTGACACTTAGAAAAAATTTCTAGTTTTCCACTCTATATGCACACTACTAGGTGCTAACACATGCCCGTCTTTTGCGGGGCGTTACGATCATTGTGTTATAGATTAGGGCTTTCAAGGTGGGCTTAGGGGCCGGGGGGTGGTTTTGGTAAAAAATCAACTGAGATTCCCTAGGCAGGTTTAGGAGCAGCCAAATGTGTGCCATTGGGGTGGGCGAGGGGGCCGAGTGTGATTTTGGTCGAAAATCAATCGAGTTGTCCCGGGCAGGATGGGGAGCGACCTAGTATGGGTCATTGGGTTGGGAGAGAGGTTAAGGTGATCAAACGGGTGAAACAGCACGAGCGGGCCATTTTTTAGCCAAATCAATTTGTTCGAGCCCACGGTTTTTTGGGCTGGCCCAGGTGTGATTTTCGTCAAAAATCGATCAGGCTACCCCAAGCAAGTTGTGGAGCATCCTAGTATGGGATATTATGGTGGACGGGGCTATTTGGGTGGTCAAATGGGTAAAACAGCAAGAACAAGCCATTTTTGGGATAAATCAGTGTGTTATAGCCCATGGTTTTTGTGGTGGGCCCATGGCCAAGCGTGATTTTGGTCGAAAATCGACCAGGATACCCCAAGAAGGATGGAGAGTGGCCTAGTGTGGGATATTAGGGTGGGCGGGGATGTTTGGATGGTAAAAATGGTGAAACATCATGAATGGACCATTTTTGGGCCAAATCAGTGTGCTATAGCCTGCGGTTTTTAGGGTAGACCCGGGGGCTGGGCTTGATTTTGGCCAAAAATTGACTGGACTGCCTGAGGTAAGCTGGGAAGAGGCCTAGTAGAGGACATTGGGATGGGAGGGATGGTTTGGGTGGTCAAACGAGCAAAACAATGCGAATGGGCTATTTCGGGCCAAATCGGTATGCTATAGCCCACAGTTTTTGGGATGGGCCCGGGGGTCGAGCGTGATTTTGGCAAAAAATTGACCAATCTATCCCAGGAAGGCTGAGGAATAACCTAGTGTAGTCCATTGGGATGGGAGGGGTGGTTTGGGTGGTCAAACGGGTGAAACAGCGCGAACGGGCCATTTTTGGGATAAATAGGTGTGCTATAGCCCACGATTTTTATGGTGGGCCTAGGGTTCAAGTGTGATTTTTGCTAAAAACTGACTGGGCTGGACTAGGAAGGTTATGTATAGGCCTAGTGTGGGCCGTGGGGTGGGCAGGGCAGTTTGGGTGGTCAAGCGGGCGAAACGGCGCGAACTGGCCATTTATGGGCAAAATCGGTATGCTATTGCCCATGATTTTTAGGATGGGCCTGGTGCCCGAGCTTGATTTTTGCCAAAAATCAATTGGGATTCCCTATGTAGGCTGGGGAGTGGCTTAGTATGGGTCATAAAGGTAGGCGGGGTGATTTGGGTGGTAAAACGGGTAAAACGGCGCGAACGGGCCATTTGCAGGCCAAATCAGTGTGCTATAGCCCATAGTTTTTGGGGTGGTCCTGGGCGACGGGTGTGATTTTGACCAAAAATCTATTGAGCTACTCTAGGAAGGCTGAGGAATGTCCTAGTATGGACCATTGGGGTGAGAAGGGCGGTTTGGGTGGTCAAACGGGAAAAATGACACGAACGAGCCATTTTCAGGCCAAATTGGTGTCCTAGAGCCTAGAGTTTTTGGGTTTGGCCCGGGATCCGGAGGTGATTTTGGTCAAAAAATGATCGATATGCCCCATGCAGGCTAGGGAGCATCCTAGTGTAGGCCATTGGGGTGGGCGTGGCAGTTTGGGTGGTCAAACGGGAGAAACGGTGCCAACGAGCCATTTTGGGCTAAATTGATGTGCTATAACCCATGGTTTCCAGGGTGGTCCTAGGAAGCGGATATTATTTTGGCTTAAAATTGACCAAGATGCCCCAGGAAGGCTGGGGAGCAGCCTATTGTAGGCCATTATGGTGAGCGGGCTGATTTGGGCTGTCAAACGGGCAAAACAGCAAAAATGGGGCATTTTTATGCCAAATCAATGTGCTATAGTATAGCCCACGGTTTTCAAAGTGTGCCCAGGGTCCGACGCGTGATTTGGGTTAAAAATCGATCGGTCTACCCCATGAAGGCTGGGGAGGATCCTAGTGTGGGGCATTGGGGTGGTCATGGCGGTTTTGGTGGTCAAACGGGAAAAACGGCGAGAATGAGGTATTTTTGAGCTAAATCAATGTGCTATAGACCACGATTTTTGGGGTGAGATTAGGGGGCGGGCGTGATTTTGGCTAAAAATCAAATCAGCTACTATAGGTAGGCTGGGGAGCAGCCTAGTGTGGTCCATTGGGGTGGGGTGGGGCAGTTTGGGTGGTCAAACATGCAAAACAGAGCAAAAAGGTTATTTTTGGGCTAAATCGGTGTGCAGTCCACGTTTTTTAGGATGGGCTCAAGGGCCGAGCATGATTTGTGCCAAAAATTGATAGGGCTACCCCAAGCTGGTT